>JAPQRN010000011.1:12667558-12687743 GCA_037367275.1 Coranthus polyacanthus
GACAACAACCTCATGTGCCCATGTGAGTAATAACTGTTGTCAGTCAGACGTAAACAGTGGAGTAACCTGACAGCCATTAACGCCACAAAACCTCTTAGAGAGGACAGGGTGTCAGGGAGGATGGTCAGGTCAACTAAACATAAACTCTACATCCTCCTAACAGTCAAGACTTGGTTTTACTTAACTCTAACTATAATTTGAATCTAGGGCTGCATGATTTGGCGAAAAAGTCAGATTTTTGTGGACAACATTTCAAATTGCGATTGTTATTAACAGACAACAGAGATCATGTTTTTTTGTTGTTGTTTTTTTACTCGGTGGTGTCCATTTCACCTAATCTACAAACTGAAGAGTCATGTGACCACACAATGCACAAGCTTCAATGCCTGATGGATCATTTCTTTATCATAGATATAGATAATAAGCAGATTGCACATGAATAGAACTGGGAAATAAAACAATAATGATAATTTGAATCAAATCACATACTGTACATTTCTTTTGTCTTTAATGGTGGGATTTTCACAATTATTACATAATTGCCAGGTCACAATAATTTTACATAATAGTGATAATCGTCTCCATTCACCTGTATAAAAACAGTTTAACATATTTTATCATTATTTCCACATCATTTACCATGGTTTGCTGGCTCTCATCTCATTACGTCCCATTCTTCTTCTGTTGTGAATTTACAACCAGCATCACTGGGGGTTATTCTGATTTTGTACGCTGGGCCAATATTTCAGTAATGGGCTTTGTATATTTAAGTTATATCATGTCTGGCTAATTTACTTTTTTATAATGGCCTTTTTTTGTCCATAGTACATGGTTTATTTTCACTTTGTACCTTGGTTGAATATTTCAGTAATGGGCTTTGTATATTTAAGTTATGTCATATCTGTTCAATCTCTATTAAAAAAAGGCAAACAGAAATAAATAAACAACAAACAAGCAACAAAGCAAAAAGCCAAACAGGAAAATCTAAAATCAGACATTTCCGACCACTGCAAAAGACAGAACCACATCATGGACTGGGAGAGGGCAAAGATCATCCAAACACAAAACAACAAATACCACCGATGAATGCAGTGGAGATTTAGAAGCGGGCCCAGAGCACTGTCAGGATGTCTGCTTATTACAGATATATGTTGTCCCACACCTGGGATGCAGTCCTCTAAAAACTGCCTGACAACAGGGGGCGTAGTCATCCTACCATCCCAAGGGACGACCAAACCTGTATAAATCAGCTGACAGGACGTGTCATAGTAACATCATGTGACTCTTCTGAGGAAGACTGCAGGAAGTTTAGCCATTGAAACACGTCAAGAAATGAGACAAAGTTATAATGATTTTATATTATAGGAAGTTTTATTATATATTAGATTTATACTACAGTGGAGGCATAAAGTTGACAGAATAGACAATAATGTTATAATGTAATAATGTAATAAGTAAATGTAACATAATAATGTAGTGACAGCCCTATTTAGATTTTTTTACATTGTCAGCTACACTTACCTACTTAAAATGTTTCAATATATTGTTTTACTTGAAAAAAGATTTTATTGTATCTATGTCTAGAACAATTAGCCCACTTGCTATTCTATAATCACAAAGGTTGACATTTCATTCATTGTGCAGGTCTATCTTAAACTTAAACAAAGTGGATTTAGTTGCTGAAAACAAACTGATTAACAAAACCTAACAAATTCTAAAGGTGAGTGGTCACAAAACAATCATATTAAAAATGTTGGTAATACATTAATATATTTAGTATTAGTATTTATTTAAGTTTTTAAAGGCCACTTGAGTCCAAATGACTGGTAGTGGGTTAGGGTAATAGTAATAGTTAGTAATGAAAGACTTTACAACAGTTCAGTTTAAAGCTGCAATGATTCATCAATATGTCGTCAACAATTACATTCATCTCCATCTATTTGGATAATTGTTTATTCTTAAATTTAATATTGTCTGGTTTCTTTCTCCTCTGTGACGGTAAACTTTGGGCTATGGACCAAACAAGACATTAGTGGAAATGATTTTGGGCTTTGGGAAACACTGATACTTTTCATTATTTTCTGACATTTTATAATGGCTGTATGTATTTTATTTAGGATCCACTAAATACTTATACCCAACTACAAACAATGAATTGATGAATTCAGAAAATAATCAACCAATTAATCAACAATGAAAATCATTGCTCATTGCAGCCCTAGTTCAGTTATTTATAATGAAGATTTCTTTGTTTCCTTGGTATAAAATAGGGGATAAGTTGTTTTAAACATCATTATCAGGTTAGAGTTTCTCAATTGGTGCATCCCTAGGAGTCACTAAAGTCAGTGAAGACACTGGTTGAAGTCCATTGTTAATCCATAATACTGGTCCTTTGGTAGTGGAAGGTTTCCATGGACCATTTGTAATATGTGGCTGGAGTTAGTAAAGAAAAAAACCAAAAAAAACAAAACAAAAAGAAATAAAATGTGTCTGTGTACAGTTGGGACCTAAAATGGGACCTTTTTAATTGGGTCATGGATTGAAAATATATAAAAATGATTCAAGTGGTGGTAACTCAGTATATTTACTCATGTATACTTCTAGTCTGTTACAATCCAGAGGTAAATAGTTTTACTCCACTACATATATTTGACATAATATAGTTACTTTTTCCATAAAAAAAACAAATGATGTATAAATGGATGCTATACTATAGTTCTAATCTACCCAGTAGTTGTCTAATAATCTATAACTGACTTCATGTTGATGAACTACAACATTAAAATGCTTTTAGATATATTTATTAGTGATAGATACAGAATAAAACAATAATATCGATGATAACATAACACCTTGAAAAGAGTCATTCTGCAGAATGAGTTGGCCCTGCTTTTACTTTTGATACAACTACATTTTGCTAAAAATACTGTACCTTTACAGTAACCTTTTGAATTCAGGACTTTTACTTGTATTGTAATGGAATATTTCTACACTGTGGGTTTTCTACTTTTACTGTAGTACAGGATGTTAATACATTTTTGTACATTTGGGGTCATTTCTTTTCTGGGTCTTGATCTTAAAAAGTGTGGGAACCCCTGGTGTACAGCATCCTGTCCCAACGAAAAGGGCCATTAGCAGAACCAATATCAGTACTAGTATCTAATGCTAATAAAAAGTATTACCTGCTTTGTAAATGTGTTCCATGGAAAATAATTAGCCATTGGCAAAGAAATGAAGTGACATCCTGAGGATGTTTTTTTCTTTTTCTTTTTTTTTCCAAAAGGATTCACTAAATACATACTGTACGTCCAGCTCTGCTTCTGTGGCTTATTAAAGCTATGCTTCAAGACACATTGGAAATCATTACTGGTCTGTTTTGGAAATAGTCACCGGCAAGCAATTATATCTCTAATTGTGATTAGACCTGGAGCTTTCTCCAAGCTTTTTTATTTACATCACTTTTTACTGGCAGGGTGCCTCATGAAAAATCAAGCTCCAGCACAGTGATAGGTGGAGAGTAGCAGGTATGGGCACACTGGCTCCAGCTCTGTTTCTTTTGACTTCCTGAGGCCACAGGAAGCTCCATTTGGTGGATTAAGGTCACACTATTTCTTATCTGTAGTGCATAGCCCCCCTCCTTCAGTCAGCTGGTGCTTACAGATGAGATCTGGACCTTACTGCCTCCCACAGCTAGATTGGCAGCCTATATCCTCCCACTCCATACCTCTTATCCAGGACATGTTCACAATAGAACAGAAAGCAACAAACTGGACATACTGAGGAAACCAGATTAAAGAAAGCATCCCATAACCCTGACTCTCTCAAGAAAAGACAAGCTGCGTTCTGAAAAGAAAAGCAGCATTCCCAGTAAACACAATTGACTTTGATATTTAGTGATATTTCGAGGTGAAGGTGCACTTTGCAACCAACTGAACACTCCCCTACGGAGGCTGAAAAAGTGAACACAGCAACCCTCTCCCTCTGTTCTAAGGTAATGAAAACACAACAATACATTTTTACATGTGATTATACACTAATGAATAAAAACATAATTATGATTATATTCCATTTCTGCAATTAGATCCTCATAAATCGCCCTAAATCTTACACACTGGACCTTTAAACTTCTTTGAATGTACATTATAAGAAGCATTAATAAACAAAATGAAGAAAACTGGATGGATTAAAAAAAGTACAATTACATAATTTACTGTCATGTAACACAGATGAATGCATTAGGAATAATAGCCATCTTGAACAACTTACATTTAATGGCAGTGCTATCAGATCTTTGTCAACAGTGCTTCATTCCAGCCATAAATTAAATACAAAAGGTTGAATATGCAAGACTTGCACATGCTTATTTGAAGTTTGTGTTGTAGTCTGGTTCAGTCGTTTGTTGAAACTCCATTTCAAAGCTAACGGTATAATGTTTCCACTGTGGAGGAACAGAAGAGATGCATGAAGAACTTGGGAATGAGCATCAGGAATTTTAGAGTGTAGAAATCAGTTACTGTTATCATGGTTCATATCATATCAACTCAAACTTCATAAGCACACATGAGCATATGTGAATCTTACACATTAAACCTTCAAAAGTAACTTCATCCACGGTATAATTTCTTACAGTTGTATTCTAGGCTAAAGGGCTGAACAATTAATCAACATTGCAGTGCTATAGATGCCCAATCATTTTTGTATTTTTGGGGAAAATGAAACCACTCCCACTAAAATTGTGATCACAAAGTCAAAATCATCGTAATCTGATTCTTTTGGCCACATCTCATTCACTTCATATTCTCATAGAACTACTGTTTACTGAAACCTGGCTTGAATGTGCACTAGAATGCAATTGCGCACTCACTTTTGTTTTTTTTTCTGTTGCTTGGTCACTTAGCAACAAGACGAAGCTTGCTTTTACACTTCCTTCATATTGAATGCATATACAGTATGTGACACTGGTATCAATTCATCTAATGTTCAGTAAGAAAGCAATTAAGTATAGTTCCAAAATATTATACTGCTCTTTTAACTTACAGCTTCAGCTACTCTTTAAATCACAAGCCAATACTAGTGAATAAGTGCATTACACCTGTTTTACAGTATTTTCTCCATGCAGCCACTCGAGCTGCTCTTTTAAGCTGCTTTGACTGTGACTAAACATAAGCTGTGATGCTGGGTTGGTTGTGAGTGGTAGACTCCCTGTATGAACAGGTGGTGGATATAACTGCATTTTCCTGGCACCGTCCTCCATATGGCTCTCCCTGGCTTTTCAGCCTCACTGCAGAGCCTTAGCTGCTGCATCTCTTATTTCAATTTTGTGTGTCTTGCTATTACATAGTAGCTTCAAAACA
This sequence comes from Coranthus polyacanthus, assembly GCA_037367275.1. Classification (NCBI taxonomy): domain Eukaryota; kingdom Metazoa; phylum Chordata; class Actinopteri; order Kurtiformes; family Apogonidae; genus Coranthus; species Coranthus polyacanthus. Next base: position 12,672,913 of record JAPQRN010000011.1, read on the forward strand.
AAATCTATGCAAGTGGCCAGAAGTATAATTTCCAAGCATTTCATTACATATTTCTCATCCGTGATATAAATTTTTCTTTTGTTTACATTCTCAGCTAAAACACTATGTTTCAATGTTTTGTTGTTATTACTTAATTTTAATCATGTATATTTTAATGATGAACAAAAATCAAGTGTAAGTAAGTGTTTGTCATGTTCTAACCATAAAGCAGAGTTTAAAACCACAAATAGCCGTCTGCTTTCTTCCACTTTACTCAGGACCAAACATCAGGCTTTAAACACATTTATTGTGATAATTATCGATAAGTGATATAACCTGACTTGACAATATCACCCAGCCCTAATTAATGGATCAGTGTGTAAGGTTCACATATGCTTGTGTGCTTATGTGAAGTGTGTGTTGGAATCTGTGTTGTGCTGGGAGTTGGTCATATGCTGACATAAAGACAGTCACAGTTTCCTACATCTATGATAACAGCCTGTACTCTGATTTCTGTGTGGAGGTTGGTTTTTCTGCAAAAATCTTTAAGGTCCCTCCTGAGTTCTTAGGTGTTTTTCTACCTGTTCTGGGGACGTTCTGAGGTGAACTACCCACTGGGGAGTTGCACTGACAACTACAGACCTTCAAGGACCTTTTTTCTGTTTACATTCACACTGACAATAGTTACCATGCATAGCAGCATCTCACACACACAGAATGTGATGCATTGTTGTTGATTAAACTAGCCAACCGTAGATAAAGTTGTTCAAATGACCTCAACCTTACACATCTACAGTAGTAAAATGCAACATATGCATTAACACAACAGTAAAATGAATCCAAAAACATCATATATAATGACAGGGACCATTTTACTGCACAGTGACCACTTTCAGTACCTTTCAGTGACCTTTCATATGATAAGCAGGATACATTTGGTTGATTAAATGTGATGTACTTCCTTATTTCTTCTTCCACTGCTGCCAGTTAGTATTTTCTTATATGTCACAAAGTATCCAAGAAACCTCTAACTTGTCTGTATTACCAGTGCATGCTGGACAAGGATAGCGTCTAGTACACCATACCACTTATTTGTTTTTCTATCCAATCCACTTTGCTCGTTGTGATCTTTTATTTGTTTGTAATCGTATTTTTGGTTCTTCATCTTTTCTAAATTGCTTCACTGTGGTGGATGCCTAAACTAACAAGCTGAAAGGAAACGCTGGTGTTGATTTTAGTATTTCACTTTGACATGTCTAAATCTCATTTTATATCTTCATTCACATATCAGCACAACAAAGCCTGGACTTCACTGTCAGTGCATTTCTTCACATTTTGTTCCATTTTATTTGTGTTTTTAAGGCTGTTGTTTACACACAGCTTTTTTTTATTATTTAGCAGGACTTCTGTTCCTCTGGGTCCATGTCCAGTGTCTTCTGTTCCTCTGGGTCCATGTGTGGAGTCTTCTGTTCCTCTGGGTCCAGAATCATTGTTGTTGTCAAATGACGTCCACTTCACACAAATGATTGAATGATGTCTTTATTCCCCTGGTGTGTAAAGACCTTAACTCTTCCACAAACTTAGGAAAAACACTTTGACCCAGACAGCACCATATCCTTCTGAAAACCAAGGGAAAACCCTGTTATTTAGTAAAGGGTATTTTAAAATGGCAGTTTCCGATACTGTGTTCTACAGATACACCAACAACGGCACACTACATCACTTACACGTACCCTTGCACTGTGAAAGTTCCTGCCCTGAAACTGGAACTAAAAAAGACCCTTAAAACATTGTTTTAAGCACTATATTAGTCCTCAGTCCCTGCAGTGATAACACAAACAAATGGGGGCACTTTCTCCAACAGAAAACAGAAAAGGTTGAGCTTCTCTAGCGGAAAGCATGCAGCACTAGCTACCGTTAGCTTAGAAATTGAGCCGGCTCACGTCAACAAATGACCAGCTCCCAACACAGACTTACAGAATTACATTTCATACTTATTTCACTGAAAAAACACTTTTTAGAGTAAACACTGATATATGTTTACACATAATATTTTTTCTTTCTTATTAGGTTTTTTTCTATCCAGCATATCATTGCTTTGAAAACCACACTGACACATAAGTTAAGGCTACCACTAAGAGATATAATGAGGGTTCTCTAACTTTTCCTTTGTGCTTTCTGAATTTAAAGCTTTGTTGACAAGTTCATAAATCACTCACTTAGCTAATGTGGATATCCTTTTTTGGAGAAAATTACTATGGATTTGGAGGTGGCGGTGACTGCAGAATGAATGTAAGCACATTTGTCATTGTTATCATTCAGACTGGCGTTGGCCACTGAGGATGCTATTCAGGAAATTATGAGACCAGGAGACCTAAATAAGCTGGCGAGCTGAGGATAAATGGAAATTGCACTTTAATTCAGCCATTACATCTGTTAGCTCTTCTTTTTTGATGTCTTCAGTGCGGTTGCATAAATGGTTGTATAATGGAACATGTGAGCAAAAGGTCGGCAAATAATTCTAAGTGCTCATAGGTGATAGCAGCGCAGATATCAACAAACTGTCAGATTAGACATTTCAAAGAAAACGGTATCACCCTTCACATTGCTGACTCTAAAATGCTTTTAAATGTCTTACTTTGTAGAGGCTGGTGGAAGCTCATGTATTTAATAGTTGCATCATTTGAAAATAAGAAATGCTTGGCTGCTTAAAATACCTCTATTGTCAGCGCTTTTTAAATACTTCTGTTGCCTGTGGCAGGACGTCATAACCAACTTGTGCTGTGGTATCAGATAGACACAGCTTCATTAACCATGAAGATGATGCAGGATGATTTTCTGCAGTAATAGCTAAATATGTGAACGTTGCATCAGCAGCCATGGACGACATGAATCCTTCTGATAGGGTTTTCATTTGTTGACAAAAAAACCCTCACCTCAAGTGACTTTTTCTAACTTTTGACAATATCACAGGAGGTCATTATGTCAGAAGCACTGAAAAAAATCAGGTACATTACCCGATTTTTTTTTTTAGCGTTTCGACAAATTAAAGAACTTCTGTGTGTTTAGAAACTGTTCTGAGACTTTTGCAGTTTAGAAGAAATATTTAGACACTTTACTTAAGTATGAGTAGTAATACAACACTCTGAAACTTGTACTGACTGTAAAGCCCTTTGAGGCAAATTTTGATTTGTGATATTGGGAAATAAAATTGAATTGAATTAAATGAAAATAGCAGATTAGAGTTAACAAAATCTAAGACTAAAAATTAGCAGTGAAAAAATAATGTTATAAAATAATGTTATTAATTAATGTTAAAAATACTACTACTCACTAAGTATTTTTGCAAGGATCAAAGTGTATTCAAATTCTTATTTCTTCAACACATTGTAATCACTATTATAATGCCTCACAATGTGATTAGAAGTTAATGTAAGTGTGCACTGGGTGGTTTAAGTAAAATAATGAAGTAGGCCCATGTCACACAGAACAAGCTGGTTACAAGTCACTGTATGTCGTCACTGTTAGCTATAAGCAAAAAAGTAATATTAATGAGTTATGATTGTTATTATAAGGCATTATGAATGATCATGAGTCCTTATGAATATGATTTTACTACACTATAGGTGCATTATAACACGTTATAACTACGTTCAGAATGCATCATAGACAGTGTTCCCAATATAATCTATTGTATATTTTTATATAGGAAGTTTTTCATTTTCACAACTGTTGTTTGTGTTTCTTGAGGAATAACAACATATTAAAATAAAATAAGATCATTTTTAATTAAAGGTCTTGAGTGGTTTAATGTCATATATTTTACAACAGTGAAAGTTTTTGCAGACCATACTTACACCACTTAAATTAAAATGCATGCACTGAAATGTAAATCTTTAGTGTTCTTTAATGTGAATTTTCAGTATAAAGCAGTGTTCACTCATCTTCCCATTTGGCTTGTGAGAGAGATAAGGGCATAAAACAAGACATTATTCTCTGTTCTTTAAATGTAGCATTAAAATGACACTGACTGCTCACTATCTCATGTCCTGTACGCAAACAAACAACTTCATTCCCATGGGGCCACTGGGGAAAGGACAGAAAGTTTTGACAGAATGGAATTTGATACAAATTACATTTACTCCCAAGGAGGAGACATCGGAACCTTTTCGCAAGAATAAGCTGACAGTGATTTCATTTGTCTAAGCAGATAAATCATACATATTGAACTTGTCTCTCACGGCGTGTCACTACTCAGACCTGATTTAATTTGCCACTTTCTGGCAGAGCAGGAAACCATGCTTAAACACAGAAACTCTGAAGGTTACACTATTTCAGCATTTTAATTAGTCGCATGGTTCCTCTGCCTTTTCCCCATGCTTCAACCGCACAAGCTACAGCTCCGCCTAAGGCCGTAATTCTTTCCAATCTTCATGTGTCTTGAATTGCAGACACATGGAAAACAGAAATTGTGTTCAGTTCTTCCAGAATATTCTTGTCATTGACCTTTTGGGGGTTTTGATACGTGTGGTGTCTTTGTGCATCCACTGCTCACTACAAACGTTGTCGAGAAGCCATCGCTTAAAAAGAGAAAGGAGAGATTTCCAGTAGCGCTCTAGGAAAAATGCTTCATAAATTGGGTGGGGTGCGAAGGTTCAAGTGCACCTGATGTGAGATCAATTGTATTGGAGTGCAGCCCTAACACTTATGATGCTCTTTGGAATGGGGTGGGGGCGGCGGGTGCCATGTCTGACAAGAGGACAGAAGCAGTGATGGAAAAAAAAAAAAAGCGGTGATGAAAGACAAACCATTTGTGCCCACGACCGAATACTGAAAGCTATATTTTACGACTGCTATTCTACCAAATTGCTTTTGTGCGTTGGGGTGGCTTTTTAAATAATGCAATCGGTTAAAAGCTCTCCGTAAATGCTATGCTTGCATAGCGTGGGAAGCTGGAATGGAATTGAATGCATTTTTAGGAGAGAGGGTTATAATTTATGCACCATTGAAATCTGGCCACTTTGTGTTTTTCTTTGCCACTTTGATTCAACAGGGTTCAACATGTACACAATCTGTTTGAAGATGAGTTCACGGACCCTTTGGTCCAGTGTTTTTAATAACAGTCATTCAGACAAGACTGGACTGTTTTGATAGCAGGGTTTTAAGAGTATTATGATATGATGATGGCAACATGTGGCCTTTGCTTCATTTTGCCTTTTCAAACAAATGATTAAAATTCACACTATTTGTAGAGCTCCATTACTGACATAACAGCTTTTTTTTCTACATGCGCCATACTAGCTGCCTTTGCCTTGTTGTAATTAAGTGCTGTGAATGGAGTCCGTTAGCATGGACACACATTCATAGCTTGCTGACCCTCCCCCCTGTGAAGGCTCTGTGCTCAATGTACAGAAATATAATCTGAAAAAGTAAGAGTTAACAAAAGCTGTCAGACAAATGTAGTGGAGAAAAAACTCTGTATTTGCCTCTAATATTCTTTGCCTGACATTAGCCATTTTCACAATTTTTAGCTAATAGTTCTTGCAGAATGTTAAATGATATCTTGTGAAATGAATTAAACCCTCCTGCTGTCTTTGGAAAGGGTTTAGTGTTTGAGGGTCAAATTTGACCAATGTTTGATTTCGTTAATCACAAAAAAAACTAATTATCATCCAGTAAAAGTTTTATCTGCTAAATAACTTACATCCATTACAACTTACAACTATTATCAAAACTATATACTTTGTATGCACCTTAGATCACTAACTTACAATGTACAAATTGTTTTTAGTAAAAATAGGTATAATTGATCTATTTTAGTCGATACACTTCATTGGCAGGAGACATCATTTTAATATGTATTGTGTACATATATTTTTATAGATATTTTCAAACGCGAAAATCGTCTTTTGTTTTCAGTGGCCAGAAAAAGGTTCACAGAGGGTTGAAGAGGGCTAAAATAAAATATTTTAATTCAAGTCTTGAGACCTTTAATGTAGTCATATTTCCTGACATAGTAAAAGAGATCAGTTTTTCAGATATACATTTAACGACATATCGAGGGCTTAGAACCAAAGGGCTGTAAGTGACATTTCACCAACTTTTCAGGAAAACCTATACAGAATATGTCATGGTTTGGGTATGTTTCCTGTTTTATTTTGTTAATTGTCTTCCTGTCTTCCCTTTTTCCTATCTTTTAGCCACACCCTCTCACCTGCAGTTTCCCTCCTTTTGGTCCGGTTTCCACCCACACTCACCTGTTCGCCGTTGTAATCACACAGTCTATTTATACCAGTCACCTATTCTTTGTCCCTTGTCAGTTTGTCGTCTTGTCTCACCTATCTGATTCTGTGCTTGTCTCTCTTTTAGTTCGTTTGTATTGTTCCAATTCTCTGGACACCTTTTTGTTGGACATTTTGTAAGTTTGATTTTTGTTAATAAATAAAATTTGTTTTTGTCATCTGCACCTGGGTCCTACTACTGTAAATCCTGACAGAAAATGACCAATTGATCTGGATTGATGTACTGATTTCCATCTTAAACAATAACATTGTTAACGCTGTTATTGTAAGGTGCGTCTGGTTGTTTTGGAGAGCACTTCAGGGCTTCAGTTCCCTGTGGGAAAGTACCGTATGGCGACAAGGTAAAACTGTGAAAATGGTCTGAATATAGCATACACTTAAAATTATACTGATTTCTTTAGGTGTAGGTAAAGCAGTACAAAAACAAATTAACCCTTTCACAACCTCGTGGTTCTGCGTCGGTGTCTTGTGATTCTGTCCTGCAGATGACCCTGAACACCACCTGTCTCACATCCAGATCCTCCTTGACCCTCTCAGCCTCTTTCTGACTTTGTAGCTGTTTTTAAACCGTACAGTGGGTGGAGCTACCCTTTAAATTTTGGGAAAAAATTCCCATGCACCTTTATGGCGCCGACGTATCATTCCAGTTTGAATAAAAATCCTGAGCACATCTGGTGACAGTGTGAACAGACCATTATATTAATGAGTTGAAAAGAAAACCACATAAAAATCCATATGTCAAATTAGTTCATTGAGTGTTTTTAAACTTAAATTATAATTTCAGCCTCTCAACCATTTGGCCAGATGGGTTAAGTTTTTACACTTTTTACATGAAGTTTTTTTAGCAAATATCATTAACTGAATGATTAATGATATTCAGTAAGTTAATGATAAACATTAAGTGGACTAAGCTATTTTGGCACCAACTGGTTCATTATGTTCAGTTTTAAGTCCTTTGTTTTTTGAGTAATAACATTCATTTGTGTCCTTTTGACAGTAATGTCTGTTTGCTTCTCAGCCCTCTACATATAGAAATGTAAATATTAATTTTGATAAGATTAAATGCATGACAGAGTTCTTTAATGTTAACACTGTTGGCAATTTGATCTCTAGATTTTTATTGAGTCTTTACTTGAGTGAAGTAAAGCCATTATTCTCTGCTCTTTAAATGTAGTGTGAAATTGATATTGATTGACCACTTTCTGCTGTGCTTATGCAAACAGACACACTTTTTAACCCTTACAAACCAGTCCTACCTTCACTGTATGGTCCAGTTCATGTCCTCAAAACAAGTATCTACAGATCTATTTAAAATATATATATATGGGTGATTTATCCTTAATGTTTCTGAGAGGAGGGAGAATGGAAATGTTACTTGTTTATGGAAAAAAAGCATCTATCACACAAAATCATATCCTGTTTTTACCTAAGATATAAAAACATAACAGCCATGGTGATTTAAATGTATTTTATTGGAAGTGAAACCTAGAGTCCATTTCACATTCGGTCAAATTTGACCTAGAGCAGCTTCAATGTACAAAAATTTGTAGAACCTGTACAAAAGAATTCATTTAATTTACATTTTGGGTCACTTTGGGGAAAGGCTTAACTTCAATCTCATGGAGCCATTGGAGAAAGGACAAAAAGTTTGGAAAAAATCTAATTTGATACAAGTTGCAGGAACTCCTAAGGAGGTCTTAAGAGCATCAGTGTCTAGGAGTTTTTAACAGCAGGAGAAAGGGTTGAGGAGTGATAATTATTGAATTATTTGCTATTTTTTTTGCTTTGGATTTACAAAAAAAAGACTACATGCAGTATGATTGGATGTTTACAACCAAACTGCAAATTTACACTTTCCCTTTTTGCTCACTCTTTGTATTGTTTATTTAAATAATTGCTAAATGGTGTTTAGTTGTTACTTGAGATGTGAATGAAATCAGAAAATAATTTAACACAATAATAACTAGTAATAATGAGCATATTTAATCTAATTAACAAGCTTTTATGGCATAATCTCTAGTTTTTAGAGCAGGTACTCTTATTTTGAAGGACAGTGTTTCTCAACTTGGGACCCACATTTTCCCATGGTCACTAAGCTGCGACTCACTTTAATAGAATCCAAAATAAGCAAATGTATTTTTATCAAAACATATACAACTGCATGCATTCAGAGCACATTACTCTCATGGTAAATTGTGGCTGCTGACTGTTTTGACAATGAATAAAATAAAATAACATATTTTGATGGTTTCATGCACTCTTGTGTGAGCACTTTGGGTTTCAATACGTTCAAGCTGTCACTTTCTCACACGTTTGTCAAATTAAACCTCCAACATCAGACAGCTAAGGATTCAAAATGTAGCATTTAAAGCATTTGAAAATCACACACTCTGAAACCCATTCAGAACAAGTCCATGACCCACTTCTGGGTCAGGACCAACCTGTTAGGAGAGCTGGCTCTACGGGATTTACTGACAGCATTTATGTCAACCTGGTCAACTCAGAAACAACCTCAACAAGCTACATTTTACAGAGAGAAGCTACGAAAAAGCTCAAAACTCCACAGATTTTACAGAGAAGATGAGGGTAAAGAGGACAAAGGTCATGTGTGACTAAAACCTTGGTGATAGAGCTCGTTTCCCCATTCGGATATCATTTTAATGGTAGTTAATGGACACAGTGACATTAGTTTAATCTACCTCAGCTGGATGTTGCCACAGTTTCTGTTTCTTGTATCAGTTGTTTCAAATTAAAAGCCCTCTACCTACACTGTACCACGTGATAGAGTATATTCAAATTCTGAGGCAGCGGCAGCAGCAATCTCACAGTGGCACTTTTTTGTTTCTACATTTCTAATACTAATGCAAAGAGCATTACTTGTCCATCACCTCTGTCTTGTCCTCTGTCGTAATTAAGATCTGTAAGTGGCAGTTGATAGCATGAACACAGATTCACCAGGGAAGTGCACTGCTAGCTCCTCCCCACTGCTGCCGCTTTGTTCTCATTGGCAAAACACACGGTTCAGCCTATGGACAATGGCTGCCAAAATGATGGATCAGTTCTTCCATATTGGCTTGTTGATCCATAGTCTCATCCCCCCAACGATAGAGTGGATATTGGCATTTGCCACTCAGGCAGCTTTGCCCCCGAGTCCCGTAACTGCTGATTAGTCATATGAGTCCTGGTCTGTGGAATAATTAATGCTTAACATTGGGGTCTTCGCTCTGTGGATGATCGAATGACACCGAGGTGAGCGTAAGCAGTGGAGATTGGACAGCGGGGCCCTGGCACCCTGTAAGGAGGGAGGCTGCAGCCTGATCAATTTTAATGTTAGCCCGGGTTAACCTTCAAGTGCTTCTCTCCAGCGGCTGCGTGGTGAGGTCGGGGGAGGGATTTGTGTCTGACATTAGCCCTAGCATTTAATTGTCTCTTAATTCATTGTTTATTGAATCAAGGGGGACATTTATAGCAGCAGGAAGAGGAGAGGGACTGAATGTGTTTGTCTGTCTTAGTGACTCTTAAATGCCATCGAGACGTGTTGTGTTGTGACGGCTGCACTTCATTCATGTTTTAAATTTGTATTTATTAACAGAATTTTACCTTTTTAACTAGTAACATGTATTCCATTAGGGCTTAAAGGTAAGTTTACAGAAAAACAAATTAGCAACTATTTTAATAACTGAGTAACACTGAAAATTCACTGTCAACTCTGTCATAGTAAATTGACTATCAGGGATTTTTTGACTCACAATAAATCGGTCATTTCAACTTGTGCTTTTTTATTATTTTCTGACCAAACATCATCCAGACTAAACAATTATTTCTGCCTTTCCCAAACTTAGGGTAAGGACCCAAAATGGGTGGTGGAGCTGTTTTTATTGGGTCGCCAGTTGAAAATAGAGTAAAATACATGACAATAATGAGAAGTGAATTCATTTTCAGAATTAAAATAGAAGAGTGTTCTCTTGAAGAGTTTATAAATGTTGACGTTTTTATTGCACAGGAGAGGCGTCAGTCGTAAAAGTTGAACAAGTAAAATGAAAACTGGATGAATTGAAATTAAAAAAACAATGTAAGAGGTAAAGACGTAACAAGATGCAAGAATATGAAAAATGACATAAAAGATGCAAAAAGTTGAAAACAACAAAAAGACACAATAACAACATACAAAAATGACACAAGATGCAAAATGATGAAAGAGATGTAAAAAATTAGTGTTTTAACAGTAGAGAAGTCAGTCAGTTGTGTTTGTTTGTTTTTTTGTTTGTGTACTTTAACATTTATATTGTTTGTTTAATGTCACTGTTGGTTGGGTCCCAAGGAGACGTAAAATTGAGTTTTTGGGTCTTGAGCTAGTAGTAACCGCTACATAATGTTCATAATGTTGGAATTAGTGGTTGACTGATTAGTGGATCTTTAAAGACTGATATAATAAGAGCAAAAAGTTGATTAATTGTTGGAACTGTTGGAAGTTACTATTGAACTGTTGAACTGAACATTAAGCTAACAGCAAAAATCGCGGTGATTCTACGTGTGATTTTTGTTTTTTGAGGCATTATTTTCCCTCAAAGTCACCAATTCTACCTGAGAAGATGATTAATTGGTCTCCCTCTACTGTGAATATATGAACTATATTCTAAAAACTAACCATATTGTGATTATTTTGACAGATATTGCGATTGTCAGGGTTTTCCCTTGGTTTTCACATGGCTTAGATGCTGTTTGCGTTCCAACATTGTCTCTTCATCTTCATCAACTCGTAATCGTTACTTCCAGCAATTAATTGATTAGTTGTTGCACATTTTTGATTTCACTTTAATTGAAAATGGTTTCTTAATACTGTGCTGCATTATAGTTGAACAGAAAAAAGCAATAGTATGCCTTAAAAATATAAATAAAAAGTACAGGTACAAAGAGAGCCACTGCGAGCAAAATTGGCAATAACTCTTGACTGTCTCACATCAACCTGCAAGGACATTGTGTTCATTTATTTTACTTTACAAAGCAGAACATCCTCAGTATAGTGGATGTGCCAATAGAGAGAAATGCATATGAAGTTAAACATGCAGTAACAGAGATTATTTAGCTTCCCCAGCCCTCAGAGAAAAGCCAAATAGCACATATTTATCTGTGCACTTTAATGTTAGTGCAAAGTTCAACTACTCATGTTTCAGATGATGAGCCATGTTTGAGCTTGATGAATGACAGGTGAATGTTTTCCTCTAAAGTTTGCATTTCACCTTCTTGGAGTCGTCCTTTACCCTCTCTTTAGATTTTCTGTCCAACATATGGATTTAATTAATAACCAGCTGTGATAAACGATAAAGTCTGTCTATGACTGACTGAGTGATTGAGTGACACCACTTCCTGCAGAGTTTGAGACACTTCTCATCAGTTAACATCCGAGAACCAAGTCCCGTTTTTAACAGGTTTGACCATTTTTACATTTTATTTTCACTGAAACATGATATTTACTTGGGTCTGCGCTAGTGCTGGCCAATCTGGCCAAAAGATCATATAACCATATTTTAAGGTAGAATCACGATCCATGATCTGAATCATAATGTTTTCACCTCTTATAAAATGTAGGTGAGTTACAACCAAACTATACCAACTTTTCCTCTGGTTTGTGGAGGCTTATGCTGTGTGTGATGGCTTTCTGTTGTTATTTGTTTAGAAACTCTGCATTTTTGCATCATTTTGGACCATAGTATTGCAATATTTTGACAATATCTAGATTAAGTAAACACTAGTTCATATGTTTCTGAATATACATGTATCTGTGACGCTGTAGTGTTTCCATTAATTACATACTGTAGATTGTGGCCCTAATTTTTCTGACCAGAGATTTCTAATGAACCAAAAATGTTTTTATTCAACGCATGTCAGAGTTCCAAAGCCGAGCCAAAGCTCATGGACTTACGCTAATTCTTCACTGTATGAAGTCATTATTTCATGTCATTATTTCTTCAGCAGCAGCAAAACAACACGTTACTCACACTCTTCAAGTTAACACGGATAAAACCAAACACTTTAGTGCAGAGAGACTCTAAAGGATTAATATACATGGATATAAATGAACATGTTAGCCTAGCAATGTTAAAGCTAACAGCTCACATTGCAACACTCTCTGTAAAATACCGTAACTACACAGGCAATTTAAAGTGAATGGCAACTGAATAGGAAAGTATGGACAGCGCTGTTATTTAATGACATGATCTGTACAATCTTTCTAAACAAGCAGGTTCCCTTCCATCTGTTGCACCACAATGCTTCATTTATCAAACTATGTTGTGACCCATACAAAAAAACGCAGCTCCTGTGATTGTAATTTTAATAATATTACAATTAATTGTTCAGCCCTAATGTCAATAAAGGCATTGAAGATGAGGTTGCTAGGTTGAAATAAACAATGATTAATTTTTTTCTTATGTTATCTTTTACCAGTTAGATTCAGTACACAGCCTTTAGAAGAAATGATAAACCTTATGACATTCGAGTACTGATGATGAATCTCTATTTCAGTGCGATGATTATAGAGAATTTCAAATAAAAAGTAATGATCTAAACACGATAAAAAGAAGAAAAAGCTCAGGCCTGTTTATATTGTAAACACGGCATCTAAAAGCTTCTGTGAATGACTCGCAGATACGTTTGAATTGGATGTACTATTTTTCATTTTAAAGTAATAAAATATTTAAGGGGCAGACAAAAGTCGGTGCGACATGCTTGACCTTCAAAGCAGAAAGTCTGCCTTGTTATTACAGTATTTATATGGCTGTCCCCGCCCGCACAAGCAGAGATATAAAAATATTTAATTACTCAATTAACTGAGGTGGAATATGACCCTGAAGGAAGCAGGTGAGGGAATAGGGTACACGTGACTAGATTTAACAATAAGGAAGGGTCACAGAGAAACAAATATATAGAAGAAGACGGATGACACATTTGTTTTATTACATGTGAATGATGAGGAGTTAAGGGGTCGAGGTGACAATAAGGAACAGTTACATTTTCATCCCGAGACAGTTCCACAGTGAGAAGACTCCTCTGAATGACATTGATGGAGGAATAATGGTGGGCTCAGTGGACGCATACCAGTGGATTTCTAAATGGTTGAGAGTGCCGTATTGTTTTCAGTTTGTAAAAAGCTCCGTGCGCTGAGAGCACATCCTCTCTTTAGCTCTGTCACTGCGTTTCACCCGTGATGTTATGGATTTATGGGGGAAGAGAACATTCATATCCCAGATGGGGCTCTAATGTGGCCAGATTCAGTTCATTATCGATTGTTCCTCTTTTAACTTGCACCAAAAGCGTTCAAAGGAGTGATGAGAAAGGGATTACCGTCAGCAGGCCGGAATAAAACTTTCAGAGAAGCAGTTTGCTCTTCCTTAATGCTCGAAGCTACTTTGAAAGTAAAATTCCTAAAATTTACATTTCATGTCGCTTCACTAGCCGGTCTGGAACTGCCCAGTCAACTGGGTAAGAGTTTGACTGAAAATGGAGAAGGGTGATCTTTTCGGATGTTTTATTTTACTGTTATTGGAGTTGAGCACTATACCAGTTGGAAACAATTACCCAGAATACATGTCTGAACTGTAAACCTTAATGGTTATCTGATCCTGCCAGTGGATATTCTGTAATCACACTCATCTAATCTGCTTTGATTTTTTGCAGTTAATTAAACAAACAACATCTTTTATTCAAGCCCCTGGGAAACGTTCCTCTGCATTCTCTTTGAGACGTGAGGTTAAACACTGGTTACTGAGTGCAATTCATACTTCACTTCATAGTGTTATTTGACAGAATGTGAAAGCAATGACAGTGAATACAAAGACCAGAGGAAAAAAAGTTAATTGTAATCTGCAATTCTACAGGGGAGCACGTTAGAGTCTCAGCAGACAAAAGTCACGCTTTTCCTTTAGAAAATGAACAGGTTTTTTTTTTCTGTCTCCAGTAGACATTGATTAATCATCCTTTGAGGAGTTTGAAGGTCCATTCATAAAAAAGGAGGCTCCATTCCACAGACTTTATGGGAGAGATTAATCATGTTTTGATTTGTTAAAAGACTGCTGACTTGAAGTTGTCATAGAAACCCATTTGATCCTTTTTTTGTGGTTAACAGTTTTCTAATAAGCACACTTGTGCTGACTCCAGACACATTCAGCATTATTTTTTTTACAGAGATTTAAGGTTATAGTGCACAATAACCTAGACTCCACAACTAAATATTGCCATTGTGCTTTTCTGTAAACCATGAATACATGCAATCTTAATACTGATAAAAGCCCTTCATCTAACATTAGGAAAAGATCATGGTTTGGTTCAAATACTACTAAATACAACTGTTAAAGTTAAGGCCCACTTTTTGCTACACAAATGTTTTCTATCCTGTGCCCTGATAACATTTAACCAGTCTATTGATCACACATGATCACATATTGGTCAACAATTAACTTTAGTTTTTGTTATTATTAAATTACTACTAATAAATGATAAATGTATAGGGGGGGGGGGGGTAAAAACTGAAATCGGGTCAAACCTTCAAAA
>JAPQRN010000011.1:12687753-12698310 GCA_037367275.1 Coranthus polyacanthus
CCCCCCCAAAAAACGGACATCGGGTCCACACTTCAAAATTGAAAAAAAACATTAATGTTGAACTCTCTTTGGTTCAGGAATGTTGACAATATATGTATCTGTGGTTTGTACAAATGTACAATGGCAACATTTTATTCTGGTGACTAGACTCTGCAAAAGAAGTACAAAATAACTCAAAGACCGAGACACACCAACAACACTCCTACTTGTAGTAGATTGTGGCACTATATAAACAGACATTTAAAGGAAATCAAACCTATTTTGTCATGGACAGAAGTGTTGGTAAAAGGGAAATTTGGCTCTGGACTAAAAGTCAGGGAGGTCAGTGTAAATCATTAAGGTTTATCCTCTGGGGACTGTAAGTATTGATTCCACATTTCCTGGATTACTGACTCATGGGTGCTGAAATTTCTTGCCCTGGATCAGACTGATCAGCATTTGGATCCTTAGGACTGAAGTCGTAGCACATGACACAATGCAAACAACATACCATCAATGCATGACATGCTTCCAGCAGGGTCTTTGTGTAGCTGCAAGGCCTTAACACCCTTATTAACTTACATTAACTAAGACATAATCCCCAACAGATCATACAGTAAAAGCACTACCTTATGTGCACTGCATCATGTAAACCTGGTCTTTGAATCGGATGTTTGAAATGACATTTCATGTGCATGAAGCCACAAAGGGTAAATTTCCAAGGAGATCCCATGACAGATGCATGATCAGGAAAAGATTAAGACTGACATCCCCCATGTCTTAGCAGACCTTAGCACACATAAAGCCTAAAGCCATATTATCATGCAAAGCCAACATTGTGCATATTGATGGACTTCCTGGAGCTGTACATCTTTACCTTGACACTGTGGGCCAGGAAATAAGAATTACAGGCAGCTCGTACATTTTATTATTTCAAAATGTATGAGCTGCATATTGAATATTGCAGCCAGGCCAAAACAAGAAAAGCACTAGTAGCACTAGCAATAGTATCATGCTATAACAAGAAATGTTTGTTATAACCAAGATGATTTCATGTTATAACAAAATATTCTCATAGTATATCAAGATATTTCCACATAACAAGATATTTTTATGTCAAAACAAGATATTTCCACAATGTATAATAATACAAGTATAGCAAGTATATAATTTCATGTCATAGCATGGTATTTTCATGCTATATATGTATGGGGTTTTGGGATTATTATGTATTAGTATTATTAGTATGGGATTATTTAATTATATTTTTTTTATAATTTTTTTACTATTGTGCTTTCTTTTGTTCTTTTATTATGAATGTCTTGTCTGTCTTTACCTGGAACTAGAGTCTGTAAATAAATGAAACATTATTAATAAGTTATGGTAAGTAATTCTTGTTAAAGACAAAGTATTTCTGGCTTGTGTTTGTAAACAGAATTGTTGAAACTCTGCCTCCTCTCCACTCAGCGAACGAGGGAGAGCAAGCAGTGGTCAAAATAGCAACAAACTGAATGGAGAGAGCAAAAAAAGTGAAATAGAAAAATAAAATATTAATTTCTGATTCTCTCACAGCGGTTCTATTCTAAAAACACAAATAAGCACACCCCCACCTTCACAAAACTCTACAGAAATGTTCTAGAGGCAACATGCAGCCATACAAGCTTCCTCATTTCTTCTGCATGTGTTGCTGACAGGTCTGTTAGAGATGATAGACTCAAAGGTCTGTGTGGATGTGTATGAACTTTGCCCTGCGTTTTGTCTCTCAGACCGAATCATGCAATAAGTGAGACGAGCAGAAAGAGGAGAGAGAACTGGAGTCGCTTTGTTTTATATTGCTGTTATGATGCTGTTATTGGATGGAGATAAAAACACTGCACAAAGGTTGATACCCAGAAACATCAACACAGTAAAACTAAGGGAGAGGGCAGGGTCTCTGCAGGTAAATCCTCCACCACACACTGACAGAGGGTCACACGTGATGATTGACAAGGATTATTATTGTAGAAGAGTCTATATATAGTGTTTTTTTAAGCAAAACATTATACACTTTGCCTTTAAGGAAGTGACATTTGAGATGCAGTATAAAAGAAGATTTTATGTGCTTACACGAGAATCATACAGTGTCCTCACTGGTAGATTTAAAAGGCAGTCTTAACCAAGCCAATTTGTTTGGGAGGACTAATGCCAGACAGCTGTGCAATTACACCTCAGCACAAAACTAAGCCAATCTACTACAGACAGTAATGGCTTGCATTGATATGCCTGTGCCTGTCTGAACAGTCCCCACACACTGAATTGTCAACATAATGTCACACTCACATCTTAGGTTGATCGGTGGAGCAGCGTCTTGTTTCTTTTTTTTTTGTTTTTTTTCCCTCCTCTTCTTTTTTTTCAGCGCTTGTTTCTTGATAATGAAAGCAAGATGATGGCAGCGAAATGCACCCATATTAATCTCTCAGCATTTTCCACCATGACAGCACAATTTTCAGTAGCTCCTCGAACGATCAGCCGCCTCAGTGTATATGTCTCTCAGAGATGATGCACACTGCGCTCACATCTCCCAGATCCAATTTGGATATAGTGTTTAAGGCCTGTCATTGTGAAAAAGACAGAGAGAGGGAGAGAAAATTGTTGACATGAAAGAAAGTTTGAATTTTAGACTTTTTCTGTAACGTCAGAGTGCACTCAATTCTCACTCAGGTTTATGGAATATACTGTTTGTTTTCTTAACAGTTTCAATAACTTCCCTGAAACTGAATAATGAGTATAAACACTATTTTGCCTTATGTTCTGATTAGCTTCTATATTTTTCTCCACACACTGGATCCATTCCAAAACACTTCTCCTTTCTTGCTGCAGAGTTCATTTATTTCTCTTTTTTGATTGCAGACTTTGATTAAACAAAGTGGTGAGGAAGTAGTGAAACCACAGGCTAATGTGGTGATATTTTTCAAAACAATCCCCAGAAAAGACCAAACCTGACTTATATTATGTCTCTGTGCCATTGACATATGTTCTTTGATACAAAATCTATTCATCTAAACCAGAGTGACATATTTGTTAATGACTATGAACATGAGCATCAATCAGTACCATAGAAATCCATGAAAACTTTGATTAGTGCAACTTGAAGTATGTAAATTCAGGTTTTTTTTCTTTGCTCTGTATGCAATAGAAAATTAAAAAAAACATGATTATAGGAGCTATGAGATGATCACGCCATATTTAAGCTTTGCAACAAGTGTTGAATGTTGGATTTTCAGAAAGAAACCTTTCACTCTTTACAAAGGTACCTGAATGCAACACACAAAGACATGTGGTCGGTATTCACCTTCCTCGGGGCAGTCACACAAAGACGTTTGTGACTGTCCTTAAACCTATTGTAATGCCTTGCAGAAAACCAACCTGCAGAATTTAACAAACGGACAACAATGGAATGTTAAAAAATAAGGATGTGTTATGTTTATTCTGTTGAAATGGGCCAATTTGATCATCTCCGTCTGGAGTTTTCTCTTAGTTGTTCTCTTATATATTTCCTCTAATATGTAACATTTTTAGTAGGGATGCATCAATATATTGGCCGATATCGATCAAATATCAGCCAATATCAGTATCAGTATATAAGATGTCATTTTTTATTTCTCTGTTGTGTCATATTAAAGGTTTTTTAATTCATTTGAAGGGTTGAATTTGTGCTCATTCAAAGACAGTGTGATGAAGGGCTGAAAGACTTTTAAAACAGTAAAGTTAACCTATTTTTATCATGATATATATATAATGAAGATTTACTGGCACAAAAGGAACAAAAATGGTCATTTTAAATAATGCTTTCAGGCCCGATTTTCAGAAATGGTACATCCCTAATTTTTGTGTTAAAACATCTAAAATCAACTATGTTCAATATTTTGTTGACTTGTGTTCTTAGATCTGTATCAAATGTTTCTGACAATGAACAAATCCGTGAAAATCCATAATTTTATTCAATGTAAGGACGTGTTTCCTTTGGTCACGTCAGTGGCAGGAAAATAGTAAATACCAGATACGCTGCCAAAGACTGATGATTATGTTATTAGATTATATTTACATATTAACTTCAGGTGGAGTAATTTCAGTATCAGTACTTTTATTATTTGTAAACCTCTTGGCAAACAAAGTAATGCAATAGAGAGCTAATATACTGATATGTTCACTGTACATTATCCTGCTTATCAAATGGCTGTTCCACTAAATAAAAAAGTCTGTTAGAGTCTGCGGTTAGAATTGTGTATAGCAATGCTCTCTTCTACACATATAACAGACCATAGAATGCTGTCCTTGACCAATCAGATTGATCAATTGAAGATTGATCTAGCACAATACGATATGCAACCAGTGGCTTATGCAAACCACCAAGCTGATGTGTACGGTAACATAATGTTAATAGTTAAAAATATACTATTAGATACAGGTTTTTACCAATATTATGAGGCATACCCTGGGCACTACCTGAAAAATCAATTTGTATGTGGCGTTCACAGTTGGTCGCCGATGGACTTGAGCAGAGTTTGTTTTTCCTAACATTTTGTACGCAGACATGTTAATAAAAATGATGCCCAGACCCCATGACTATGCATAGTTATCCACAAACTTAAATAATACTATAACCCGAACAGCTCCTCTAATCAGTCCCTCTAATGTTAACATTTATCATTACATTAGTTTATGTTTAGTACCTTTAAATGGTATTAAACATAATGTGACAACTTTGATAACTTTGATACATTACTTCATAGATTTTCATCAGCAGTGGTGGCAAAAACAACAACGCTCATGATCCCATGCTACATCACAAAATCATCATACAACGGCTGTGGTTACTACATGCTATTTTCTACAGCGGTATACAATGCAGTTTGCTGTATGTGAACATGCAGATAAGACATAGACACATGACCACAAAGCTTGCAACCATGGAAACAATTAGTTGTTTTATGGAAGTTTACATGATGTTGTTAAATAGAAACTGACAACAGTCAGTGACAACAGAGACATTAAGTGATATTGTCAGTCTCTATTAGCTTATTAGATCATTTCAAACTACAACAGCAAAAACACATCACACCATAACAGTTCTATGTGCTTAAATGTGTCACCCATCTCTCCCACAGCACACAGATGTTTTTGCCCACATTTCCTCAGCTGTATATCCATATTTAATGTACACTGAACTCCAGTCCAAACTCCAGCAGCAGGTGGCGATAATGCACTAATTACCTAAATTCCGACCTGCTGTCAGACAAAAGAAGAACAGCGTGACCGTAATGCATTATGGGATACAGTATATTATGCAGGTCACTCAAGCAGTTACTGAGAAATCTATATCCATCTGGAATTCTTTGACATACTGCAGACTTTCAGGTTTGCCAGCAATATGTAGTAGGCCATTTTGAACACAGCCTACGTCTTGTTATAGTTTTGATTAAGAGACACCTAATGGCAGAAATGACATGCTGTTTTTATTAAATTGTTGGCCACTTGGACTAATTCATCTCACAGTTTAAGTTGACATTGGCTGTCGGCCTGTCTCTGTGTAACATCAACAAAACAATAGGCTAAAGAGGCACTTTACAGATTTGTCAGATTGGAATGACAGGGATGCCTTGTATAGAGTAAAAGCCAGCAGCAGCTTCTCCTTGAAAAGACAACTCATAAGCAGTGGTCGTGAAATTATAATTCCTTTCTGTCGGCATCTTCCGTCACTTACCTGCAACTTTCAGGAAATCAATAAAAATAAGCCATTTTGAACTAACAGCTTCTCAAATAATGTTGCTTCTCCGTAGTGTACACAAACATACTCGGGCGCTGTAAATGGCTTTCTGTCTCGCTCACCGGCCCAGAAAAAAATGGAATGAGACAGCAGATATAGAGGGGGAAAGGCAGAGGAAGCAACAACAATAAAAACTCAGCTGTGGTTCTGACTTTAGGTAAAGAGTGGACTGTGATATTTCCCATAAAGGTTGTCTGCCTTTTCTCTGTTATCTCCTGCAGTCTCTTCTTCTCACTTTAGCTTTCTCTCCCTCCCCCACACCCTATTTCCCAGGACCATTTTCTGACAGGAAACATTACCACCATTACAGATCATTAGATACTGTTCACCGGATGTCAAAAGAATCAGATTGATCACATGGCACGACAGAAGTGTTGCACTGTGGCAGAGGGGACAGTCAAATGGCAGAAAATAATAGGGTGCTTGCCAGGCCTGACAGATAACTTGGAGGAAGCCATACAATAGGCGAGCAACATGGCTGAGCTCCACAATGGAACAAGCAGGAAATGGCTTTGCATTTCAGTCGTCCTCTCATTTCAGCTGACATCCCAGATAGCATATGTCACACTGTAGAAAAATATCTATGCACAGATATGGTGAATCACAGCAGCAGGCAGCCAGCGAAGCCCTATTACAGCCCGACCTGCAAAATGTGCACATATAAGAAAACTCCACGGTTATTTTTGGTTGCTTCCAATGCAGATAATTCCCAGACTTATGCTCAATTAGCTTTTAATTAGAAATCAATCTCATTTGAATAAAAGCATCAATCCTCATTCAAAATAAGCAATTTATCTGCAATTACAAAACCCATTAAAGCATAATTAGACTTAGACACACTAAAAATCACATGATGATAAAACAGTGTTTCTCATTGTATACTTTCAATGCAGTCATGTCCTGTTGTTTACTCCTTTTATAAACTAAAGCATTCGATTTGTTTATTTATTAAGCAGTTGCACCTGTTGCATATATAACATGATAATTAATGCTATCAACATTATCCTGTTATTTTGTCAAATTAATTTGAAATATTGAACATGTCATGGGAAAATCAAATTTGATGTTTAAAGGTTCAGTGTGTGTTATTTGGTGACATCTAGTGGTCAGGTTACAGATTGCAACCAACTGGATACCCCCTCTCCCTCCCCTCCCTCCTCAGAGTCAGTGTTCGGTTTGTCTGTTCTGGGCTTTTTGGTTAAGAAGATAATGACTGAAACGTAGTCAGTGATGGTAATGTACCTTAATTACCTTATTCTATAGCCACCTGCTATAAAATGGAAAAAAAAGAGAAAAAGTTATTTGAAGGTAACGAAAACGCAATGATTCTTAATTTTGCGTGATTATACATTAATGAAAACATAATTAGTATTATATTCTATTTCTGCAATTACATCCTTGTAAATGCCTCTAAATCTTATTCACTGTTTGATTTTGGGCTGTCCCAGATGAAAGATGACAACATGTAGCAATATCTTTAGTCATGGATTAAAAATGGTTGTCCTACATTGCATACTCCTCACCTCGACTCCTCTCCTGGCATCATAGTCCATACCACCTGAGATGTGAGCAGAAGAGTTGAGGACGAGATACGACAGAGAAACCTCTGTCGAGACATTTAGCAGAATGAAACATCCTCACCTCGGAGCTGTCATTTTAAATAAATGTCATTTAAATATGACATGTGTAACAGCAGCATCATTTGTCTGTTATTTTGTTAAAGTTATGGGCCTATTTTATGATTTTTCAGATCAGTGTTCATGTAAACTTATGACTAACTTTTAATTCAGTTCAAAAAATGGAACAGGTAGGCGACGTAGGGATGTCATACATTTTTTTTTTTATTTAACACACACGTTTGATCACACATTTGATCATTGCAAATACCTAATACAACTTCAGACTGAGGAAAACGTTAATTTTGAATGTCCTGCTCCAGCATGCATCTTTACATGTCCCATCATTGAAAAGACTTACACACCTGTGTATCCTCTGTCATAGCTCCTTCGTCAGCCTCCTCGAACCTCACTCCTCGAATGGCATTTCTGGGAATTGACACATCCTTAAAGACGTTGCGCTCAGATCATTTTGCGGTGAGTGATTGAGGAGGCAAAAAAATATGGAAATGAGAAGAGCCTAGTGTCAGAAATTTTGGAAGACCATCTCACAGTGTGACGGCTGCTATGACCTACATCTATTAAACAACTAATAGGAAAGCAAAAGAAATGATGCATTCTATCTTTAATTCACCATTTAAAATTGATATTATTCCTGAGGGTAGTATTGATTAAAAAATGCTATTAAACAATACAATTTTAATTTAAATATCCTTCCTTTGTGCTGATTCTGCTTTAATTTCAGGATTTTACAATTGAAGATCCACTAATACAATCTTCAATCTTAAGAAAGAAAAAAAAACAAAGATTAATCATGATTAATCACAGTAAACTGTGTGATAA
Organism: Coranthus polyacanthus; assembly: GCA_037367275.1. Lineage (NCBI taxonomy): Eukaryota > Metazoa > Chordata > Actinopteri > Kurtiformes > Apogonidae > Coranthus > Coranthus polyacanthus. The sequence continues at coordinate 12,695,998 of JAPQRN010000011.1, forward strand.
ATTAGATCATTTGTGTAGTGATTCCCACCCCTGTTAACAATACAAACAACTGCAAGGGCAGTGATGCATAAATAAGTGGAAAAAAGATAGGAACAGGTTTTGATGATTGATTTCTCATGTTGTAATAATCCATGGATTATGAAATGCATTGTTTGGTGGACACTGTTAACTGACTGACCATGTTATATGTTCTGTCATTCTGTCTCAGACATCAAATGATGTGTTTAAAGCTTCTCGTATTGTGCAGTTGTAGCAGCAGGGCGTCCTGCAGTAAAACCCACAGGCTTCTCCTCCTCTGCGTGTGGGCGTTGGCATTCCCCCTCCTCCTGTCGTAAAGAACACACTGCTAGCGCCGTTTAACCTTGAGGTGTTGCTACTTGGGGCACATATCACCTTTGCGGTCCCCCCTCGGCTACTGATATAAATCAAAATGTCGGCTGCCGTTTTAGGATGACTCAGCAGTTTTGGGGATTGATTGAATTTTATCTTGATTTCATAAAACATTTAGACAAACCAATTAAAGAGGTGGCTGACTGCAGCCGCCAGCACTTAATCCATCATGCTGTCACAGGGATAAAATCAGATTGACAGTAATGTAGTCGATATGTTGGGGTATTTGCAATCGGGTACAATAAAGTGGAATTGGAGTAACCCAGGGAAAGAGTCATGATAGGTATGAAAATAGCTGCACCTTTAACAACAAGCCTGGCATATTCTCCACCGATCTCCATTATGACAGAACACAAGGTGTAAATTTTTAACCATGTTGGCTCACGATGCACAACTTCCCTGTCACCTTTGACTCTGTTCATTTAATTTCCTGTGTACTGCCTCACACAATGCAGCAAATCCATTGCAGGGCAGTAGTATTATACTGCAGTGCGGTCCAAATATTATAATAAGATGGATGGCTACGCACATTTTCCTGGAGGACTGGCTTTTCTTGGTCTTGTCCACCAACTGCAGGTGAAATACAGCATGCCCATTAACATGCAGCGGTTCTCCACGGAGTTAACGGCGCACTCCCATAGAATTCCATCTCCCTTTGTTTTAAGGCAGCCTTCTTAATTACTAGCTGTCCCATCCAGGTTGTAAATGGCCCTTTATTGCCATTCTGTAATCAGAATAAATCCTCAAGCCTATTCATTGGCCTGATGCTCCTCCATTGATTTACAAATGACCCATGTATTATTAATCCAATGTTTCCCCCCCCCTTTTTTTACCTCATTAAAAGCTCTATCTGCGAACAAAGGGATATCACACAGCGTTATCACACATAACGGCATTTCTCCAGAATTCTCTCCGAGGTTTGTTTCTCGATATGATACTGTGTTGTGTTGATAAGAAAGGATAGGCAAAGCAGCGCTGTGATATCAACGCTTCCACCCACAGGACCGTATCTTTTTTATCTGCAATGTTCCTTGTGCAATTTCTTATTTCCTTTAACCTTTGTCTTTGTTGAAAAGACAAAAGTACACCGTGACATAGAAGTTGTATAAAATATACTTTTAGGCAGGAAATTAAAGTTTATGGCCAGAATGGTGGCGTCTGACACTGAGTTGTTTTCTGAAAGACAGCACAAAACAAAAGAAAAAAATATGCCTGCTTTGATAAATGGTGCTGGACCTAAAAGCCTGATGCAGTGTAATCTTCTGAGATACATTTTTTATGACAAGACCTTTTGATAATGGTTATACATCTTCATGCCAAGTATTGCTTCTTAAGACACCCCATACTGTCATTTTTATGTCAGCTGTAAAATATTTTGCACTATAATCGAGAATTTGACACTGTTTGCCAAGTTTAAAAAGTCTAAAGTCTGTTACTATGTTATCAAGTGAAAAAGATGTCTAATGTGCCAAGAAAATGGAGAAAGTGTAATATAACACAAGAGAAAAAGTAGTGCAGTCCAAAGGGACTTGTCATTTAAAGCCAAGCAAACATCTCAGAGCAGCACAGTCTGTGGTAGCAGCTATTAGCTTCTAAATGAAATTCAAGATGGTTATCGTAGAGATGCGCGTTTTCAGTTCCTCAATCCACTGAACCAACCGAATATGGGAATTAAATAAGATGCCTTTATTGACCCTTTAGTTTCACATTACAGTCTGAAATGAGATCACGGGAATGAAAGAAGCTCTGATCAATGCCTCTGTGGAGCACTGAAATTAATAAAAGTCATGGCTCTATTGATAAAGCCTTTGGCAGATAAAGGCTGTCTGGGAGAGAATCACAGTAAATATTCATATACTCAAACATTTCTCTGTTTTTTTGAATTGCACAAAGCTTTCTTTCTTTCTTTCTTTCTTTCTTTCT
>JAPQRN010000011.1:12716811-12757399 GCA_037367275.1 Coranthus polyacanthus
CGTCGTTTTCTGGACACCACTTAGACAGCCAGCGGTTGAAGGATGACATGCGGCTAAACATGTCATCACTGGTCCGATTTGGTAGGGGTCCTTCTCACCGTCAGTGAGAAGCAGAATGAAACAGCCTGTGGAAAGAAGAATTAAGAATTGGCAAAAAGTTTCACACCTAAAAGAAGTGTTTGAAAGATTTAAAAAAAAAAAAACACAGTAATGGTGTTAACAAATAAATTAAAAGTGCACCAGACATGTAGTCATATCCCTACAGCTATGGTCTTTCAGGTATTAAAATTACATTCACACATGACAGTGGCCAATGTTTATCTGTAGTTGTATGAAAGACTCCCTGACCAATGACGTGAAAGCTCAGCCACATCATCTGAATGCAGGCACACTTCATTCAGTTCTAACATGGCCAGTGGCCTGTGTTGTGTACATTCTCAAGAGTTTGAGAGGGTTTTGGCCATTCACAGGTGTTTTCAGAGAGGTAAGAGGATTAAATATGTGATTGACAACTTTAATTATCAAGATCCCATCAGGCGCACTCTCCTGCTCTACTCCAAGGCCCGATACAGAAGAAAACATGGCAGCTTCTATAACTGTGATATTTTGGCTTTACCTTTCCATAGTAGCATGAAACGGCATCAGGTCATCTATTCAGTCTTTTGATTTGGACAGAGAAAAGAGAGCTGCAGAAAGAAGGTGTGTATTTTCCTGATTTCTTCCTCTTGCAGCTTTAATTTAAGTCAAGTTAACTAGCACAAAAACAAAGTGAACAGACAAATGTTATTTTAAACATCAGTATTTTGACCAGAATTATAAGTTTGGTGCATCCCTACTTATATGTATGTATATTTATTTATTTGTTTGTTTATTTAATAGGGACAGTGCACATTTATGAACATCTATATTAAAGTTATACAAGATGTAAACATGCAGGATTAGCAGAAATTGTTCATTTACATCCGTAGTCCCTAGGCAAGTAACAAAAAAATAGAACATTATAACTAACAATAGAATAGAGTAGAATAGAATAGGATAAAATAGAACACAGAATACAACATACACTTAACAATAGAAAAGAACAGTACCTTATACAACAGGTTAAAAGTTACCATGAACCTGGTTCGCTTTGAGCCGTTGTTTCAAGTGAGTCTTAAAAGTGGGATATGTAGGACACTCCCTTATTGCAAGTGGAAGGCTATTCCAAAATGTACTTCCCTTGACTGACAACACAGTTTGTCCACATGTGGTGAGTCTTGTAGGGCACTTCACAGTCTCCTCTAGCAGTGGCCTGGTGCCAATGCCATTGTGAGTCCTCTGTTTAATAAATTCATTTAAAGGAGGTGAGACAAGCCCAAGCAACACCTTGTATATAAAACAAGCATAATTCAAATTTTTAAAATTCCCAAAACTCAGCAAATTATACTTGTGCAATATGTTACAATGATGAAATGAAAGTGGCTATTTATCAAAAACCTTCATGGATTTCTTGAAAAGTGTATTTCCGCCTGTAAGGGACCAGCTAGTAAAACGATACTCAATATGTGAAAAAAATCACTGAGTGCAAATACATCCTTGCAGCATCAATTGTCAGATATGGCCTAATTTGTTTCAACTTTTGTAAATTAAATTGTATTTTATTTGCCACTTTTTTTTACATGGCTCTTAAAAGACAAAGTAGAGTCTAACGTAACCCTGAGATACTTGAACTCGTCCACAACATCAAGCTCCTCTCCTCTCAGGAAAACACCAGAGTGTTGTATCTCCACCGCTCGGTCAGTATTTCTGACTTATCGAAATGTATTTATACCCTGATATTAGCCTGATTTATTTTATGCAATTAGTTAAAGCTGATAGGGGTTTAGGGGGATTTGTTAAGGTCAAAAGAACATCGTCAGTGTACAGTAAAATTTTATGTTGTTTCGTACCAATCGTTACTCCTTGAATATCTGAGTTTGTCTGATGGCCAAAGCTAATGGCTCAATAGCCAAGGCAAACAAAAGAGGAGACAGCGGGATTCGTTGAGCTGCGCCTCTTTTCACTTTAAAAGGAGTAGATATCAGACCATTTGTCAGAACTGAAGCTGTTGGTGCTTTATACAACACTCTGATCCAACCCAAAAAGCCAGATCCAAAACCGAATCTCTTCATTACTTCAAACATATATTCCCATTCAATTCTATCAAATGCCTTTTCAGTGTCCATAGAAATGACAGCATGACTCAGTATTTTAAAAGTATTAAGATGATGAATAATATGGAGTAAGCGTCTAGTGTTGTAATAGGAGTTGCGGTCCCTGATAAATCCTATCTGATCTAAATCCACAATTGAATTTACAACCCTCTCCAGCCTAAGAGCTAGTATCTTGGAAAGTATTTTGTTATCCACATTAAGGAAGCTGATTGGTCTATAGGGGGAACATAACTCTGGATTTCTATTCTTCTTTGCTATTAATGTTATGTTAGCCCTATGCATTCAGGGAGTGTAGAGTCCTCAAATGATTTATTAAAAAACCTCAACAGAAGGTTGTTGATTTTCCCTTTCATCACTCTAAAAATCTCAACTGGAAAGCCATCTTATCTGGGGCATTTCCCTGATTGAAGTGTGGATATAGCTTTGTCTATTTCTAATATGGAGATATTGGGGATTCCAAAAGATCAGACTGTTCCTCTGATAAGTGTGGGAAACATAGGTGATCTAAAAAGGCACCTGCCCTGAGCTTATCCATGTCAGTCTCAGAACTGTACAATTCAGTATAAAACCTTTTGAAGCTCTCATTGATTTGACGATTACTAATTTGTCTTCATTTATTCTCATCCTGTATAGCCGATATAAAGGACTTGACAGGGGCATTCCTTGCTAGCCGTGCTAAAAGGCAATTTGGTTTGTTAGCGAATTCAAAAAAATGTTGTTTGGTGAATAGAATAATCCTCTCTTTGCCTTCCTTGTTACCAAATTATATAGTGCTGTTCTAGCAGATGTCAGTTCAATAAGAGCTATATCAGATTTTGTTGTGTAATAGGCTTCCTCTAATTGTTTTATTTTATTTTCTATTTCAAGTTGTTTGGCAGCTTGCTCTTTTTTCTTTTGACTGTATATGATAAGATCATACCCCTCATACAAGCTTTATAAGTACCCCACATAATTATTGGATCAACTCCATTTTTATCATTAATTTCTAAAAATAGGACCAGATTTCTAGGTTTGCTCGCAATTTCAGATATGGCAGACAAGCACTCACCACTGGAACTTTCCACAGATTGCAGGATCGACTGTACCACAGGTGGGTGTACTGGTTCCATGCCAGTTCATGCATAACTGCCCTTGGATTTTGACACACCGGTGCAAACAGGTAACACTAGTCTCTGAGACACTCCATCAATCCACGGGTTCCCGCCTCCAGGATGGGAACTACCGGGGCCAGCTGGGAATACTACGGGAATACCGGATCGAGCCAATGGCGAATTGAAGAAGTGACAGACAAGAGTTGTTTAGTCTTGTCTGCTTTTGCTTTTTTGAAGGCGTCTTGGTGTGTCCATTGTCCAGGATCTTGTTGAACAGAAGATGTTGGCTGGTTGTAAAGCAACATCTCACTGGTAGTAAGTATATCGCCGCAACATATAGTATAATAATAATAATAATAATACATTTTATTTGAGAGCGCCTTTCTAAACACTCAAGGACACTTTACAGGGAAAAAAAACACAGAACAAATAATAAGTATAGTGATCTAACTTTGTAATAGAAGTTTAAGTTTTAGAGGAAAACATGCAACACACACAGCACCTGCCAGGCTGTGTGTGAGCACAGCAGCCATCACTCTCCTCCTTCCTTGATCTGGATAGTTCAATGATGTGAAGTTGCGAGGTGAAGGACAAGAAATTCTTCATTGTTAAAGCAAAGGTGAGTGCTAATTACCTAATGCTAGTTTGCTACCTGATGTTGATCATGGGTCGTTAGTTTCAGGTTGATAGTCTGCGTTCTAGGGCAGAAGCGACATGGCAGTAATATTTTCTCTTATGATAGGATGGGATTCTGTAGAATCACAACCTGATTTAACAACAATTACTTACAATACAATTACTACAATTGGACAACAACTACCTGGCATTTTAGATAAACATACCTGGTAAAAAACAAAACAAAACAAAAAAAAACAACTGGTGAGCAGCACAACAAAAACATTGTTTTGCCTTCCACATGAGCATTCCTATAAGAACACACATGAAAACTATGAATAAGCCATCTAATATCCTACTTTTTTCAGTATTTGTAAGATTTCCCTATTGGCAGAAAGTGTAATCCAGCGTTATGTTTCCGCTTCAACATATTCCCTTTTGCAAATTAGTTTGATATTTTATATATAATTTCTAGAAGTTTGCCTTTCAAATATATATCCGAACTGTGGGTGTGTGTTAATGATGTTGTTGCACATCTTTGCCTTCTCCCTCTGACCCAATTTGCATTTTTAGATCTTATGAATCTTATGAATGAGCCTTAGTGATGTTTCCTCTATATTTCTACATAAACCAGGTTATTCAGGCTTGTTTTCTAAAGCAGGAGTAAATAAGTCTGCCCAGAGTTGAGTCAAATCTAGACCAACCTGGCCCTGGACAGGTTTGTTTTCAGGGTTAATGTCACCTTAGACTAATGTAGTGTGGGTGTCCTCACATCATTATCCAGCCAGTGTCCAATACACTGGATTGCTGTTACATCAACTGTCACTGCCACTTCATTTTGATCAATTATACACACATGCCATGGTAAATTGTGGTGACTTACCAGGTTCAGTATGATGCATGTGTAATTACATCCACTCCCTATTTCCCAAGTCATCTTTATCCCAACCTGACATGAGATTTAGGTTTAACTTCCCTTCTGTTGCTCCATTTGTGGCCCCAAACATCTGTAGAGAACTTAAGTCTCTTGATTAAATAGTCCATGTCTTTGAAACAAATGTGCAACAGGGTATGGAGGAGCTGTGAAAAATGTTTCCAGAGTTTGCACATTGTGTTAAGCCACCATTTAAAGTCTTGTCAATATCTGCAGTGAGGTATTGATTTCCCGAGTCTTCTTGAAGGCCCAAAGCTTTACAGCATATTGATAGATTATGTAGATTCACTTTGCTGTGTTTGGATGAGCTGTCTGGGCCATGATATAAGACCATGACAACAATTTCATCTATACTGGTTGACTTGAGTTTGTGTTAGGAATTTAAAATAAGTTTCTGGGCTGCCATAGGCAAATTGCAAATAAATTACAATTTTTGGAGAAATGGTTGATGGAAAACATACTCTTTAGAGTACAGTCCACCTCTCTGGTTATAGACACATAGTGAAATGTATACATAAGCCAGATTATCAGATTTCACACAAACTATATTAAGGGTATTCCAAATATTTTCTGTTTTCTTTAAGGAATGCAGGTGTTGAAGCTTCTAACAGGATTAGGGAGTAAAGTAAATTGCACTGTCACTTTGTGATGGGTACTGAGGCTGTATTTCCCTGTGACACTCCTGCTACACAGAGTGACTTAACCACAGATGACAAGGTGTTGCTATGGAGACCTTAGCGAGGAACCTACTGCAGCCTATGCATGGACAGTTTATGCAAACACAAAGACAAGTACATCTATAGTGCCAGCCAGACTACACACTGTCGCATTAACAGGAGGCATGTTAATGAAATCGAAGCAGCAATGTGAGACAATATTTCATCTTTTTTTTGGTGTTTTTTTCATGAACACTGACAATATTGAATAATGACGAAAAGATAAACACACATTTCACATAATGCCCTGTATGTCTTTACCTTTGAATGATGCTGAAAACTTACTCTTAGAAACTCAGAAACTTAAACTGAACATCTAAGTCAAAGTAATAAATCAATCTGAATCACTGAACATCGATAAGAAATCCAGATGGGAGTGATTTTTATCTTATGAGCTATTATTCTATTATTCTTTCAAAGTCAGTATTTCCTGTTTAGAAGTCTAATATTAGCTATCAACCACTATTGGTGCCAACTTCTGTAGATATGGATATGTGTTTTCTTAGAATGAGCTGTTTATATCTACAGATGGAGCAGGTCGCTTCCATGGATCTGCCATGTTGTGCCATCATGATTCTAAAGTAGCTTAGAACTCACTTGAGTAGGAAAAAGCTGATAGCTGATTAATTGTAACATTCTCACACAAATTCTGAACTTAAATCGAGATATTTTCAAGTAGTACAGACACTTCTTTAAGTCTATTTGAACAGCAGTGTTGGAGTACACCTTAACCAATACTTTCTATGAACTTTATCTGATGTTTCAAAATATTAATGAAGTGGATGTGACTATGTGTCACAATATCTAAGTACATGGACCATCAAAATAAACTAAGCCACAACTTAGAGTACTGCTCAAAGACTGAGCCAGTCCAGTTGCTTTTTATGACACGAAATCTGATTGTGCTCCTGTGTTCGAGCCGATTAGTTACAGAAGTCTGTTCCTTTGTGATTGGCAAAAGTCAGACACTGAATGCGTGATGCAGATTCTTTTCAGTCTTTTAGCATTTTCAGTGTACTGCAGCAAGATGACACATGTGACACTTAATCATGACCCACATAAAAACATAGTTTCTGCCTTAATTTCTCTTTGTTGGTAAAATGACCTAAAAATTGAATAATTCTGGGAACTATGCAAATAGGCAAAGCAAATGACCATTATGATTATGCGTCATTGAAATTCAGATGAAAAAGATGAAGCTCCTATTTTGTAACATCCATCAATATGGTAATTTTAACATTTACTCCCCATTCTCCATTCCTTGGTTCTGTACTTTCTGCTCCCTGAGACTTTAAAGCTCTGCAGCTGCTTGAACGCACACAGACACGAACCACACACTGCCATGCAAAACACACACAAACACACACTGCAGCTGCAATAGAATTATTCTACTTAAGTAAAGTCGCCTTCTTCTCCTTACCTACTTATTCTGTTATTAACATTCCAAAATATTAATCACAGAATTATCTTTGGCGCAAAGTTTAATTTAATTTGCTCCAGGCTCTCTGGTCTCTAGACAATCCCTGATGCTCAACCAAAGTATGCAAATAGCGGAGGAGTCTTTGTGATAATTAGACTTAGAATTAGAAAAAAAGCAAAACATGCCATGATCTATTAACACAGCATCCTTTTTAAGCATGTTGTCATCTAAAGTGAACACAGGAGATTTAGGAGGAACATTATTGAAGATTAACAGATCTGTCTCTTTGCAACAGAGGGAATTTGTTACAGATTCATTAGAATAATTCAAATTAAATTTTTTTTCCATAGACAGCATAAAAGAAGTGGAAGTATGGCATTTGGCTATCACATTTTTTATTTTTTTTGGAGACAGAATTGACCATATTTGGATGAGAAGGTGGTTCTCAGTCCTAAGCTTTGATGTCTGCAGTGATTGACAACACTTTGATTGATGCTCGCCTGCCGAGTCAGACTTTCTGAGCTTCTGTTTGTTTAATAAATGCATAAAACGCAATTACAACTGTAGTAGATTAATAGGTGACATAGGTGATATATCTAGTGTGTTGTTTTGTAGGCAGAGTCGACATATATGAAGTTCACACGGTATCTAAATGTAATTCAGAAGCCAGTCAGTTAGCCAAGGTAATATTTAGTTACATGTAAATCGTGCCTGTGTTAAGTTGTGGTGATCCCAGTTAACATAGGAGTGAATATCACCAGATAACATGGCTGTATATATTAAAATATTACCAGGTGTGTAACAGCTGACAGAGTATGATTTGTGCAGGTGAGGCAGTGAGTTGAGCAAGCTGATCGGTGGCCTGGCAAGGAGTGCACTCGCTTCAGAATCATTATCCTGATATGCGCTGCAAATCCTGGTGCGATCTACGTTTAGAATATTCCCATTATATTGTATTTTCGTCTGTAGAGGATATTGACATCAATCTGCATTTTACATCAACTGATGATGTTGACGTTTTTCATGATGTCTTCAATATGTCTCACTTCACAGATAACACGGTGGGCCTGCTACTCCTGAAAATGATAAATCAGAGGTAAAAATGAGTTAGTCATTAGTAGTTGAAATATATGATGCAGAGCACTGAGCATACGTGTTTTTTGTGTTCTGTGTCATTTTTAACATCAGTTTTGGCTATCACAATTGTATGACGAATCTGCAGCTGTCACATCTGAATTCCGTCTGTTTTTACACAAATCTCACCAGACAACGTGATCGCCAATCAACCTGGAACACTGGCTACCAGTAGATATTGAACGGTGCAAAGAATGGCTCAGAGTGATTAAAAAAACTCACTTGGGTGAGAACACACCAGAAAACCTATGGGTATGCTCCTTGCATTTCACTACACCAGAGACATGAAGTCAGAGTTGTTAAGAGTTGAAGTGCTGTCCGTCAAGGTGACGGAGAGCCCTGGGATGAGCAAGGCCGAGTAGAGGTAAGCTGATTCTAGCTACCATTAGCTATATATAATGCATATGGGATATTATAGCATTGTAAAAGGTGTCTTGAAAACCGCACTTTGTATCTGTAACCATTGTTTTGTAAACATCCTTTTTGTTTGTATAACATTTCTTATATAAATATAAAACTTTACAAAACATACTACCTGCTAATCAATGTTAATTTTACTCACTGCTAGACTGAAGAACAAACTGCCTGTACCTCGACTGCCACTGTTCTGTTAGAACAGAAACACAACCTGTTGCTGCTTCCACCCACAGTCAAGGTGGGACCTTTACAGAGGTAAGACTTGCAAACAAACAAACAAAATGATTGGTTGACCTTGCCATCAGTTCCAGTAGTCTAGATTCTCATGATGAGAGCTTCCATCTATATTCAGAGACCACTCTGATGAGGTGATAGTGGCTGTGAAGACCAAGAACCAAAGGCTATTGTGTACCAGTCCTGTGTACTGGAATTTTTCAAGACATGCCAGCAATGTGGATCCCCTATAATCAACACCAAAGTGTCATATTTTGGTGCACAGATGAAGGCTGCATTGTCTCAAAGGACATGATGGCATTTGGAAATCATCCCCAGATTTTCGAGGAATGCCAGAAGTGGACCTGCTTGCTGCTGCTTCTGTTGTATTTACAAGGAGCACAATCACAGATTTAGAAGACTTTTCAAAGCTGATCAACCTACATATGATCAGTCCAACAACTTTCTTTGGAATACAGAAGACACATCTCTTTCCTACCATAGAGGACTTGTACACGTCACAGAGACAGCAGATACTGACAAAACTATCTAGAACAAAATCCAGAATCTAATGAAACTGACGAAGACAAACCACCTGCTCCACAGGTGGCACATCTGTCTGGGGATGGCAGGTATGATTTCCAGGAAAAAACAATGGGTTTGTTTCAAATTTTAAGTGTTGTTTCTATCAAAAATAATCATGATCCTTTTTTGTTCTCATCCCAAAGCAGATGACACACCTGTCACTACACTTTCATGTTGGACAAATCAAGGAGATTATTCAGACCAATTTGGTGCAAGTATGTTCTACTGAGTGACATATAACACATGCACTGCTAGCTATATCTTTATCCCTCATCTATCTTTATGTTTCTTATAGGTCAATGAAGTCTCCAGCTTTGCGGCCATGGAAGCAGAAGAAACCCTCACTACACTAAACATGTAGTGAGGGTTTGCTGGGAATGTCTGGCAGAGACCCCTGTCCAGGAGATCTTTAACTCCGACGGGTACCGGCGGGCCATGGGGACTGCAGCTTCGGCAGTTGCAGAGGCAAAAACTCGGAAGTGGGAGGAGTTTGGTGAGACCATGGAGCATAACTTTCGGTTAGCCTTGAAGAGATTCTGGCAAACCATCAGACGTCTCAGGAGGGGAAAGCAGTGTTTCACCTGCACTGTTTACAGTGCAGATGGGGGTGTGTTGACCTCAACTGTTGATGTTGTTGGACAGTGGATGGAATACTTTGAGGATCTCCTCAACCCCACTGATACGTCTTCTGTAGAGGAAGCAGAGCCTGGTGACTCAGAGGACTCGATCATCACTGTGATTGAGGTCTCCAAGGTAGTCGGGAAACTCCTCAGTGGCCGGGCCCAAGGGGTGGATCAGATCCACCCTGAGTTGCTTAAGGCTCTGGATAGTCAGGGGCTGTCTTGGTTGACACACCTTCTCAACGTCGCGTGGAGGTCGGGGACAGTGCCTCTGGCTTGGCAAATCGGAGTGGTGGTTCCCCTTTTCAAGAAGGGGGACCAGAGGGTGTGTTCCAACTACAGGGGAATCACACTCCTCAGCCTCCCGGGGAAGGTCTATACCAGGGTATTGGAGAGGAGAGTCCAGCCGTAAGTCAAATCTCAGATTCAGGAGGAACAATGCAGATTCCGTCCTGGTTGTGAAACACTGGACCAGCTCGTTACTCTTTGCAGGGTACTACAGGGTGCATGGGAGTTGGCCCATCTAGTCCACATGTGCTTTGTGGGAGTATGAGTGAGATTCATGGCCCGCTACGGGTCATTCAGTTCCTGTACGACCAGAGTCAGAGCTTGGTACGCATTGCCGGCAGTAAGTCAGACTCCGCCAGGGCTGCCTTTTGTCACCGAATTTGTTCACAGTTTTTATGGACAGAATTTCTAGGCGCAACCAGGGTATGGAGGATGTCCGGTTTGGTGACCTCAGGATCGCATCTCTGCTAATTGCAGATCGCTCTGCTTTTTGCAGATGACTTCATCAAGCTGTGACCTCCAGCTTGCACTGGGATGGTTTGCGTGGTGGTTTTTTAAGTGTGAAGCAGCAGGGATGAGGATCAGCAGCTCCAAATCTGAGGCCATGGTTCTCAGTCGGAAAAGGGTGGAGTGTTCCCTTCGGGTTGGGAATGAGTCACTGACTCAAGTGGAGGAGTTTAAGTATCTTGGGATCTTGTTCATGAGTGAGATAGGATGGGCAGGAGATTGATAGATGGATCGAGGCAGTGTCTGCAGTGATGTGGGCCTTGTACCAGTCCGTACCAGTACCGGGCAATCTATGTTCCCACCCTCACCTATGGTCATGAGCTTTGGGTAGTGACCAAGAGAACAAGATCATCGATACAAGCGGCAGAAATGAGTTTCCTCTGAACTAATTACTGTTGTAATGTTTATGGGTGATCTGCAATAGTCACACAGTATGTTTCTGAAATAAAATAACTTTATCTAAACAAACTTAAATATATTACACTTCATACTTGGACATGGAAAATCCAGATATTCCATCTTTATATAACATGGTCAAAGTTCATCTGTAGCTTCATCCACTTCAACGTACTCTCTGTACTGACCACTGGGAGTGGAATATTTATCTCTAACATGATGTATAACACAGGTCGGTAAGACAATGCAGTTCCCTTTACCAAGTCTCTCTCCTTGTACCACCCATTCAAGAAAAAAATGAGCAGCCAGACGATATTGTCTGCAGGAAGCAAAAGATGTGAAAGAAAGTGGTTATTCATCAGGAAGCTAATAGTACCGATCACATGCAGTAACGTTACCAGCTATTGTAAAACACAAAACACTGTGGTCATAGCACGCTAGCTTACAAGGGTGATGATACACTAAGCAACTTTTTAGCCTGTATAACAGGACAGTTCAGTGCTGCTGCCAACACAACAATTAGCATTAGTGAGACTGGTGGATCTGGATCTTGAAGGTCTCCAGCACACCTCTGACCAAGTGAGGAGTAAAACTTTCATGCACACACAGCATCACAGCAGCAGAGCTGTTAAACTGGAATAGTGTTAAATTGGCAGTATTGCTATGAAAGGCCTTAGACTGTACAGGACTGTACAGAACAGTAATTTTTCCTTGCATGTGAAAATGATCAAATAGAGACTGTATCAGTCACACACCTGATAAGCAGGACTCAGATGTACCCAGAAGTGCTCGCTTTGTATGAAACATGATCTAGTTAGAATCTGTTAGATACACACCTGAGCAGACAACACCTAAAACTGCTATAATACTGAATACACTTCGGGGTGTGCTACCCCGGGGTGTGTGATGCACGAACCCCAACGGCAATTACAATAGGGTTATGCAATCACTTGACCGCCATACGGGGTGATATTCTGCCCAAAGAGTGTAAAACCTTGTATCTAACTGAGTTCAGGGCCTTTTTGACTGAGATCCTGGGGGAACTCTGTCACTCTGAGTCCAGCACTGCATGTACTTTACCTGTGACCTAAATAAACTGCTTCTGAGATTGACTGAATTCTCCAGCTAAATTCTTGGGCTGTCGAAACAAGAACCAGGTCTAACAGAGTGATTGCGTTTTTGTTGGCAACGGAGGGCATTTAGAGCAAAGGCACCACCAGCTGCTGTTGCTGCTCTCAGCAGCTCAGTTTGTGGATGGTCACCGCCGTTCATATCCTCTTGCAGGGCTGATGCAGCTGCTGCCATGGCTGCTCTTCACCAATCTATCTTCTCTCTTTGCTGCATTTCTTCAGCTCAAATAAATACCCTGGCTGACTATCAGAGTCAACCAGGGTATTTGTGCAGATGCCAGTTTTGCTGTTGGAAACCTTCGTTTACAAGCAAGTGACCACTATGCATTTCACGCCCCCCTGGTATTCCAGGGTTGCGTAGAATACCAGGGGCGGAGACTGGAAATCCAAGCTGAAACAGCTTGTAGTTGCTCTCGCAGATATTTCCAGGAACCAATAGTGTCAAATTGCGCAATTGGTGGTGGAAGTAGGACACTTTTGGACCTCAGAACCAGAGACACAGAGGACACCGAAAAAAACTGTTGTTATTCACACTGTACATCAAATTTGCAGTGATAGAGATATGATTGTAAAATCGGTGAAATTATCCTTTAAACATAATATGTCCATTGGAAACGTCATCTCTCTGGTTCACTGTAAACTCTTCTGTCTTTTCATGGAGGCATCATGTGATCACCGTATTGATCCACTTTATGTGAACGGCCTCAGGTAATTTATCCAGGTGCATTCATTTTCTGTTATTTTTCGTTAGAGAAAGTTATTTCAAAGTGCAGCAGCACCAGCTTGATTATGTGAGTACACTATGAACACTAAGAGGACTGATTAGTATAAGAGAATATTTAAACATGTATATGAATGATTCTGCCACAGCCTTTTTGATTCATATAACTTGTTCAACTGTAACTGTGATTATTAGTGGTTTCCACTGTTTATGTAAAACAGTGAACATTATGCTCTGTTTGAACAGCAGTGTTTTGTTCCTGTCAGGATGAATAAATACAGTCTCCTCCTGTTTATTATCCATTAAGGAAATCCATGAGAAACAGTGAATGACAGCTAGCACTTTATAGCCAAACTGAACCTAAGGCTCGGCAAAATTATGATTGGATCAGAGGTTCAAAATACTTGTAATTTACAGACTATTCTCTACTCCAGTTCTTAGCGCATCCTTTCACTGAGCAAGCTGAGTAACCCACAGTTAATGTTTTGCAAAGTAAAGGATGATAAAGCTAACAGCGACAAACAGTAAAGTAATCGAACTTCTGGTCTAGAATGGAAGTAAGAATTCAAAATGACGAGATGTGGAAGTACGCTAGTTTTGGCCAAGAATAAGGTCAATACTGTCCCATTCATTCCATTTTCTATAGGGGACAGGAAGTGAACTGTGTAATACTATTGGTGAACCGTACAGTGCACTGTGTATAGAGAATCTTTGGTGAAGCTCACAAAGCTAATGCTAAGTTACTGAAAACACCAGCCTCAGAGATAACTAGAAAATCCTCTGAATATTGCCATCAAATACTTTCAGCTACTTGCTTAATGTTAACACTTCTAGTTGTGTTTAATAATAGTAATGCCAACTTTGCATAATGTAGGCTATACACACACTAATTAGCAGGCTACCTAGCAGACTAACTGACTATAAAATGCAATACTGAACTAGTAACTGCAAGCAGTTATGAATGGGCCCTTGCACCCCCATGCAACTCGGGATGGCCCTGCGGCTGTAAAACATGTGTAGACATGTTTGGCTCCAACATTGTTGAGGTTGTAGCATAATATAACACCCACCAAGTATACGGCTTATCACTGTATATCATGTGTAGAACACACTGTAAATTTCATGTCAACTGGACGATGTTTGTTGCGTGAGGCTGACTTCCTGTTGCCCGTAGGTGGTGCTATGACTCATATGTCTTCAGAATCAAACTCTTTTCAAACGTGTAGATCTGATGCTGTGGAGTTGAGTTACTACAGTTTCTCTCATCTTGTAGTGTCCAGGTCTAATGAGTCATATCAGACATTTTGCATGTTAAAGTAGGGAAACCTCAGGTGTAAATAATTAAATGAATGATTCCCAACATCCTTGTTGCGGCTTTTGTTCTGGTCCTGTACATGCAGACTAACTGTCACATCATCATTAATGTTATTACAAACACCTGGGCTTTTGAATGTTTGTCATTATAAATTTGGAGACTGGCCACTAAAGCATTTTCCAAAGTATTTTTTTTTTTCTAACTGTTAACCTGATTTTGTATTAGTGTCAGCTGTTTTTTTTAATCTATAAGCACGACTGAACTGTGCAAAGTACAGTTGAAACAAAGGTTCCCACGCCGTTTTCTGGTGTTCAGTTTCATGTATTTTCCCCCCTTATGAACAATACCTTTTGTTACTTCATAAAAGATCCCTGTATTGAAAATATAGCAAAAAAAAACTCACCATTTTAATAACTTTTCATATTCAACATGTCAAGACTAGACTGACCAAATGTGAAGTCAACTGAATAAACTCTGTAGGAGTAGTTCATTAAAACACATGAGTAAATCACCAAAAACTGACAGAAAATTCAAAATGGCCGACTTCCTGTTGGATTGGCATCATGAGACCCAGTGGACTTTTCTGTAGACCTAGGTATGATACACATGTGTACCGAATTCATGCAGATTGGTGAAAGTAGCTGGGAGCGATATATGACATGTGCATATTTTTGTGAGTTTTCACACACATTTAGCTCCTCGAAAATGAGTTCAAACGAACTTGGAGAAAATAAAAATAATAATCTTTACAGTTTCAATAGGGCGTTCACCCACACTATGTGTGTCGGCTTGGGCCTTAATTAATGCTAACACAACTAATGTAGCTAACTTATGCTATAACACGCTGGGTTGTAATTAAGCAGTAACAGTAAACTTCATGAAACATTCCAGTAAGGTAAGAGCGCTACATATACGCAGTCCATTTCTGTAAAATGACAAGTACTGTTTTTTGGGCAGTTTTTCCTCACTCGAACCGAGGGTCTAAGGACAGAGGGTGTTGTACCTTGTATGGACTGTAAAGCCCTTTGAGGCAAATCTTGATTTATGATATTGGGCTATATAAAAAAAAAAGAATTGAACTGAATTGTATTGTGATAGAAGACTTTATTAATAACGGCCACTTATAGTCGACAACAGTGTTACAAAAACATAAACACCTCCTGGAGCAAATCAGTTTACATCCCTAAAATGATAGGGTTTATTACATTACATGCTGATTAGTATAATTTTTGATCAGTTAGAGGAGTCTCATCTTGATCTATTTAATCCAAAGAAACTAAATTATTAATGTGAGGGTGAATCAATATAGGAAAAGACAAAAACTTGTCGAACATCTCAAAAAACCTCATACATTTCCAAAAGGAAAACCTTAGTATGAATGTAATCACAATGCATGTAATCATGCATTGTGATTGGCTGATAAATAAAACTGAATTGAATCGAGTTAAATTAATTCCTCAAAAGAATTTGTTATATTTATATTTATTTATGTGTTTTATTCTACCCTGTCTGAATAGAAGCATATTCCTTCATTATCATCACTGTGATGTAGAGTTATTTGCCATAAAGAAACCTTAAAACCCTTCTTCAAGGTACAAAATCTATGATTTCTTCATTGTCATTGCAGTCTAAGTGATTGTAAGGCGGAGTGCTGCTGGGAAAATTGTTTCAGTGCTTTCTGCTGCAACAACACACGGTTAGGTTTCTCCTCTTCAGCCTGACTAAAAATAAAGCTGAATTGCAGCCAGGGAAGGTCAGTATGGATTATGGAGCACTGCACTCCCTGTGGAAAAGAGTTGTTTGTTGTCCGTCCCAATGTCAGATCGAGAATCAGGAGGGAAAGTGCCTCTCTCAGCAGGTCCAGACTTCCTGTCAATGATAATCTGATGGAATGGCTGATCTGGGCCGGATGGACCGAGGCCAGCGTGGAAGAGACAAGCCAGAGAGCCAGGATGAAGCTGGTATAATGCTCAGAAACTGTTCAGGCTGATAAAAGAAAGTAGAAGAAATCGATTGTTTACACAGAGTATTTAAAGTATTTCAAAATAATATGTAAGTAACAGAAAATTAATTAGATTCAGTATGTATTTGGTGCTTTAATTAGGATTGAAAGAAGAATGAAGCTTTGAATGAAGCGATGGCAGGCCTTAGAGAACAAAGTAGCTTAGTAGCATGTCCTTTATGTCAGTTCCGGAAAGTAATACTTATTATTGAATGGGGGAAAATGACATAAATAACACCAAGAGAGCAGCTTGGCATCGATGGAGGTCACACCTGCATTTACCAACAGGACAGTATGTTCCACACTCAGGGCCATCACATCCAGATGGTGAAATCTTATGGAGGTACGAGATGGGGCACAATTACTGGAGCTGCAGTGTAAATCTTCTCCACCAATATGCTTTTAAGCCATGTCCAAAATCTGTTCATGTGTTTTATAGACTGAGCACAAACAACACCTGGAAGCTCAAACCTTTTCTGTAATAAGTGCACCCGGCTAAACGATTCTTATTTCTTGCACTGTTTCCTAGTGATGTGCTTTTCGGTAATAATGAACATAGAGCTTCAACTACTAGCTAGCTTCAGCTACTCTGGTTCACTTCATTTTTACTTTACTTAACCACTGCAATAATACATGTTATTCACCTATTTACAAGAAAAATAGATTGTATTTCACTTTTTCACCAGTAGGGCACAGCCATCTTTAAACATGTTAGGTAGTTCAACTCTGCTGTTAGCTTGTTTACCAGCAGGAAGTGATCCATTTCATATCAGTAGTACGCTGCACCATCTTTGTATTCAGAAGATTATAGTAATCAAGTAGGCTGTTTACAGCTTGAGAAAGGATGGTTTTAGAGTTTCCACAGGCTTTTTTGATTTTAGAAACCACTCAAGGAAGCACCTAGAAGAAACATTCAGGCTAAAGCTGCGTTCATGTCATATCATTTGAACCTTAACTACAAGCAACTGAGTTGGTAAAACTCATGCAACTTGTATTTTCGAGTACCAAAATATCTTTCAATATTACTACTACTTACAGCTTAAAGTGATACTAAATCCTAAAATGCGTTTTTGATCTCAGGCTCTTTTTGTCAGTGAACCCTGGTAGGTGTAAGAGCACTCCATTGCTTCAGTTCCCCGTGGGAAAGGACTGTATGACGGCAAGAAAAAGGGAGGTGAAGAGCAGGAGAAAATATTCTAAATATAGCACACTTAAAGGGATATTTATTTTTAGGTGGGCCTTTACAACCAGTACAAATCTCAAACTAACTGTTTCAGAGACTCTGCATAGGTGTCTTGTGATTCCCTGTTGTACGGATGTCCCAGAACTACTCCTGTCAGACATCCACACCTACACTGATCACTTCTGTCTCTCCTTTTTCTGACTTTGGAGCGATTTTCAGAATTTTGCCGTGGGTGGAGTAAGGGAGTTTAGTATCACTTTAAGGTAAATAAGCCCCATTATCACTAATAAAACTGAGTGTTACACTATGTCTCAAATCGAGTACTTCTGGTAGAACAATTACATGCACTACACTGCAAACAGTGCCCTTACTTTTGCTGTCACAGTTGCTCTGCTCTCTACCTCTCCTGGTGCACCACGCCCCCTCATCAGCTCAACCCTTCTCATCTGTGCTCACAGCTGCACCGTATCTCCAGTCAACCCAATATATTACCCACTGCTCCACACTCTGCCAGATTGTTCTTTGACTGTCATGTGAGACTTTTCAGCATTTACCTTCCTTCCCATACCTGTTGCTGACCTCTTCTGTCCCTAACCATCGAGCCTCGTTTCTGTCCCAGTGAACCCACCAGCCTTCTGTCCCCAACCAAAAGCTCTGCTTCCGGGTTCCTGGCTCCATGATGTTGCCCAGGTGAAAGTGACTCTGTCATTGCCCCTGTACTTATCTGTGGCTTCTGTGTTCTCCTTGCTATGGTCCTCGTGCGTCAGCGGGGGCATCCTGTGCTTCCTTCTCTGTTGGCTTCTCTGTCTCCAACTCCTCACCTGCCCATCCCTCATTGGATTTTCTGCTTCTCCTCTTGGTTCTCCTGGCTTTGGTCTCTCTGCTCCCCTGACCACGCTGCTCACCTGCCCTGTCTTGATCTAGAGGCTGTGTTAGACTAATGGTATCTAGTTCTTTCTGTTCAATAAAACCTCACTTTAATCCAATGCTGCTTTTGGGTTCTAACTGACCCCATTACATTTACAGTGCACAAATGTTGAGGAGTTAGTGTTTTCTCAAATCAAACCGGACATTGTGAACTGGAAATGGTGACGCAACATTCATCTTCATTGTTTTTAATGGTTAATCAGTGTAGCACCACCAGTGTAGCCACCAGAATATCTGCATTTAAACTCCCATTAAACATAACTTTCCGTTTGGTATCTGCTGCATTATTTACCAATGTGTACTTCTATTTTTATTATATTATATTAAAATTGTTTTTTAAATGATTGTGATTCTGTACAGAGCAGCCGGCGTGATCAGAGCTTCCTCCACTGCCATTTCATAAGTTTATTGGCTGCTCCCTCCTGCTACACAGCCAAGATGACAATTGTTGAGGGTGAGAAGTGTCCAGTGTTTCACATTCAACATTTTGACAATTTTGAGTGTATATCCAGGTACTTACAGTGCACTTCATTTTGCTGTAACTGACAGTGTTAACACACTTACACACTCAAAGTAGTAAATGTACAGACGTACGTGATTTGAGACAGACTCACAGATGGCTGACAAATTAAAGGTTTGGTTATAATAATCATCTGCCTATAGTGATCAATTTGGTGCAAACTGACATGATCACTATGAGCAATTTCCACTGTATTACAATGACTATAATACATGATTATTTGACAGTGTATGTTTTTGACTAGGACTTATCATTTAATACACATATTAAACTAATGTATAGGACAGCCTTCTTTTATTTCCATAACATTGGCAAAATTAGGAGCATTGTGTTCCAAAGAGACACAGAAAAACTAGCCCATGCATTTTTTACTTCCAGGCTAGACTACTACAGCTATTAACAGGATTCATCTAGAATTGAATTTATAATTCTCCTACTAACTTATAAAGCCCTTTACAATAACGCTCCATCATATATCAAAGACCTCATAGAACCGTATATTCCAAACTGAACACTTTGCTCTCAGAGTGCAGGTTTACTTGTGGTTCCCAGAGTTTCTAAATCTAGACTGGGAGGCAGAGCCTTCAGTTATCAAGCTCCTCTCCTCTCCTGGAACCAACTCCCAGTTTGAGTTTGGGAGGCAGACACCCTCTCTACTTTTAAGACTAGACTCGTATAGTTAGGGTTGGCTCAGGTGACCCTGAACCATCCCTTAGTTTTTTATTCTGCTGCATAGTCTTAGTCTGCCGGGGGACAGTGATGCATTGAGCATCTCTCCTCTCTCTCTTCTTTGTCTCTGTCTCCCTCTCCATGTACTACATATGTCTCCATTACATGTTACTAACTTTGTGTCTTCCTTTTCCTGTAGTGTGTTTTTTCCTCTCTGTCCTCTCTCTTCCTGCTTATTTCTACAAGTATCTCTGGATCTGAAGCTGTACGTTCCTGATGTGTGGTTCCCGACTCCATCCTGTCCAGTGTTTCCTCCAGTGTCTGTGTTGTTTGTTGTTCTTAATTGTCCTGCCTGTGTGAATGTTGTATTGCATTGTATTTCCTGGAAGAGGGATCCTTCTTCTGTGGTCTTCCTGAGGTTTCTTCCATTGTTCCCCAATGGGTTTTTTTAGCAGTTTTTCTTCACTTGAACCAAGAGTCTAAGGACAGAGGGTGTTGTATATTGTACAAACTGTAAAGCCCTTTGAAGTGAATCCTTGATTTGTGATATTGGGCTATATAAATAAAACTGAATTGAAATTGAATTACTTGTAATTTGAATTATGACTTACAAGTATCTCAGTAATCATTTGTATACTTTGTCAGCTCTTACTGTTGGCCAGTAGAAATAAAGCAACAATGTAACATCACCACCTGCAATTAGTTGGCAAAGTCTAATAAATCTAGGTGTATATAAAGTTTGTTTTCCAGTGCCATATCTTTCCTAAAAATCAAGTGAGCCACAGTGATATTTTTCAGTATTTCATGTCCACTTTAAAGGCCTTGTGTTCGTCTCCACAATTTGGTGGATTTATCAACAGATCGGCCTGCAGCTGCATAATCGCTTTAGGGTAAAAGTGAGTCATTGACTGAATTATGCACAGATCACCCATTGCTCACATAAATGAACACAATCGTGCACCTGTGTAAGGATCATTGCTCATCCTCGTCCTTTTCACTTATGACGAATTATTTGACCTCTCAGCGTGACGAAACATTAATGTCCAACGTTAGGTGATGCTGTCAATTCGCGTTCACCTCTGTATGATTTGGCCACTTTAGCAGCTGCTACCTGTTTCCTCATGGGGGAAATGAGAGCAAGTGCGATCGCGTCCTTGACTAATGCTAATTTATGATTGATTGCTGCATTAAGTAGAAATCGATAACTAAGCCTGGAAATAGGAATGATGTGCCTTGTTTTTTTTTTTTTGGACTGTATAATAATTTATAGCATAGTCACTTGTGCTGCTTATGTCTGTAAGCAGCATTGTAAATGAGGTTTAGGGTAATCATAGACATCATAACACCATAGAGCAGAATGAAGCAGCAGAAATAGCTGGTTACCTAATGTCCAGTGCCAATTTTCCACTCTGCATATGTGGTTCATCTTCCCTGCACTGCATAAATAGCTCCTACATTGTGATTCAATGTTTCCACTACATATCAAATGAAACAGTGTCCACAATTTGCTCATTCTCTCAATTCTCAATCCTCTTAACTGTGTTGTGCTTTAAGGTCTGTTTTCGTAACTTTGCAAATTGACTCAACGTTCTAATTACTTCATCTGGGTTGTAAGTGCTGCTCAGTATTTTATACCACTGTCAGGATTTAAATGAACTGGAGGCTAATTTAGTCTCTGAATATGAAAATGCTCCATAAAATAATAGATGTATGAATTAATCACAACAGCCTGCTTCCAATTTCAGGTTATAATGGTTATTCTTATGAAGAACTAATAAAATTGCCACTCTAAAGAGGTTTGCATCAGAAGTATAAAAAAGGTATTGGTACACATATTAACCATGAACTGGCTGCTTATTCAGATCCCTAGTGTATATACTGTATATTGCCTCTTTATAAAGCACCCTCATTCTTCATGACCCTATTCTTTGTAGGGATGTGCACGAATAATCATGCATACATAGTCATAAAGAGTCGAACATTTTTTATTTGGGCCAGGCGAAGATTTCTGTTTTATTTCCTAGAGACATGGAGCGAATGTTTATAGGACTGTCTACCGGAGTGCTGCATGTATGGAGGAAGCGGGAGACTGGAGCAGATGTCGGCAATAAAACAAAGCAATGTATGGCAAGGTTGAATATGTTATGTGGGATGTAGCTAACTTTCCACAGTTCAATGAGTAGTCCTTAAAACATTGTCACAAAAATGTTGAGCATCAGCATCAACAAGACCAAACGAAGTGACAACAAAGTTTGTGGAACCCAAATACACTGTGCCTTCACAGAACATTACCGACCAGATAGAGAAAAAATACAACGAGGCAGCGACTGCTCTAAAAAAACAATTTGATGGACGCCAATAAAGTAGCAATAACAACTGATCCATGGACAGCTCTCACGTCGGAGTCTTAAATCTACGTTCTGGGGAGAGGCGTGTGCAAAATCGGTAGAACTTCCAGCAGCGGAGAAAACGTTCACTGATGGACCGGAGGTGGAAGGTATGGACAAGTACCATCTGCAAGGATGCTCACATCTTTAAAATGATACTCATTGCATTTCCACCAGAATGGAGGATTTTCATTAGGGGCTCATAGAAATAGCGATCAAGCAGTCTCTTTTTTTTTTCTACAATAAATATGTTAAGTAAAGTCTGAAAAAGTGTTTAAAGTGTAAAAAATTAAATGGTATAATTGTGGTTGACCCACTCCTTGGTTGGTCAGTTTATTATTATTTTGGTTAGGGGTGGAGGGTTAATGATGACGTCATGCCTAATTGTCTTTAATTGGCTTGATTATTCAACTTAAAAAAAATAAAATTACCATTATCATTATTATTAAAATCTCTCATTTTTTCTAACTCCAAATATGTTTTTGTGAGTTAGAAGGACTTCACTTAAGAGTTAATTGCACACTATTAACACTTGTAGTTTTGTGTTTTGTCACACAAGTATAGACCATATTTAATAAATGTTATTAAAGGAGACTGACTGTTCTCATGGTGCCACCATCTTATGAGCTCCATATTGAGCAAAGCAGTATTAAGGTCATAATTCATGTACAACAGCTTCCGTCTTAACTATCAAGTAACAAATAAAGGATAGTGTACAGCGAGCTGGTCCTTGACAGGATGACGCAATTAGGGCTGTAACAAACAATTACTTTTTAAATCAATTAATCTCACAATTATTTTTTCGATTAGTCTATCAATTATTTTTTGACTAGTTAATTAATCCTTTGGTTAACTTACCGATAAAAAAACTACCATAATTTCTACCAATATTATTTCAGACTTTCATTCAAGCATTTCTTATAAAAACAGGTACGTTTTTAATGAATTCCTCTGTTTCAGCTAGGAGTTTTTTCAGCAGTAAGGGAAATGGTTTTGTTGTGCCTGGTATCAACACAAATAATTGAGAAAATGATCAACTTTTATGTATTAATATATGTTTTAAACTATTTGTATATGTAGTCTTGGATTAAAAACAATATTTTGTGAATATTCAGCAGATTGCAATATGTCTATGTTACAGTCACACTGCAAACTGTTCCTTATTCTTTCTTTCTCTATCGTGTTTATTCAGGCAATTGAGAAAGTTGTTAGCTTAGATATGATGTTAGGTAGGCATTAAATTATTATTAAATTAGGCATATTAGATCATGCAGTGCAGCCTGTTGTCATCTAATTTGACCCTCTATTGACAAGAAACCAAAATTATTGCAGCAGGAGATATCTTACTCTTAACAGCAATAGCAAATCAATCTGCATCCCTTTTCACAGAGCTTTTAGTTCATGACCAGAACAACACTCCCATGTCTTTGTTAACACATGGGCTCGTCTTCAGTCCAGCCACGGTGTCACAGCTTCACTAATCCAACATAAATAGGTAAATAACACATAACATGATGAACTGAATGGTAAAGATTATAAAACAGAACACCAGGCAACTTAGCATGACAAAATGTGTGTATCAGTGTAGCTAATGTCCATGACTTGTTGATACATAAACTGGAACCACTTGGGACCTAAACTCACCACGATCAGATATCTGCAGCTGAATGAGATCTGAACTCATTTTAAATCTGACATCATGACTGTACAGCAGCAGCAAAACACATTACACAAACTTCTACAGGCTAATGTGAACTAACTGAACTCTTTTAGTGCTGACAAACTTTTTAAAAATCACTATAGATTTAAATAAACTCATGCACATGCAAATCTAACTGTTGAACTTTAAATATAAAGTGTTAACCAAGCATTATCCAGGGTTTTGCATAATCCTGTCATTCTTGTTTTTTAAATTGGTTTGATCAGTCAAACAATGGAATTTATTGCCAACAGAACTTGGAAATTTGTTATATTTTAAATCCAGGGTCAATAAGAAGACATGCCCACTTGCCCCAGGGCAAGTAAAATGCCATGTTGGGCTAGTACATCAGTCAGTCAGTCATTATCTGTAAGGGGGGCTGGAGCTGATCCCAGCCAACATTGGGCAAAGGCGGGGTACACCCTGGACAGGTCGCCAGTTCATCGCAAGGCGGGGTAGTACATCTAGAACTCAATTGGCTTATTGGGAAGGTGGTCAAAAAATATTGAAACACATTGTTTTTTTTCTAAGGAGTGATCTATCTTGCTTCCATCTCCTTCCATGTTGTGAGTTGCACTTGCACAGTACCAGTTGAGCACGTACTGAAATGCTCAAAAGCATCTTTACATTTTAATTATGCTGGAAAAAGGTGTTTAGTTGGGTGGCATTGGAAGATGTGGGTGAAACTACATATTGCACAGTTTGTTGCAAGTTTGAGTGCCATAATAAGAGTCAACAGTGTCTTACAACCAAGAGGGCTGCCAATTATTCCTCCTAAACACGACAATTAACTTTCTTAAGCCTTAAAGTCTTTGCTGTTCTTTGATAAACTGCTAAAAAAATTGTATTGGGGCAAGTAAAAATTCACTTTAGGCAAGTAGATGTCTGATCACTTGCCTGACCAGGTACATGAAAAAACGTATTGAACCCTGAAAACTTAAACTATTTTCCATTTTTGGGTTTGTTTTCAGTTTCAAGATTTTAGAATTCTGCATTTCTCCATCTTGCTACATCACCTCTGTTTAGAAAATTTGTCAAAAGTTGTAAATCATCATTGGAGATTGTAAAATAAAGGCAACAGTGTGAACAGTGAAAGAGTCAGCTGGTCATACAGAATTCAGAAGGCTGGGTACTGTTGTGTTACATTAACGTCATCCGTGATGGCACACAGGTCTAGCACCATGACAACCAGCTTAACTGCACCGGACAGCCTATACAATATTACCCTTCACTCGTGATGAGTATTAAAATTACACCGACCCATGATGACCAATCCTCTTTGTCTGTTGTAATTGTGCGTTCGCATTTCCTCAGGTGGCAGCTTTAATTGTAGACCGAGAAAAAACATGCAAAAGGACAAAAGTTGAATCATTTCCGGAAAGCAGGCCATTAATTATGATGTGCTGTAATTGCAGATCTTTGAGGTAGACCAATTATCAGAGTGAAGTGAAAGCTGGCAGCCCGGGTCTCTTGTGTTTTGGAAATAACTGACACTACTAACTGCTAGATTGCCACTGCTGCGACTCAGTCAGATCAGATCAGATCATATTTACCATAAATAGAGCCAGGGTCATGAGGAGGGATGAGGTTGGAAATGAATATATGGCATGTCAGGACATTATAGGGAACTAAGTGAGAAGATTGTACCAACAGTTTATTTTATAATTTTAGTTGACTCTGTGAGAAATGTTCAGGAGGTTTGTTTGAAATTAGAATGCACTATTAAATATTTTACTATTAAAGTTTAAAGACCAGTTTTCCATTTTTTTCAATCTTATGCGAGTGTTAAACAGAGGTGAGAAGTAACAAATACTTTGTACATCAGCAGATATTTAAGTTATCTGTATTTTGCTTGACTATTTATTTTTCTGACTACTTTTTACTTTTACTTCCTACATTTTAACACTAAAATTATTGATTATTTTGCATCATTGTGTGGCTTCCAAGCATCAACATAGATTTCAACCTAAATGGATGGGACTACAACAAATAAAAAAGTTGATTCTGTGCTTCATGATCCTTGGCATATCCATCAATGCATATCACACCTGACAAATGTAACAAGATGAACACAGTGTAAAAGTTGTAAAAAAGAACATGAATAGGAGATTGGATTTTGGAGAAAAAGTGTCATAATATTTTGGGTTCTTTTGCTGACACTGAAAACTGATTTAGACATTGTATTGTTGTGTCAATGTCCTTCAGAGGGCCACTTTTTACTTTTATACTTTAAGTACACTTCAGAGCTTGTACCTTTTAGCTTTTACGTGATTAAAGAAGTTGCATTAAAGAACACTGAACTTAAACTTAAACACTTCTACTTTAGAACACAAAACACAAACATCTGTATTTGTACTGGAGTAAAAGATGTGTGTTCTTTTGCCACCTCTACTGGGGAAATTCAAAACCAGCTTAAAGGAACAATTTTTTTTTTTTTTTGCAGTAAGGTTAACAGCAAGAGGTTTTAGTTTGAAAGAGTTTCCAATAAACAAAAACAGTTTGCAAAGACAAGATTACTATATGTTGGCAACAATTGCCAATAACCAGTATGAAGCAATATCTCCTCATTTAAACTGATTATTATTACATTCTCCTATATATTGATAGAGCCAGAGGCATAACAACAAGTCAAATAAATGTGCATTTCTTTATTTACAAAAATCAGTTTGACAGGACTGCAAACCACTTCATGCTGTACCCTCGCTGTGGTTAAATAAAAGCTTGTTCCAGGTTGTGTAGTTCATGTTTCCTTGTTGCTATTCTTAATCTAATTTGAGTTGCTTTTTAAAACCAAACAAAACAATGCATCTGTAAAAAAACATGAGGACCTTGGGATGGTTCTTATGTATTTCAGTCTTCTCAGACCTTCAGCAGTTTCTTTTCTCCTCTCATCCACACTTTACAAGTCCTACTCTTGAGTGTATCTCATCTGTTTTCATGTAGATATGCATAACTCATACTCGCACCACCCATAATGACAACCAATTGTAGTCAGTCACTGAAGAATTATTGACAACTATTTAAAAAATTCCCACGCCTTCAGTCTTAGTTGGCTGATTAATTTGCAGTTTGACTTGGATTTTCCATGGATTGCATTACTTAACACCAGCAGATCTCCCATGGGGTCAGCGCACAATGAAACGCTGCTGTGGGCCATTTACAGCTCCTAGTGGACACATCAGTGACAGGGTGACAAGTGTGAGGCAGGACTGCCCTTTCCTCTACATCTTTGTGACCTTTTTAAAATTTGGAAATAGTGCTCTGGGCTTTCTGTTGCCAAAGACGGGCCAGTGGTGCTGAGAAATGAGCCAGTCTCAAAGCAAATTATACAGAACTTAAAAGAAAGGCCTTGGTGAGGCATTTGGCAAAGGGGATGATGAAACAGTTCAGAGAACAAACCACACTTTCTATTTAGAAGGAGCTTGTGTTTTATTAAGCTAGTGTCTAATATTTGATTTGACCCTGTGTGCTGTGGCTGTAAATACACCATCACTAGCTAACCTCCCTGATACTGTTCCATTTCAGTGATGGAAACCATGCTTTCCCCCGGTGGCTCACTTAAACACACTTGGCCTTTCAGCCCCACTTACCTCATAGCTGTCGGCACATTGATCAACCCCTATGCTGTCTGTCACGTTGCATGTGCTGATCCTAAGCGCTGATGAGCCCAGACAGGTGGTGTCTCTCGCGGTGGCGGTACCCGGATCTGTGACCTTTACAAGTTTGGACCACAATTTACCGAAGATTAACGCAGTCCAACATGTAAATTATCTGGAGAAAGGGCAGCAGAATCAATTTAAATTTAAAGTTTAGACGTAGCAGTTTCTTCTGAGTAGAGAAGCAGTGGGACAGAACAGAAAACAATTACAAATTTTAAAAGCAAAACAAAGAGGGAGATGAGCGAGATGGTAACACAGAATACAACACATACAACATACACAAAATAGTATCAATATCCACAACACCGCAACGTCTGTCCTCACTGATCTCTACTGAAGCCTTCAAGTCCCACAGTGCCTTGCAGCATGAGGTCAAAATCCCACTCTATGTGTTTTTTTTTTTCTCTATGTTTGGCCATTTCATCCACATGATGAGAGACTTTTAAAGACTCTAGTTTGTGTGTATCCACGTGGACAGAGAAAATGAAGACATTAGAAAACGATGGTGTCACACTCCAATTCACACATACCTGCTGCTGCTTTGTGTAATGAACATGCACCTATGCCTGAATCATCAAATATAGGTCATAAAGGTTAAAGGTTTCCCCAGACATGTCCTTGTAGTATCTAGGATGCCTTTAGGCTACACATGTGTCTTAAATATGCATCATGAGTTTGTATTGATAGAGGTCTCTATGTGTAGAAAGACTAACTAGTGTTTAGTTAAAGGGGGCTCCCTTCCTTTGGAAATAGGTCAGAGGGGCTCCAGTAGCTGATAACAGGATGCTCTGGCCTCAACTTTTCGAAAACAACCAGTCTATATATATGTGGACAGAGATAGTGATACCGAGAGGATTCCATATTGGCTTCGGGTCTTCTCCAGGTTATCCATGGTACCTGCTTGATACTGTACTTATTTGTAATAAACCTTCAATATGAAAGTAAGATCGTGTTTGCAGAGATTCCTTCTTCATCTTCACATCATCGCTGCACAATTAACAACATCCTCTTTTCACATCCTGTCCAGGGGGGGGGGGTTATAAATTAGTGTCCGGGTTTCATTGTTTTTCACAAGACTTTTAAGCATGTACTTAAATTGAGATTTGTGTCTTTTGTTATAAAGAGACATTGTTATAACTGAATTTTCTATCCATACAGAGGAGGCATACTTTATAATGTATTAAGATTATAAGCATCTTTGAGTAAGCTTCAAGTATCATTTAAGTATCTCAAGGTGGAGCCAAGTGTCCTCTTTTTTGGGAATCAAAATATGGTCACCCTAATATAGGTGTATAAGTCAGTGTCTGACCTGCAGTAGATAAGCGAGCAGTGAGCACCGACGCATTTGGACATGGACAAATGGACCAGTGTAGTGGCAAAATCTACATAATATAAAGAACACACTTTAAAAACCCAAACACTTTTAAGTTAATGTAAGTTTCTAACTTCTAACTTGTTGCTGCTCAACTTCATGACAGACTAAAGTCTCTGCATCTGCTATGTCCAATGTCATCTGAAGTTCTGCATTGTCCACAGTTTAAAGTCCAACACAAACAATAGTTTGTCTGAATGGTTGTAGTTGTTCTTATACTTTAGTGTATACAGAGATATTGTGTAAAACGAAGGTTGTGTGGACAGAATTTTTTCTGAAAACACGGGGAAAATACCCGTTTTGAAAAATATCTGTTTTAGTGTGGACATGACATATTAATGCACCAACAACCAACAAACAAAGTATGTCAGCTGTCATAAAACGGAAAAAAGAAGAGTAAGTCCGTTCTGATGGACTCTGCGAAGGACGACCTGATACCTCTGTAGATATAAACAGCTCATTTTATGGTAACGAAAATATGATTCATATTTTCAGATGATTATACTGATAATGGAAACATAATTGTGGGTATTATATTGTAAGTGCAAGTGTAAAAAATCAGTTTTTTGCAAAATTGAGGACATTTTGTTAAATTTTGCCATTTCCATAAACCTTTTCTAATGTGATACATAATGTGCATAAAAATCTGATGAAATATGACTATTGAGATACACGTATCTAGAAATGCTGATATCAACTGTATTTTTGGTTCAGAAATGTTGAGATTATGTGTATCTGATACCAACATTTTTTATTATGGCAATTGGGTTGGAAAATTTGCACATTCATGGCATTGACTCTGTATTTACATATGGGAATTTTAACTCTTCACTTCAACTTTATTCATTATCAGCACAGAAATGGATTAATGTCTACCTACGTTCTTCACCTGCATCATGTCCGCTCCGAATTAACACACTTCCTGCCAGACACGTTGACCTTTGCCACAAGATGTCCTTTAAAGCGGTGTCATTCGCATCTATAATCACAGTGCTCTACTCTCAGGGGGGCTTGCTCTTTAAATTCTCTGGTTAGGTCTGGATATCAAGCATTGATATGCTCTCCCTGACGGCACAATACTTTTTAAACCAATTAGGTGGCCCGGCCTCCCAAGACATCACCATTGACAAGTAGCCAATGTAATTTCCATAACAGAGCAATTGGCACCCTCAAGGCCAGTCCCACAACATTCTGGGAAAGCGTTGCCATGCATCTTAGCTTTGTTCTCAATTTACCCATTTGGAAAGTCACATCATCAACAAGCCAAAGACTTAAATGTCTCAAAACATTCGAGTCAGCAAAGTTTTGAACTTTAATTGCTTGTCCGTAATAATGTCGCCAATATAACTCATGACCAGCTTGATGCACATTACTCTATTGCTGCTGTTTCTCAAGGACAATTACTAGTTTTTCCTCCTCTCAGCGTCTGAGAACACTGTGACCCCATATTACAGCAATGCAGTGAATCAGCTTTATTGGATTACTTCACAACCTTGACCTCGCCTGTCTGAGGAGGAGGAGGCCATCTCAATGTGGGAACTCATCCCCCACTAAACAGCTTTAACCCAACTCCATGCGGTAGGAATGTATTAGATTCTCTGGATCTGCTTGATTATGTTGACCTCTGACTGGGCTAAGTTGGGATAAGGGTTGTGATAGTGAGAAAGCAAAACAATTATTATGCTGACATATTTTTAATCATTAGAGAGGATTAGCCTTTGATGCCATTTACAATTTGTAGGCTGTTTTAGCTTAAATAAGCTTGTACTGATACTTTGAGCTTGTTAACATGCCTTGACGCTTTTAATTGAGTTAAAAATAGCTTACTGTTTCAAGAGTAATAAATGTTATGAAACAAGGAAAACTATTTCAGTTTTTGTTTTTCCCTCCAATGATCATTGTTCATTTATTTCTGAAAATATATTTATGTAAATATTAAAGGTTCAATATGTTAAAATTGCATGAGCTTAGGTGAAGGTCTTGTCGTTGTCTTTTGTGCGTGTAACATGTCATTAATTAAATTACTTTTTTTAATTGCTTGACAGCCCTACAGTATGAAAAGAGAAAATCATTGCAGTTCATGGACATCAGCATCTGAGCATTGGTACTTCTTAAAGCCTTTAAATACTTGCTTTTAACTGCATGGTGTTGTGCTCATAATGGCTCCCCTGCATATCCTGTCTTCCTCTCGAACATGGTTGGACACATAAATCAATGGTGAATGTCTGCAAGATGTCATTAAGCCCAAAAATGCTTGCATCAGGTCAGCAGCTGCTTTTCTGCCACAATCTTAACATTATAATTTAGAGCCATCAATTGATTAACAAAAAAAAAAAAAAACGTTGCTCAATTTGCTTCAGTTATTTGCAATTGTTTACTTTTCTCCTCTACTTATAATAATGAATATTTACAGGTAAAATCGTGGAATATATGTATAATCAACAGAAAGGAAATATTTTTAAATTCAAATACAATTGTTCAATAACTGAACTGAACTACAGAAACCCATGAATAATGACTCAGCTTGAAAGGAAATCATTTCTTAAATGCACTAATATAAATGATATTACCAGAAAACAGTAGTTCCCATCTACAAGTAGAAGTTGAATTTAAAAAAGGTCTATGGGACTTCAGCCATACTAAAAAGTCAAAGTACATGTCATTTTTTCCCAAAGATGATTTTGATCTTTTTAGGTACATTTCATGAGACTGATTTGGTTCAAATCATCACCTTTCAGATCAGTTTGTATTTTCCAAGAAGGTGATTGACAGCGGTAACAACCAATCGTGGTCCTGAATCCTTTAGACACCTTGAGGGCAGACAGGATGCCCCTGCGTTTTTACTATGCAGACTTTGGCCCCAAATTGTGTCACACAAGCAACATGGCAGCTCCTGTTACCATGGGATTTTGGCTTAATTTTCACACAACTGGAGGAAATGGTGTTGCAGTGACCACCTTTATATACAGTCTATGGTACCAATCATTGGGACGATGTTACCAAGTGTCTCTTAGGCCTTACTGCCCCCATGAGGCATGGGGACGGTCATACGGAAGTGCTTTGGCATATGTTACTATCAGTTACACATATGTGCTTGTGTATGCCAATGGGATCACATACTCCTTTGGTTTATTTCAAAACACAGCACAAAACTACTCAAAATGTAGCTTGTGTGAACTACTTGCTGCACTACTTGATTAATAAAGATGCTTTTCCGCTGAAAAGTTATTTGATTCAGAAACCAGCAATGTTACTACCATGCTAATGAGAAATATATACATAGTTTATAGTACTTGTAATTGTAGGGACAGTATCCTCCAATGGCCATAGATCAACAGCAACAGAAAGTAAACAAAATGCAGCAGCATTAATTGTGTCACATTTGTTTAGCACATTAAATGTTTCAAATTAATCACTAAGATTAACATGTTCATTTTGACATAAAATATTTTGTGTTTTATTGTAGTCCATTGGCATTTTGTGCACAGGTGCTGCATAGAGTCGACACAAAGGCTCACGCAAAGAAAGTTTTCTATAGACTTTAGAGTTCATGACAGGTTGGCCTCCAGGCTTTGTCAGATTGTTCCTCAGTAGTGAACACTTGAAAGGTGTTAAAAGTCACTCAAAAAGGTATATTGACTGTTTATCAGTATTTTATCCTCCATTAAAACACACTTTAGTCACTTTTTTATGTCTGGAGCGTATTTATGAAACATGTTAACAAAAACTATTGACTGCAGCAGCAAACTGTTGAGAATATCTATAGAAGGGAAACACAAAGAACTGAAAAGCTTTATTCTCCAATGCATCTCAACTTCGAGAGGGCTTTTAAATGACAGTGCAAGAGAAATCCAGCCCACACATCTGCCAGAGTTGTCTCTTTTGTCATAAATTGTCATGAATGTCATGACTCAAACATGCCTTTGCTTCTGTGGTCACACTCTGCCCTTTAAAAGGCCTGCTGCAACACATCGCTTTCACAGACTTGGACCACCACATGAATAGATGTCAAGAGATGTTATCTCCGACATTTCAACCTTTTGAAGTATCAAAGCCCTGCCTAAACATGTCTGAACATGCCACTGAATTACTTAAGTCCGACAGGATCCCACTGATGTCCTTGATGAGATGTGATATCCATGTAATCAATCCTGAATGAATGCCTCATGCTCTGAACACTCCATGCATTATAATTTGTATAGATATATAATCAGGGTGACACAGACAACAGGACAATAGGGGAGATGAATGTGCAGCATTTCAATTTGTACATTCTTTGTCCCTTTTAAACATCTGCTGGGTGATAAAGCCTCTCTTATCAGTGGTGGTCATTGTGATAACAGGATGCTATATTAAATCAGCCTGTTGGTAAAACACTACAATGAATTTTAAGGCACTTTTAAGGAGTGTTGTGAAAGAGGCATGATTTAAAGAAACAGGGTGAGGTATATTATTTTGATTGATCCATAAAGCAGAGGAGTGAAGAAAGCAGGAAAACATCTATTAGAGAGATTTGGAGTCTTTAAAATAGAAATGTTGGTCCTTGTTCACCAAGTCCACGATGTTCTGCTTGAAAAAGCACAAAAGTCCTCAGTCAATCTGTAGACAATCATCTAAAAACCATCAAAACAGGCATTTTGTGGTCACATAATCACTTCGAAGATGCTCACTTTAACACCGGTCAGTTGGTGTTGCTCTGAGACGAGCACAAAACCAAAAACCTCAATTGAAAATCGTTTTGAAACAGCAGGAGAGCGGGGTAACAGACTTCCGAGGCAGCAGCAGCGGCAATAGCTGCTGCATCCACAGTCTGAGGCTCTTCAACTGAGCCTCTCTAGTCACGTAAGGTGCGTGGGCGAGTGAAGGCTCTGGTTTCTATGTCTTTGCTGGCCTGTCGGTTTCATCAGCGGGTGCACCACTCTGTTACTCGACATCCTCCTTCAGAGAAGAA
This sequence comes from Coranthus polyacanthus, assembly GCA_037367275.1. NCBI lineage: Eukaryota > Metazoa > Chordata > Actinopteri > Kurtiformes > Apogonidae > Coranthus > Coranthus polyacanthus. Next base: position 12,750,475 of record JAPQRN010000011.1, read on the forward strand.
ACCTGCTGTTTTCATCTTGAAATCTCATGTCGGCCTGTGATCAATCACTCCCTGTCAAGAGAAAGCAATATTGATCCATAGCCTTAGTGTTTGCCTGTTCTGAGTGTGTCGGTTGCACCGCAGCCTACAGCGCTTGTTCGTCATTTGCATGTGGCTTTCCTGTATCAATAACATGAAATTGTTATGCTTGAGCAAAAAAATTCCTTCCCATTGTAGTTGCCTTTCAGCACCACGTTTCCCTGAGACTATAAAGCTAGAAAAATGTTTGATTTCTGCTAACAGCAAGCTTCAGATGTGCCACAAGAAAGGAGAAGAAAGCAAGTGAGGACGGCCCTTAAAGTGAGTGACTTTCCAAGCTAATGGTGCTGTCAGTAGCTAATCACACTGTCAGCTACCATTACTGTTAAAGCGTCCATCTTGTCTCTGTACTCTGCTTTAGCCTGAACATTAAAGCACTTGAATTTTTAGATGGACGCAATTACAAAAACCTTTGAACCTCAATCTTTTAAAGTCTCCCCTGGTAAAGCTATAATCCACTTCAGTGTGGGTTGTTTGTGGCTTAGTTCTGTTTTTGTTTGTAGGCATTTCAGTATATCTGTCTCTGTCTTGGCTCTGTGCTCACATTTTTATGTTAGTTAGTACCTACCTTGTAGTTAGTTATAAAGTTATAGTTTTTAAGTTATGCTGCAACTTTCCCCTGTAGGAAAATTTGTCCTGTGCATTTGACCTATCCTAACTACTGTATGTAGAAGCAGTGTGCAACCACAATACAGCGCCTGGGGAGTTGCAGTACTCCAGGATCAAGTCCAGTGTCTTAGTCAAGGGCAATGGCCTGGTTGTCTTTAGGGTGTGAAGAGGCCCACGCAAACACACAGAGAACATGCGACTTCCATTCAGAAAGGCTCTGGTCATCTGCACTGAGGTTCAAACTCCAGATCTTCTTGCTATTTAAGGCAACATTTCAATCTGATTTTATATAAGCTGCCATGCTGCACTGTATACAGTAAATAAGGATAAGAAGGATGTAGTAACAGTCTCATGTGGGTGGCTATGGTGTCATCACACTTGACATTCAACATTTCCATCAGTTATCTGTGTCACATGTGTGTGTGAAACAGAGTGACAAATGAAGTGTGATAAACACCGTATTCATTGCCTGTGTTTTCCAGTTCTCAAAATAACACTATTGCTGTTATAGATTATTATAGATATACATTTTATTAATTCTATTTTGAGATCATTGGCCTCGGCAGATTATTTCATGGCATCAGCATGTGATTATTTTACAATCCGGTTAAAAAACTGAGGCAGGCAAAATAAACTGTGGACAGCCTTGTCAGTGTGCCAATTGTAGAATGATGTTAGCGCTCCACATTTTTTTGTTTAAAATAAGTGTATTTCAAATATCTAGTAAAGGTTCAATATGTAAGATTTGCATGTAGGCAATGTTTGTTGGAATTTGTTTTGTGCTGGGACCTGGTCATTTGACGTTAGCTGACTCCATTTCTAAGCTAACAACTGTCTCAGTTGCCATCATTCATGATAATAGTCTGTGTACTGATTTCTGGGGTTGGTTTTTCAGTGAGTTCTTCAATGCCTCTCTTCTCTACAGCAGTGACAGTGCGCAACCATTAACTGCCTTTACATTATAAACAGAGTTAGCTTATATCAATAAACAACAGCTTCCCAGCACAAAACAGACTCCAACACAAACTGTATGCAAGCACAAGCAAATCTTATATACTGAACCTTTAAATTCAGCAATTGTATGTCTCATTGGTTATTACTATCAAACTATATTTAACCAGATGCAAGCAAAAAGCAACAAGACTGAAAAACCCATATCGGTTGACCATTAATAGATTTGTCTATCAAATCATTTCATGTCTTCATTAAATGTGTCATTTATTAATTTGTCAATCACAAATTGCTGCAGCTCAATACAACATATATTATTTAACCAACTTTCCACATTTCAAAGAGATTGAATTAAAAATATGACAAAACCAAAAACAGCAGCAAATCCTAATATTTCATGAAGTGGAAGTAGTTGCTTAAACCACAAACAATTTATCAAGTAGACTAATTTTATGTTTTCTTTAATTAATATATGATAAAAATAATGCTCTCAAAATTAATGCATTAATTTGAAATATTTAAGATGTTGAAATATACTTGTTTTCTTCTTGTGGTTGACATATTTGTTGTGTAGAAGATTTTCAAACTAACCGTTTTTCATGGTTTTATTAGAACAATATAGATCACACTGTGTTCTGGGTAGAAAAAAAAGAAAAAGAAGCTGTTTATATTTACTGCTGTTCATTTTATTTTAAATATACTTCCTTCATGTTAATTGTATATAGTCTTAAAATGAAAAAAGCAACAGTCTGTGATACAGTTTACTCATCTTAACAGTTGTTTCATGTTTAAATTACTTTATTTTATTACTTTGATGTAGTGTCACGATTCAGCAGTGCTAACAGTACCTTTTCCCTTGGCTCCAATGTTTCTAACAGTGACTGATGCATTGCTTTTACAAACTTTATTGCTTCCTCAATTAGTTAAATCAGATCCACCAAACACACTTTTTGAAGGGATTGTGTGTCAGGGCTCTGTGCCCCTTGTATGTCACATCAAAGCAGCTCGGAAATAGATTCCTCCCCCAAATCTATGCAAATCAAACATGGCGGTTGTTGTTTGTCAGAGTGCCGACGTTTGTGTGCTCTTATTAATCTCTGTAATTTCAACAGACATAAGTGGGGATGCTATCGTTTTTGTGTCACAGGCTGAGCGCTGGAACATTGGCTTATTGGTTATGGTTGAATTATTCATTTGAACCACAGGATTGCTACTTGGCTGTGTGGTCCATGTCAATGACTGTCTGAGGGTTGACGAGTGCTGGGTGATGATTGGAGAGTGAAAATCATCCATGCTACTGCCGCTAACTTCTCCTCATCAGCAGAAATGCTACACTTGTTCTTGCCGGCACAATAGATCTTGGCTTTGATCCAGCGTTGCCTTTTTTTCATCAGCAACCATATTGCACAATAAAACATTTTCGACATAATCTCCTGATGAACTGATCTGTGCTGCTGCAGCAACACAGTAGTATGTCATGATGATGCATGTTTTGGTGGAACTGATCATCTCAAACAGCCAAGATAATTTATGCCAACTGTCTGACAGCAGCATATATCCAAAGGTCTTCTCGGCACAAGCACATAGACTGTACTGGCTTCTTTTCGTACATACACATTTTTGACAGTCAAATTTTATACGTAGTCTTGAATTGAAAAATTGAAATCGTCTTGTTTTTGTCATTGACTATGCCTTAACCAAATAATTAATCAAGACTATTTGGAACCACTTTCTAATTAGGCAGTTTTATGTTCTTGTTAATGGCAACATCAGGTCTGCAGTTGTAAATTTTAGTAGTTGTTAATAATAAATGGTTTGTGATCCAGATTCTATTTAGCACATTCCTTGGAGGTAATTAATAAAAGAAGTCCTCTAACCTCGACAACACCTAGCAAGAGAAGTATATCAACCAGCAAAAGAGATTTTTACTTCACTATGAAGCATGCTTAAATAGTTTGCATTCAATTAAATTGTATATGTAAAATTTGCATATTGAAATATCTGAAAAATGAGTTGTCCTGTGTTATATACTTTGTTAATTGTCTACTTACATTATATTAAATGTTTCCAACAATGTTCCAATCCAGAGGAATCGGTAATTCAGGATCATTTCATTTATTCATTAATTATTTGCATGTCATTATGCAATGCTGGGGTCCAGAAGAGAGCTAATCTACTGATAGATTTCAATACTGACCTTGCATACTACAATGTGTAACCAGTGGCTTGCACACCACCAAGCTAATGTATACCTTAACATAATAAGACTTCATCATTAAAAAACTTTTCACTGGCCTATTGGGTCCAAAATCTACGTTGATGTCAGTTTTTACTCTCCCTATACAATTTGTTTTATTTATTAGTATTTTTTTGAAACTTGACGTGTCTTTGTCTTTGAAAAACAACCCATTTTATCCAACTTGCTTGCAAACTGCGTAATACATAATTGGAGCCACCCAACTAAACTCCTTTTCCAGCATAATTAAAATGCCCACTTGTGCTTCAGCTCTTCCACCATCAGCTCCATAAAAATCAGTTTAATTCTTCTATATCACTTAATCAGGCAAAGTGAGTTTCTAGATTTACCAGCCTGACTTGGTGGTATTTTACTTGCCCTCCTTCTTATTGAGCCCTTGTTAATTAGTTAAGCCAACTCATCTAATGTTAAGTTAGAATTTGACATTACACTAGGTAATGTTACTTGTGGTATTCCATTACAATGAAATGACAACGTGAATATAACTTTAATACATTACTTAATTTATAAACATGATTTCTGAGTCATATCAGATAAATTAGATGCAAACAATGATCCCACCTTACTTCAATATGTCATCAAACTATGTCTTTTGTTATTGTTTGGATTGAAAGACCCTCAGCAGCTGCAGATATGACATGCTGTGTTTAAAGGTTCATTGTGTCATATTTAGTGGTATCTACAGTATCAGTGAAGTTGCAGATTGGAACCAACTGAATACCCCTCACCTCACCTCCCTTACAGCGGTCACATATTTGGTTGGTATGTTCTGGGCTTTTTGGTTAACTGGACAACAACACTCAACAACAACTCTGGTCTAAACTCCAACATAGTATGTGATGTTAATGAACCCTGGATGCCATGCATCATACATCAGATGGTAGAAACATGGTGGATCCACTCCCTCTGAACATCCTCCCATCCTAAAATACAGGAATTCTTATTTTCAGGTGATTATACATTAAAGAAAACAGAATTGTGAATATTATATTAATTTCTGTAGTTAGATCCTTCTAAATCCACCAAAATATTGCACACTGGACCTTGAGACTATTATTTCCCTGTTATAAAATGCTGCAGAATATTTTGCAACTGGATCTTCTCCTCAAGCCTGGTTGTTGTATATTTAGCCATTATTTGTGAACAGCCAGTTCTGTAATGGACGTCTACATTGGTGCCAGAAACACTTGGCATTACCACAACTTGACATTGACATCGAACTTGAATTCCATATGTTGACCAAACTGAAGGATGACTGGGCCCTTAAGCCCACCAATGATAATGCCAAATAAAATGTAATAGCCCTGGAGCCTATGATTCATAACTTGATCCCTGCAGGTACATTAAACAAGCATTGATCGTCCCCAACGCCCACCCTAATCCTAATGCAAAAAATAAATACCGTGTAAATTCCCCCAGCAGATATTCCTCGACTTTCTCTGAGAGACCGTGCCGAGTGTGTGCAATCAATACATGCTGCTGGGTGTAAAATAACCTTTTGATGACCAGTGAGGAAATGCAAGCCAGTCAGACCGTTTCTCACACACCCTCCTTGATCTGTGTGTTTTCACCCCCTCCGCCTCTCACCCCAACACACTGCCACAGTCTCCTCTTTTTTCTGCCGCTCGCTGGAAATCCTCTTTCTTTAAAGCACATGTGGAGCTGTGGATTGTGAGTTTAACAGCAAATGTGTGTTCGGATTGCAGGCACTGGGGGGTGCATCCTGCTCCACCCTTTCTCTTTGCCTTGGTAGTTTTAAAGGTTAGTTTGCAGTGAGGCGAAATCCACCCTGCTGTGCTTACTCAGCTGAGCAACCATCGCTACAGTCCACTTAGTCATTTCTTACCCTTCCCAATGCGCTTTCAGAAACGTTACATTGTTTAGAGGGTAAGGGAATATGCAGCTGCAGCTCATCTGTTTGTCAAGAAGACCTCAAACTGGGAAAATGGTGAATACTTGATGTGGATATCCTTCTGATGAATGTAGGTAGGTGAAGGTGATAACACCTGTGAGGAAATGGAAAATGACTAGGTTTTGAATTATGAGCATAGACCGTATAAAAGAAGTGAATGTAGCCACTGTGGTATCACCCACGTGTTTGGACTACTGTGTTGAACCCTTGAGCATTTTGGCCATCTTGGCTTTGAGCTAGCGCTAACTGACATGGTAAAATGGTAAACTTATTAATACATTTGTGTAACAAAATCAACACAATCAAGGGCCTTGTTAGTATAACTTCTTAACCACAAGTGCAGTATATTTGAGCAAGACAGGGTAAAAATACACAATCCTCATCATGAAATGTTTGATTAACTAAATCTTGTGACTGTCTTGTTAGTGTAACGTCTTAACCACAACAATAGGAAAACTGCCTGTGAGAGAAAAAAAATTTTATTCAGTAAACAGAAGTTCTGAAATTCCAACTCAGCAAGTTTCATCAAATCCTTCTGTTAGCCCTAAGACCTTAAATATTTGTAGAGTCTAATTTACCAAAGGACCGAGGTCAAAATAAAGTGAATGAGACCAGAATGCCAGAAATTTAATGGGAGTCAACTCTTAAATAAGTCAACAAAGACTTATTTCCAAACTATTTTAAAACGTGACCTTCCATTTCTGAAGAGTGAGCTGAATAAAATGACCTGGGACAAGGTTACGTATAGTGATAATGTGCATACTTGTGAGGAATTAATGAATGTTGTAGAAGGGACTATTTAGGTTTTTTTTAAAAAAAAGCTTAAAAACACAAATAGGAAATTTTCTTTACCTTGGGTAAGTGAGACAATTCACAAACTTATGAAACAAAGAGATCTGGCACTAAAAAGCCAGACAAATCAAAAGCCAGACAAATAATGACATGACTATATAAATGTTTAAGAAATCGCTTTTCCCAAGAATTTAGAAAGGCAAAAGCTGAATATTATATATTAGCAATCACAGAGGCCAAGATAAATTGTTCTGCAATGTGGAAACAAATAAATAGTATAATAAAGCCATCAGGCAAATCAACTACTACATATGAACTTAAAAGTG
>JAPQRN010000011.1:12771813-12797076 GCA_037367275.1 Coranthus polyacanthus
AAACCGCCCCAGTGCACGCTGAAGGTCCAGGTTTGATGAAGCCATCAGGACCACATCATCCGCAAAAAGCAGAGACGGGATCCTGTGGTCCCCAAACCGGACCCCATCCGGCCCCTGGCTGCCGGAGGGGGTTTATGGTTCTGTCCATAAACGTTAGGAACAGAACCGTTGACAAAGGGCAACGTGTCCAACGTGCACCGGGAACAGGTCTGACTTACTGCAATACGAACCAGACTCCTGCTCCGGTCGTACAGGGACCGGACTGCTCTTAGGGAACTCTCATGAACCCTCGAGCACCCGACGGAGGGTATAGAGCTGGTCCAGTGTTCCACGACCAGGCCGAAAACTGCATTGTTCCTCCTGGATCCAAGGTTCGACTATCGGCTGGATCCTCCTCTCCATTACCCTGGAGTAGACTTTCCTGGGGAGGCTGAGGAGTGTGATCCCCCTGTAGTTGGAACACCCTCTGGTCCCCCTTCTTGAAAAGAAGGACCACCACCCCGGCCTGCCAGTCCAGAGTCACTGTCCCTGACCACCACGCGATGTTACAGAGACGTGTCAGCCACGATAATCCCTGCACATCCAGACACTTTAGACCTCATCCACCCCCGACGCCCTGCCACCGAGGAGCTTTTCAACTACCTCGGTGACTTCAGCTTGGGTGATGGATGTGTCCACCTCCGAGAACCCAGCCTCTGCTTCCTTGGTGGAAGACGTGGCGGTGGGGTTGAGGAGATCCTCGAAGTATTCTTTCCACCACCCGACAACATCCCCAGTTGAGGTCAACAGCTACCCATCTCCACTGTAAACAGTGTTGGTGAAGCACTGCTTCCCCCTCCTGAGGCACCGGCGGTTTGCCAGAATTTTGTGCAAGGTTTGTATTTATCTATGGAGAAATAAATGTATGAATATCTCACTTGGGTATTTATCATGAGAGATTGTAGAGTTTGGACTGAAGCAGTGAAAATGACCACTCACCATAGTTCTAGTGTTAATAATGTAACACCTTGAAAAGAGCCATTCTGCATGTTGACGACGCTCCACTTTAACTTTTGATACTTTAAATTACATTTTGCTGAAAATACTTCTGTAGTTTTACTGAAGTAAGATTTTAAATTCAGAACTTTTACTTGGAGTATTTGTACACTGTGAGTGTTGTTGTATTTCTACTTTTCCTGTAGTAATGGATACTTTTTCCACCTCCGTCTAATTCAAGTAGGAGGTCTGTTCATCTTACATGCTGTGTGCAGTGTTTTATAGTGGAAGAGTCAGTAAAAAATAAAGATATTATGGCAATTTATGATGAATTGTTGTTGTTGAATTGTTTGGGTCCCGTGGTTCTGCCATCTTATAAGGCCTATACTGAGCAAAGCATATTAATATATCTCATGTATAACAACTTCCTTATTTATTTTCAATAAGCAGTAAATAGAAGGTTTTTGAGGGAAAAAGTGAAGAGCCTAGTAGTTGTAGAATATGGTGTTAATAATGCTGTATATTGACTAATAAAGAGCCGATATGCTACTAATATGTATGTTAATAAGCAGCTTGTTAATGGTTAATATGTATACCTTAATATATGCCAAAAAAGGCTTTCCTGATTCCTTATATTGTGGAAAAAGGTTAATTTAGTGCTATGTAAAAGCAGAACACTGAGATAATGGGAAGTAATCTTATATCTTATCTAAATCTTCTCTTGCCCTTGACCTAAATGTCCTGCCACATTTTAGGTTGCATGGTTTTAAGAGGTTGAAATGATAATATATATGGTATGATGTGAATGAATGTTATTTGGTTTCTAAGTGGGTTATGGCCACTTGATGTGGGTGGCTTTCAAGAGGCAACTGTGGAAATGCAGTGCAGCTGTACACATCAGGTATTGACGTTAACTGCTTCTTTGCCTGGGTTCAGGGTTCCAACCACTGTACGCCTTCGTGTCGACAGTAACTTCATCAAAAGAGCTTTGCATAACATATTTATTTGCCGATTACATAAAGCATCGCATCCCACGCTTACCGATGGCAGCTCCAGACCACCTACTTGTTAGCAAAAGCTTTGGGGAAAGGCTTTTAAAAGAACAATTATTAGGAACCTTCAACATGAGGAAATTATTATCTTTTAGCTATTTTTGGCCATCAATATGTCACATTTTTGAATTTTGATTCCAAGAGCTTTCTGGAAAGAAGAAAAGACTGGGCTGCAGATAAAGGCAGAAGAGTAGGCTGACCTCAGAAAAGGACAAAGCTAGCTGCCACAGACAGCAGATTACACTTTATCACATTTAAAGGACTGGGACCTTGAAATAATGCACCTTTAATATAATTACCTGCCAATAGCACAGGTCGGGAAAAAAACACACACGCTTTTTGAGTGTCACCTCATATCTGGCCTGACCCTCTGTGAGCCACTTAGAATTTCTGCTGGCGCAAAATCTTTTGTCCTTTTAAACTAGATTTTCACTTGAATTGAGGACCTTAGCTGAAGGAAAGGCTTTTAATCCAAGACCGAAAGGTTTAATTAAGTCTTTTCCTTATCAGTAATTTTGATAAGGTGTGTAAAATTGGTTCAAAGAGTATATTGATGAGGTTTCGTATATAGAACTGATAATGCACCTTATTTCACAACTCTCAATCCTTCTTTGGTTGAATGAAAATCAAAGATATCAAGGATGACAAATTGTCTCTGCCAGTAAAAACTTCACTCAAACTCAAACTTGTGGATAGTAAAGAAAAGTTGAATAATCATTTCAGTTGTTTGCACAAAACAGTTTCCGTCTTTCAGGAATTTGCTGGGTTTACTCCCTGGTAAGTTGTGTGGCCAATAGATCATATGACCATCTTTTGAGGTAGAATCACGATCCATCATCTGAATCACAATTTTTCTCACTTCTTATAGAATGTAGTCGAGTTACAACCAAACTATGACGAGTTTTGCTCTAGTTTTCTCTGGTTTCTGGAGGCTTAGGCTGTGAGTGATGGCTTTTTGTTGTTGTCTGACTAGAAACTCTGCATTTTTGCATCATTTTGGAGTGACATTATTGCAATATTTTGACAATATCTAGATGAAGTAAGCACTACTCCATATTTCCTTGTACCTACATCTATGACGCTGCAGTGTTTCATTAATTACATAGACTGTGGCTTCATTTGTCCCAAAGTGTTTTATAATTAACCAACAATGTTTTTACACTCCAGCATCTCACAGACTTACTGTAATTCTTCACTGTCTGAAGTTATTTCATCAGTCATTATTTCTTCAGCAGCAGCAAAACAACACATTACACAAACTCTGCAAGTTAAAGCGGACTAAAGAATCACTATAAACTGACTTAAATAAACTTGCTAGCCTAGCAATATTAATGCTACAAACCTATAATGCAGCAGTGTCTGTAAAGTACCATAATTGCACTGGTACTCGTGTCATTTAAAATGAATGTTAGTTGAGTAGGAAAGTTATAACAGGGCAGTTTTTATTATATAACGCAATCTGTTCGATCCCTCAGAAAAGCAGAGATGACAAATTAAGATCATCAAATCTCCCTGCCCTATTTGTCAGTAAGTTCCCTCCCAATGCAAGATGAAGGATTATTATAGCACATTCCACATTTTATGTATCTGCTTGTGTTGATGTTTAGATTATTTGTTTAGATTATTTGATGGAGCTGAGCTGAGTAACTTTGTTTTTTTTTTAACTACCATAATTATCTTTCAGGATATGATATTTCAAATGACTGTGTTTTTGTGCTGGAGAAAATTGTTCCTGTGACGCAAGATTTTGGTTGATCAAATAGGTACGTGATGGTTTAATTATGGATCGCTGTTAAGATTCCATTGGATGTGACTCTACTGCTCTACTCCGTGGCTCATCATAGAAGCATCATGGCAGCTCCCATAACTGTAACTCTTATATTTAGTCTTTTGATTTGAACCAAGGTTTCTTAAAATGACTTGACTCGACCACTAGACTATGTTCTGCAGCATTTTCATCATAGAGCATATCTGGAGAAATTCATGTCTAAAAGCAGCAGACATTAATGAAGTCCTCTTAGTCCTACAGTCATCCTAGTTTGCAGACAGGCTTCATTGCTATTCTTGTTGGGGTCAACTGGATGTGTTTGCCCGGCCGGATTATAACTTGATTGGCTTGGCTGGTAATGATCTGCATTAGGTCCATTATTATTAATATCAATTTCCTTAATGTTAAAAGCACTAAGGTAGGTGTCCAATGGGAGATGTAGCAGAAAGAGATGGAAAGGGAAGGGGAAAGAGACGTCCTGATGCACTGCAGCAAAGCAAATGCGGATCTAATCTGACACCTAGCTCTACTGGTTACAGTAATGTCTTGATAGGGCATAAGTGGATCATTTCTGCCCTTAGAAAATTTCCTCGGTGCAGCTTGATAGAAAGACTGAAAAATCCCCATGCATTTGTGCTGAAATGTGCTCCATGTTCTCTTACTGTTAGTGGAATATTTTCTCTGTCTCCAGCCTCATTGATTTTGGATTACAGTCGCTTTATGTTTCCCTGTATCCCTTGCTTTAGTACAGTGACACACCTCACAATGTTGCCTGGTGTCGGTTTCCACATCATCAAACCCACAGGCTGTTTATAGTCATAGTGCATCGGTTCAAATATCACCAGTACATAAATATGATGGGTGTTTTTACATGAAATGTGTCCATGTTGAAGCAGGAGGTGGGAGTGGCAAGAGCATTCATCACATCTTTGCTTAGTCATGGCTGAAAGGAAAGTCAATTACTGGGTGGAGCTTCTAAGGTTACCATGCTTGCCAGCAGTGGTGCAAACATCTCCAGTTGCACCATAATAATCTGCCTCTTTTGTACTCCACAAGGACAAGATAAGCAAATCACTATCTTCACTATTTATAGTCTTAGCTGTGCTCTGACGGTCAAAGTAAAGAATACTCGCCAGCTTATTCTCCTCATGCTTTGACTTTGGAGTGAATGCTTCATCAGGCGACTCTATCACCCTTTAATGTATGCTTTCATATGTAAATGTTTGACCAATAAATCGCTCAGGAAACGGTAACCACTCTCTTTTGCATTCGTCCGACTAATCACACATAGGAAGCGAGAGGTCCATTCGACAAAGCGCTACGCTGCAACTCAACAATTACCCAACGGATGCTGGAAATGACAGGGTAGATGTCAGCCGTTCCCGTGTCCCCACTCGCCACAATTGATGAGTTCATTTATCTCTCCCTGGCCTGTCTTCTGGCTTTTCGCCCCTCTGTTGCTATGAAAATGAATAGCCCCCTGTAAAATGGAGGAATCAAGCCCTGAAAAAAACCTGTCTTTACAATACCACAGAGGCATATTTATTTCATCTTAAAGGGGAGGTTTGAGGTCACCCTCCAGTCCTTCCCTAGTGACATTTTCCGACTTGACATTCTGTGACATTTCAAGTTAAATATTGCTGATATTCCTGCAGTGGAATTAAAAGCATGTCTAAAAGGGACACCAGCATTAAAGCCCTTTCTATCTTCCTACCTCCCTCCTTCCTTCCTTCCTTCTCCCTCTCTGTCTTTTCATCCCAAACACTCCTTCCCTCCTCTTCATGCAGCAACACAGGCTTACATGAACTACCTACTAAGTGCAGTTGACTTGCATCTCCAGGTATTAGAAGTCTTTTTAATCCAAAAGGATTACCAAAAATTCTATCACCCAGAAAATACACTAAATGTGTGACTGGAGAAAGATTATGATACTATTTTGAGCAAAAATTCAAAGATTAAGATGAAGCAACATTCCTCGAAGCAGGAGAAATGTGCAAGACCAACAAAACGGCCTTACGTGAAGAATCAGAAAAGGTTTTAAATTTGCATCCTGTGAAACCTAGAAAATGTGGACACAAATATATGTAGCCTCTGTGACCAGTTTTTTTACACAGAACAAAATTAAGAAGTGCATTTAATTAGGCACTATAATTAACAGAGCAACACTAATCAATGTTGACAATGACCTGTCAACCATAAGTCTTTCATGTCATCGAATCCTCAGGGTTGCATGATTTAGCCAGTCGCTCACTGAGAGTTAAAACAGTAGGACCTCTGCCCTTAGCTGCAGTGGTGTGTACATACAATGCCCTTTAAGTGTTTCCTATTGATTCATTAGACCATTAGGCCCCAATGTACCACAGAATACCTAAAAGCTATTACTGACATAGCATCAGCTGACATTAATCTAATTTAATAGAGCACTATTTTGGTTTAGTCATTGTGATTCATACCTTTTCCCACATGTGTATGATGTAAGCAAGGACTACTGCACCTATTGTAAAAGAGTGAAGAGTGGACAGCATATTATAGCACATCAATATATTCTGTGGGTAAGAAGCCTGCACTTAAAGTATAAAAAAACACCAGACTATGTATATCAGTTATTTTTCTGAGACTTGATTTGTGATACTTAAGATTGAAAGGCGTCATATGTAACATTTCCACCTTAAATATCTAAAAATTACTAGGCCTATGTTACATATTTTGTTGACTTATGTTCTTACATTATATAAAATGTTTCTAACAGTTCAAAGTATGAGAAATCAGTAATTTTATTCAGTATAGAAGTCTGTTTCATTTGGTCATCAGTCAATGGCATCATATCACCAACAGAGAAATGTGCTTAACAGTAATACAGCAGTATTTTAACCACACTGCACCATTTTGTTCATACAATTTGCAGCACTGCAATCAGGTAGAGAGCTAGCATTACTTTAATGATATTTAAAATATATAATATATAATATAAAGATATCAATATCTATCTAGTTTGTTACGAGGCACTACCAGTGATGGGCAAAGCTACGAAGCAAATGTGTAACAGTTAATGTTATCAACTTACACAAGTCATTAGATAAGTCAACTCATCTAATGTTAAGTTAGCATTTAACATTTCTTTAGCTAATTTTACTTGCGGCTATTTCAGCATTAGCACTTATAAAGTTGATGTGGCAAATAATAGGCTATTTACAACTAACACAAAGAGGAGCGTTAGCATTAGGTCAGAGTCATATTTTGCATAGACTTTGTGAAAGAAGTGGATGGAGCCATGGTGAAGTCACCTGTTGTTACTGTTTTGAAGGGTTGAGTTTGTGTTTTGCCCAACCTGGCTATTTTTCATTTTTATTTGTATGCAATTTTGCAACACCATAATCGCATACAGAGCTAATTTACTGCTATAATTCAATATGTGACCAGTGGCTTACAAAGCTACTAAGCTAATGTGTACAGTAGTGTAATATTAGATAAGTCAACTTATCTACTGTTAAGTTAGCATTTGGCACAGTTTTAGCTAATGTCACTATTTCTTTATCATCACATTACATTTTACACATTTTCTGTAAACATTTTACAGCTGACACAAAGAGGAGCCACAGCATTAGCTTAGAGTGAGCTGTCAATCACACCTGTCAATCAAAACCTGACATGACAGACGTCAAAGCCTTCTATTAGCCTAAATTTCTTACAATCCGTACACTTATTAGAGACTCCAAATAAAGCAAAGTAAACCAGAATAAACCCTAGAAAAAGTTTAAGAAAAAAAGTTTTTCAGAACCAGCATCTAGTGGCCATCAATGGTATTACATGCATGTATTGCATGCACTACGCACTGAGTTCAGTTTCGAGCTGATGCTGTTGCCTCTTGTTTGCTAGCTTTGTCCATGTGTTGTTTAGTGATGGGAAGACAATGAATCAAGATCAGATATTGAAAAGAAGGTTGATGGGAATGGTGAGTGTGAAGCATAGAACAAGTAATGTATGACTCTTCACAAAAACATTCATTAGAGCAGCTTAAGTTATTGTTAAAGTAAATAAGCAGTTCTATCTGTATAGCTAGATATGTATTTAAAAGTTCTTCCAGGTTGTGACTTAACTTTCTCCTGTTTTTTGTCCTTATTCTGTCTTTGTCCTTGGTGGCAGCGCCAGGCTCCATATCTGGCTCGGACTGATTCATGTGCCACGTTTCCACTCCCCACACATCATCCACACTCATCACAGAGAATCTCAATGTAAATAATCCATGATAAATATGGTACTACACCCACCTATAAATCTTTGTCATTAGAAGCCTCCGGATTTCATTTTATACCACCTTTGCCAACAAGATAATGATCAGTGCTTCTGAGCAAAACCATAAATGCACAGAGATTCAATGCGCTTACATAGTAACTTACGTCAGAGGCCACATATTCACTTTGTAAGGTTGCTGTTTAAGACTGCAGAGTCAAGCCTTTTAACATTTGGACGGAACCGCATGATCAGATCTGCGGCAGAAGATAGTAATTGATTGTACTCAAAATGTAAAGAAGGCCTGAGCCGTCCTACTAATGGATTTAATAGTTTATTTGACTAGAAAGGTGAATCAATCTTAAGATATTGACCACAGGATCCTGAAGGATTAAGGATGGGCCAAGAGGTTGCAGGGCAGACCAGTGTGTCTGTGAGAAGGCCAGCGCTTGGATAAAGTCCTGGGTTCTAAGCAGTTTAGAATATTGAATGGAAATTAACCTTCCTCTGAGGGAGAGCCCAAGACAAGCAAATCCTCTTTCATTTGTTAATTCATTCATTAGTCTGGGAATGACAGGACTGCTAAAGATGCCCTGATGCTCAGTTTGCAAAAGTTTAGCAAACACACAGTTCTTTCAATAACACAGAGATAACTGTTTGCCGCATTCTGCCAGAAGGATGTTATTAATATTGGATAGATTTCATTTTCAAATGCAAACACGAAAAATTAAAGTGTTTATAGTCTTGCTGTGGCTGAATAAAGGGCTTGCCTTTAAAATTATGTGTGCTTTCTCTGTTGCCAGGTTCCACTGTGAATATTTCTTTGAGGATAATGTAGGATCAAGTGCTCATGATATTGACATTGTAAGCATAACGGTGATGGAGGGTCTCAGCAGTTAGTTGCCTTCAGTGGAGCACAAACAATAACTTCTCTTGCGGCCAGTGTCAGAACCAATCAATGGCACAGTAAAAAAAAAAACTAACTCTAGTGAATAAAATATGGATTATGAATGCTCTCAGTTTGCATCTGTGGCTATATGTACATGGCATATTTTCTCAGTAAATGGAGATAAACCACTGACCTAGCTATTTACGTGCTGTTGATGCTGGCACCCGACCATGCAATCAACACACAGCCCCTCGCTTCGGTTTGCAAAATTAGAAGTGAAATTTTTGATTGTGCCATTAAAGAGGGCCCTCATTATGACTTGGCAAGGACAATTTGCATGCTCTATTCCACAGAATCTGAATGAGGCTCCAATCAATTATACTCATTATCCAGGCAACTGATTGGTATGTGGTCAGACATGCACCCTGCAGAGGTAGTGCCATGGTTGCCGGGCAGGATAATGACAGATACGCATGTGAAAGAAACAATGCATGTTTAACTAATTATCATGCTGCGGTATCAAATTAATTAGCCATTTAAAGCTTTTAAAGTAGGGTTTCTTTTGTTTTGTTGTTTCTCACCCCCAAAAATGTGTGCATGCAAATGTGTTGACTCACCCAGCACTCATGTGCATAGCGGGGATAAAATAGCATGTTTGATTAACACCATTGTTTGATTTTTAGATCTGGAACTGCTGTCAGAGAGTTGATATAAATTGATATTTTACAATATCAACATATACAATAATCTATATACTGTGAAGCCCCTACAATCTGGAAAGGTGATATGTTTTTTATTTATCTTGTGCATACAAGATATTACCATGTGTGCATAAAGTAGAAAAAAATGAGACAATTATAGATCAATAGATGGTGGTAGTTGTTGAATTACTGAGTCAGGTTTCAAGGTGATGTAGACCATAGACTTGGATGCTGCAATGTCAGTTCCTGTGTGGAAATTAAACCATAATCCCATGGTCATGGAGTTGCCATGTTGTTTTTGTGATGCAATTTGGAGCCAGAGTCTGTGCAACAGAAACATCATGTCCTGCACTCATCCATTTTTCTAACAAATCAAATAACTTAATAAAAACAAACTGATCAGAAAGATGATGGACAATTTAAAGACAAATCAGCCTGATGAAATCTACCTAAAAATTCCAAAATCATATTTTGGGAAAATGTATTGCATGTGTACTTTGAGCTTTTAGTTTGTCTGGAGTCTCTTTGAATTATGTGGAGGGGGCTATACTGCAGCCAGCCACCAGGGGTCAGTTGAGATGTTTAGACTTCACTTTAGAGGAACAGTCACTGTGTCCATCTTTGTCTACGGTGGAGACCAAACACAACTGAAATGATAACAAAACACATTTACCACATCAACCTGATAAAAGAGAGACAGAGACATGATGAGACAGTGTTGTTATTACAACTTGTTGCGCTGCCCTCATATGGCCAAAAAACTGTTACTGCAGGTTTAAAAGAATGGAAAAAACTCAAGCATATTGTTTACTTTTTATTTTATTGTTTTTAACATCTGAACATCTTCAACTGGAAAGAAAATAAAATGTGCAAATGAGTCCTTATTTAATTGTACTCAGGTGTGAAATTTTAAGCACTTTCCATTTCCATGTGAACACCCTTTTAGTTTTTAATAACAGAGAAAATATTCTTAAACAATTAATCAAGATATTATTATTATTATAAAATCGGTGAATGGCCAAGTGCAATATCCAAATCTCAAGAGCTTCAATTTTTTGATGAGGGTAAAACGTGTCACAACATACCACTAGAAATGAAGCACTGCCTACACATCATGTTCTCCAGATGTAAGGGAACATGCTTGTTTGATACAGACTGCCCTAAAAAAACACTGTCTTGTCATTTTTTATTAAAATGATGGCTCATATTACAGTCACAATATATATTTTTTTGCATCATTCAGCCTTACTAGTAAAGATTTAAACTGCATTTTTTAGAGCAAAAGCATCTTGAATGTGTCGTATAAGCACTAGAAGCACCATTGGAATTTAATATAGTGCTTTATCCTTCCAGCCAACATAAATAAAGGTAAAGTGTGGCTTAGAATAATAGCTAAGTAATGCTGTCTTTGGATTTAGTCATGTCTTTCAATACTGTATACTATAAGTCAGTTTTATTTTTGTCATGTATTATCAGGGAATCTCTCAGCAATGATGTACCATAACTGCCAGCAGATGTTAGAAAGGTCGCTGCCGCCCACACGTTGTATTTGTAGTGTAGATGAGCAAAGACTCACCCACCACCCAAATTTAAATAGTAATGTAATGTAATGTGTTTTTGTAGCTTCAGAGGAATCCCCCTGTGAGCCTCCCCTAACAGCCAGGAGAAGTGCCTGTGAACATAGTGCCCACCGACACTTTGCCAACTTGAGGAATGCCTTGGCAGCTACTAGATAAGGTTTCCTTTGCCTCATGGTCGCCTCAGCAGACTGCTTCCTGCCACCAGCTCAGCTAGGCTTCAGGGGTATATGAGCTCTCATTAGTATATCCACGATCACGCTGCTATTGGCAGATTAAATGGCTGGACAACAGCCAAATGTACGGTGGCCCACCACAAATCCGCTCGCCCCTCTGGCAAATATGCTGTTGTCGGGGACAGAGGCTACATTTCAGTGTTTGAGGAAAAACAGTGGCCTTAGTAATCAATGCTGGATTAACCTCTCTCATCAGAGAGACATTTGCTGCCTCAGTTTAAGCTACCACCACTCATGTTTTGTGCATTAAACCACAAATACCATGATTGCTTTGCCTATTTGCATTCGTCTATAGAGAGTTGTTCTTGTTGAAAGAGCTATTAGTCTGAGAGATACCACAAAATTCATCATAGTCACCCTGCGGTTGTTTCACAAATTCATCATTTCATTACTTTTCCACAGAGGGTGGTGCAGTAGAGGGGGCTATGGAGACACTATGTTTGTGATAACATCAAATTCCCTCAGGACAACAAAGCACAGCGGTGCTACTAGGCTGCTAGGGTGTGGTTTTAGAATCAAATCTCTAGTAATTGCCAAAACAAGAGGAGGAATTAATATGTAAATTCATGAGTGCTTAGTTAGAGGACCTAAAAAGGTTTTCATTATATCTTGATCAGAAAGCCATTTATCTCAAGGTTCTCAATAAGTCTGGCCCCCAGATCTGTCGGACAGATAATTAATATCTGCTTATTGAGTAAATGAAAGCCATTATCATGATTTCCTTCAGATAATTTATCTGTCTGTGCTTCAAAGTGAGGACAGTTTATGGTGTGGTCCACTTTACTTCAGCAGGTATTGATTACACTCTTAATGTATGCTCCTAGGCTGTTTTTTGACACAATCAGCTGTAAGGTCAAGGTTCTTTTGACAACAAAGACATATTATGCAAACAGTGTTAAAACAATAGAATAAATCCATTATCACCTGCACAGATTCAGCAAAACTCCAGCAACGGCTGTCTTTTCTTGTCTTGGGCACATGCATTATAATCAAATAATAATCTTTATTTTCTCTATTACAGTGCCCCCACATTAGTACAAAGCCCACTCTCAGTAGAAGATCACAACTTGCAGCTTACATGAGGATAAGAAACCATGGCAACCTCCATACATACATCAAGTGATACATTCAGTGAACACATAGGAGTAGCTAATAAACTGTTTGCTGCACTAACACAGACAGAAGCTGTAATTTAAAACCCTGTTTTTAAATAATGTTGTAATTACTCATTTCCACATTTCCTATTTGCATAATAAATGCCCAACTGGTATTTCACAGCTCACTCTCTAAATGTCACACACTGATGTGCATGAATGGTCACTGATTCAAATAATTCTGGACAACTTTGAGGCTTATATTAATGGAAACACTATGAGAAATTTAATTACTCCTCATGCTCAAAAATAGGAAAACTTATTATTGAGAACCTTTTCTGTTTTTACAGATAACAGTATCTGCTCATGGATCTTTCACAGTCATCACATGATGGTGCATCCAAATCACAAGAGGTCATTTTAGGGGAATTTGGGATTGTCTGAGATCTCTTGAAAGCTACAAGTGAGGCAAAAGATCTAATGTTACTGCATACTTGCCCCCCTTTAAGATGGTGGCGACTTTGTAACAGATTTCCTATCCTTTTATATCTAAAGCTCCTATTTTGTGAAAACAGTTGGTTTCATAACAATCAGATTACCTCTGTGATGACCTTTAACATCTTATCCATAAACTAGTAAATTACGATGCCACCTGATAAGATCTTAAATGAACAACAGACACATTTTTGTGAATGTGTCTGTGAAAGACCATTTTTATGCCATCTTCACCTTCTTCACCATCTTCTTCACCATCTTCACTGCCACAGCCACTATTATGTCTCTATTCTTTTGTATATCATTGAAACCAAAGT
Source organism: Coranthus polyacanthus (assembly GCA_037367275.1). NCBI lineage: Eukaryota > Metazoa > Chordata > Actinopteri > Kurtiformes > Apogonidae > Coranthus > Coranthus polyacanthus. The sequence continues at coordinate 12,785,148 of JAPQRN010000011.1, forward strand.
TAAAAATGGACAAATCGACCAATCATGTCACTCTCTCTCTCAATCTCTACCATCATGGCTTAAAAATGCACTCTGCTGGACCACAAGACTAACTGCCATAAACATTAAGATTCAGTGACGCTTAAGTTAGAGCTTAAGTTAATTAGCTGCAGCTTAGCCAATATGTTTTCATCAACGGTGAAAAGGCTGAAATTGGATTTTGCATTTGTTTATAAAACCAAAGTTGAAAAGTAACCAAACTCACTAAGTACAAATTCTGCTCTTCTGTAACACAAGGCTAGCTGTTGTAAACATTAGCAGCATTGTGTCTCAAATCGAGTACTTCTGTTAGTACACTTAAGTACAGGCAGTACACTGCATACATTATATACTTAGTTGTACAGTGTGCAAATTTTAATGAGTTAGAGTTGTCACATCAAAATGGAAACAGCACCCACCAGAATATCTGCCACGAAGCTTAACTCTTCATTTGTAATCTGCCACATTATTTACTAACAACTAGCACTTCTATTTATATTATATTGTCTTAAATTTTTTTTAAATGACTGATTTTGTACAGAGCGCTGATCACAGCTTCCTCTGCCTCTATTTCAGAAATGTTCTGGTCCCTCCCTTTCCACTATGCAGTTAAGACGGTTGAGAGTGAGAAGTGAGTGGCGTTCCACACTCAACTTTTTGACCATTTTGAGTGTACATCTGGATGCTTACAGTGCATTGCATTTTGCCATAACTGATCACACTTATGCACTCAAAATAGTAAGTGAAAATATGGAAGTACGTGATCTGGCTGTAGGAGAACGTTGGGTGACATCGGAGAACCAATACCATTGGCTCACAGTGAAACACATAACGGATGAAGTTTAAGTTAGCTAGCTGTCAATGCTGAAATGGCAGAAATGAGAATCTTCTCTCTTTAGTTAGATCATCTTTGTTTGTAGGCTTAAAATAAGCCAAACTTTCTTTTAATTTTAAATTCAGAGCAAAACTGAGACTGGTCTAACACTAGAGTCTAAAACACCTTCATGAAACCAGCTACTTGTGTGTCTCCTTTGGCAGCTCTGTTGTATCTCAGTTAAAGAGAAGGAAAAGGGTCTTTCTTTACTAATCCTACTTTCTAATTGATTGAAAATGTATTTAATCTTAGAAAGAAAAATTGGCCAGTTTAAATTGTTTAAGTGTGTAGTATGGTATTTCTTCAACCTAAATTTGTACTTTTCTTACTTGTGGGATTTGACTCGGCCAAGCAGAGCAGCAGCGACTCTGTATCCATGTCCTGTTGTGAGCCCTCAGGGGTGAGTGGAGTCTGTGGTGCTTATCGCCCAGGTGGACATCCAGAGAGAGAAGCTGCCTCGGCCGGGCCAGGCGCCCCTGCTGGCAAGCCTCTGGCCATGTGCCTTGGCTTGGCTGCTGCCTGTCGTCTGGCTCAGTGGGTGGGCTGCGGCTGGTGCTCGCTGACAGGGTTGTCCCTCTGCCCAGTGGAGGCAGGGGTGGAAATAAAAGCAGTGTGACTTCTCCTCTTATGGGCTGAGACATTACCATGATATTGTGCAATTGATGGTGTTATTCACACTTGTGCAAAGCCAAGCAAACATACAGTTGGTTGCTGGCAGGGTTGTGTGGGTTTTTAACACCTCGGGCATAATTTTAAACCCACTGTACATTAGTAGCCATTGTAACTGCCAGCCTTTATCCTTCATCTGCCCTTCAATAATGCTGCAGACAGTTCCTTGTTGATTTTTAGAAGCAAATCAGTACACTTTCAAACAAAACTCAAGTGTTTTTCAAGTATATAGTCACCATAGCAATACCATAATTTGCAATCACTTCAAGAGAAGCAAATTTGATTTTAATTTTCTAATATTCCTCAAAAGTGAGCAGCAGAAGTAGGAGTAAATAGAGGGCCGAGCAAACTGTTATGTAAACTTATGTCAAGATTGATGTTATATAAGTCCAAATAGCATGTGTACAAAAGATTCTATTTTAAATGTTATGGAAAACTTCAACATTTGAGAAATACATATATTCATATTAATAACACCCCTGTGTCTGTATGTAGACAAATGGAACTAGAGCGAAAAGGCCATTAGCTTAGATAGCTACAGAAGCTTAGTTTATTTTAGTTTAGCTTAAAGCCTGAAGGAGAGGAGAGAACTCAACACATATATTCAGACTGGCACTAGATGGCCCTTCGCTTATGCCCCTTTTCCATAGATGGCATCAGCTCAACTTGTCTCTACTCGGTATGGCCTTTTTTGCATTTCCATTACGTGAGAGCAGGTACCATCAGGTACTACCAGCTACTATTTTTAGTACCACCTTCGCCGATGTTCCAAGCGAGCTAAAGCAACACTGTGCATGTGATTCATCATGTCGTGACATGGGACATTTTTAAATAGCAGGAAGTAGGCACTGTCTTGATAAATCAACCACAGATTTGAAGTCTAAACAACTATATTCTCGCCTGAAAATATCTTAAAATTATGTGTTATTTAGAAAATGAAAACGTACAATTACTCCGTCATTGCTGCATCATTCTTATGAAGTAGCTTTTAAGTAATGGAAATTTGTAAAACATAACCAGTGTTGTTTTGTCATAGAAAAGTAGTAAAAGTTGCTAGATTACATCACACACTAATTTACATGCTTGTGACGTGTTAAAAAAAGAATTTAAATCACTACTAGTCTAGTCATTTAGAACAGAAGCTAAGGAGTTCTCAGGAAACAAAGGGGATCAGAAATGAATCGATGGACGCATCCATTCACAGCTCATTCATGTGTCTGGCTGCTGATTGGTTGACTAAACGCGCTCCTGCTTTCCTCCAATCACTGAACACAGTTGTCAGTGCAGAGAGCAGAGACACATTCACAAACATGTTATTCTCTGTAATGGAGAACAGCTGAAATCTGCCCATAAAGTCATTAGGTTTGTCAACAGTAGGTTTGAGTAGTTGATTTGAGTCTACTTGCTTGGTTATCGAGGAAATATGCACAGATTACTGATCATTTTGAAATGTGTATTTTTTCCAACTCAAACATACCCATAACTTAAACTACCATAAAAAAACAAAAGTAAATAAATACAACAAAAATATAGCAACTTTTATTTTGCATGTTTTACACAGTACTTCTCTGCTCATTCAATCCAAAATATCAGCAAACACTGGACATTTCAATTGCAGTCTTTTGTGATTCTATAATTGCACAGGCTGACATCGTGGTTTAACTCAATTAAACATGCTACTCTAGCCAATGGGTGCACCTAACAACAGAGGGGTCTTAAAATTCCTAAATTGACAACAGTGGACCTGGCTGCTCTCAGTCTTTATGCTAAGCTAGGCTAATCACGCCCCAACTTCTGCCTTTAAAAATGCAAAGGAAATAATAACGACCATTAGTGAAAGCCAAGTATGGAAATAGAAACAAGAGAGAAAAGATATACCAGTTGCGGAGTTTTTTTTTGTTTTTTTTTTACCTTTCCATGTCTTTCCTAAGCCTTTAAGATAATACTGATTCTAGTAATTCTGTCTTTGCCTCTGAAGAAGCTGGGAGGGTGATGCAGATGAAGACGCTAAGGAGACATGTCCATGTCTACTGACAAAGCAGATGTTTGGCCTGTCTAATGTGGAGGAGCTTGGTGATATTTAGGGTGTCCTCTGTCCTGTCTGCCAGGCCCCTCAGGGATAAAGGAGGACGGGGGTTGGTGTTGGCAGTGGGCAACACTTGCGAGAGACTGACGGAAGCTTTATCTCGACATCTCTGTCACTCACACGCATTAGACCTTCCCTCAATGTTCACAGAGCTGTCATGGCACTGTTTGCCGCTCAATTCTCCTGCACCCCCACCTCCCACCCCTCAGTTATGTAACCTGCCACAAAGACACATGACAAAACCATGGGCTTTTCACACACACACATGCAGAGAACCACAGCTGGAATGAGATCTGACTGCTGTGTATGTGCGCAGCAAGGGCCGCCATAGAATATGTGGGTGAATGAGGTCCATTGCGATGATAATACTGATCATACAGTGCTGTAGTCCAAAGCAATTTCCTCCTCTCTCCCAAGCACCTCCGCCTCTGTATCGGACATAACATCCTGAGACGGCGGAGATTGGTGGCCAGGATGCTGAATTTTTCATGAGGCAGGAAAGGTTAGATAAGATCCTCCCACGTACTGAAGATAGTGCACTTACAGATCTGTCTGAGAAGCCGAATGGTAAAAAATACATTTGAATGCCTCAGATTTTGAATGTGACCCCTGAGCTGCAAGAACGTTAAAAGATGAAATGTTTCTGAGTTCAAACAGGTATTGAAGTGGCACATCTGAGACAAAATTTCCCTCTGCCTGCTGTATTGGCTTGAATTCTGCCACTTTGGTAGGACCATTACTTATAAAAACTTACTTTGTCTTCATTAAAGCTGTCAATATATCCTGTCTTATATCACTCAGTCACAGGTAATGTTAGTTGCAAATTGCTGCAAGTAACAAGCCTTGAATTAAAATAAATGGGTTTCATATTATTATTATTATTATTATTATGTTTGTCGTGTCAAATTTAAAAGTTTTGGTTTCTTTTTGCCTACAAATTAGGTTCCTTAACAATTACAATTATTGTGTATCATAAAGAAAACATACCTTTGAGTTTAAAAATATGCAAAAAGGAGATGAAATTCTGATTGTTGTGATTGTTATTGTAATTTTTCTTCTCACAGAAGAAGTAGAGAAATAAATATAAAATACCCACAAAAAAATAATGATGAAAAACCGACAATATGGTTGTATGAATAATAGGACTGTTCAAACAATGGACAGATCCTACTTGAGAGTTGTATTGTGACTAAATTGGAGAAACCTTGTCAAAAGTAAAAGGATTTATTTAGAGATTTGTCATGAATTGAATGTTAATTTCAGTTTTGTTGAGTTTATGATTACATTTAGTGTATCAGAATTGTTTAAAAGTGTTGGTACAGGATCAATGCTTGTTTTTGTTTGATGATAGAGAAATATCTCACTTTCAAAACAGAAGCATCCCCATGGTGATACTTCTGTTTTACACAAGATGGTTTGTGGGGGAGAAGATTACAGGCTGTGAAACAACCACTAAGCCACGCTAGGAGATATCCAACACAGAGATGGGACTTGGATGGAGGGATGGGTTGATGGTAGGCCTCGTAAATGCTCCCTTTGGGCTTCATCCCAGCAGAGACGTCTACAAATATTTCCATAATCACCAAAAAGCCCAGTGGCTGCCAGGCTCAAAACCCAGATGTAGCAGGCAACATGTTTGAGCTCTTAGTCGTAAAGGTCAGAAGCTGTTTCTCAAACATGGATAAAAAGCCACGCTGCCATTTCCAGCTGCATTCTCAACCATGCAGCTGGAAATGGTCTTCTTTTGACAGGAATGAGCTTCTTTCTTTTTCCCAGCACTGACAAGATAACATAAGAAGCCCAGAGGAGTGTGAATCGTGTCTGTCACTCTATATATTTCCCATATATTTCTGTTTTACTTGGAAATAATTGTATACAATTTGGCTAAGATGGTTTTAAAAATGTGTAGATATTTTCATGTATCGACACCTACTTTGTTTGGTCCAGACTTTTTTGCATTTCTGAAACTGGTGCGAACCAAACACAGGTGGTCAGAGCCAAAAGAGATTCAGATCAAACTCAACCATGGTTCGGTTCATTTATACTGTGAACCTTTTGGATACTTTGCACTTTTGGACAAGTTACAGGAAGTTACGTAAGGCTATTGTTTCAAAGAAGAAAAACAAACAGAAGAAGTGAAAAATGAGCCAAATGCCAGCATCAGATACATACCGGTTAAAACAGACTAAAACTGAACACTTTTAATTATGACACACTCTAAGGAATCACTATAAACAGACTTAAATATCACTTTATTAATAATATATGATGGAACATAAATACATACAGTGTACCGGGTCGGTACAAGTAAATTTAATTTAAAATGAAGAAGGGGCTGTATGTACAATTCAGTCAAAGAACACACACACACACCGCACACACACACAGCTTTTATATGTTTTTAATAATTGATATTATGTTAACAAGTAACTGTAAGTCATGGTAAAGTTTTTATGTTGTAAAATTGCTGTGTAACATCCCAAGTGCTTAAATATAAAACTAAAGAGTTGAAAGAGACAACTTAAAGGTTCGATGTGTAACAAGACATTAGCACACTCCATTTGAAAAACTGAGTCTTCTGCATAGAAAAACTGAGTCTTCTGCATAGAAATCAGTGTACAGGCTGTTTACATAGATGTAGGAAACCGAGACAGTCATTAGCTTAGAAATGGAGTTAGCTAATGTCAACAAGCAACCAGCTCTGAGCACAAAACAGAACACAAACCTCATATAAGCATGTGTGAATCTCACGTACCGATACCTGAATAACTTAAGCTAACATCAGTATTAGACTAAAGGCATTCTGTCACATTTTCTATTGTTTTTAATTGAAGTTATTTACAATAGTGGATTTTTAAAGGCCGATATAGTAACAATAATTTGGAGGTGGGAAAAGCCACTAGTCGATTAAGCAGCTGATATTATCAACCACTCCTCCAAAAAATGTTGACACTGAAAACACATTATGCATGTCTGAAATTAACTTTCACTTTATTGGAAACTGGAAAACATCTAAGTCAAAGTAATAAATAAATCTGAATCACTGAACATCAAACTCAAAGTAATTAATCAATAAATGTGGAACTGAACATTAAACTAACAAAAAAAATCTAGGTGGGAGTGATTTTTATCATTTGAGCTGTTTTTCCTTCAAAGTCAGTATTTCCAGTTCATATTAGCTGCCAGTCACTATCAGCACTAATTTATGTCCATACCGATATATTGGTTTTATTGTTCTATTTATATTGTGCCAAAAAGACTTTTTGCATGAACATGTTTCATTGTTCTTGTTTTCAATGTTGTTTCTATTTATATTTTGAAGATGGGGTCAGATTATTTATAACCTAATAGTGGTGGTTGCAGGGGCCTTAACGGCATGATCTAATACAGACAGTGAAGTGAAGTTTATGATGCCTCATTTTATGTGAAACCCTTCCCCATCCTCCAGTGTCGCTGCTTGCAACAACCTGACCCGTGTCCGTGCTGGATTTACAAATGCTCAGCTTTGTACAGTAACCTTGCCTCAGTGCACAAAACATTACTAACGCATGCATATTTATCAAAGCATGTTTCGGAGGTCATGTCATCAGTGGAGTTGCGTGGACTCTTGCCCAGTTTGCTTAGACCACATTTGTCCTTGAGTGTCAGAGGAGGTGAATACCTGCACTTGTGGAATATTTACCAGCCTTTGATTTGGCAGTTCCAACCATTATCAAAGGCATTGCTAATATGGTCAAATGAGCTGAAGGTGCATGCTCCAGGCATTGAACTGACATGAACAAGATTTTTTCTTCCACATAATCTTGAATTGTTCACGAGAGCAATTAAAAATGCAGTAAACAGTTTCTGTTTACTGACAAGCTCTGAGAGAACAACAAGTTTAGCAATCACAGACCTTTTTTTTCTCTTTTTTTTTTTGCAGACGCCAATGTGAAAACAATGTCATAGCGTCCTCATAAATTATATACCCATCAACTCACCCTCCCACATTATGCTTTGACAACTCTTCAACTGTGAAAAGCACTCAAAGGTCATTTTTATCCTACAACATGAAAAGCTCCCTCCAATAAAAGTTCTTTCATCATAATTTGCAACAGAGTTGGCACACGTCACCCAAGCCGCCAAACAAGTGGTGAGTCACAGTCAGTTAATGGTCAGCTCAACAAGCAGAATTTAACACAAATGGAGTGCTATTTCTTGATTATTGCTAGTGTCATGCAAGCTTAATTTAGTTCTGACCTGCATGTCAAAACACGTCCTCGATTGAAGGGCCTCCAGGGAGGACGTGAGAGGTTGAGCTGAGATTGAGCTGATTAGGTGGGATACTGTATGCCACAAGAAAATGAGGTGGTGACTATGACCAGAAACACACACACACACATACACACACACACAGGATTAGTATGGTGGATGCACAGACACACATACAGACTATAGGCCTGGGTTCAAAAATGTTCACTACAGTGCTTAGCCGCTGCATGTGTGTGTAAACTACAGTTTATTAAATTATAAAATCTATTTGAATGAAAATTTGATTATAATTTTAAAATTATTTTTTAGGTCCTTTGTGGTTTTTTTTATACACACAAAGCAGTTTCTAACATAAAAAACAACCTATTTCAGAGTTTTCTGAGGTGGGCTTAGGTGCTTTAGCTTTTGCCTTTATTTGTTGTCGTTCTTATTTGACAAAGAATTAGACATTTTTGCAAAATTTCCAACTTATATTATTACAGTATTTACAAAGTAGCTCAAAGAAACATGAAACAAACCCCCACAACCAAATGCCTGATTCCAGGTGCTGTGAAAAAATGCTTAGCCGCTGCATGTGTGTCTTATACTAAAGGAAAACCCTGATATTTACATTTTTATTTACTTTTATTTTTATTTTTATTTTTTTTTTGTCTTTAGGGATTATTTTGTTCACATTCTCAGCTAAAACACTGTTTCAATGTTTCAAAGTTTTGTTTTACTTAATTTTACTAATTTTACTCTGTGTTTGTCACATTCTCAGTAGATTAATTTTAAATGAATAGATTCCTTTTGTTGAATTAAAACCCAGATTGCACTAATTTTCTTGAATAAACAAACAAAATAAGCACTAAATCATGAAGTCAGAGTGAACAGGTGTGTTTATGTCTTTTACATCATTTTCTTCTTTTATGTTATTCTTGTCATCTTCCATCCTTTATGATGTTTTACTCTTGTTTTTGATAATTTAAAACTACAAATAACCATCTGGTGTCTTCAACTTTCACTCAGGACCAGAAATCAGCCTTTAAACGGTAAAGAAGTAATGATTTGACATTTATTGTAATAACTATCGATATCGACTGAAGTGAAAGTTTTTATCATTTTAACATTTTTGGCCATATCATCTAGCCTGAGGTTGTGTTCATTGCAGTTGCCAAATAGTTACGAAATATTCTTAAATACATTGTGTATTATTAATCTTTGCTGACTTTTTTGTATGAAAGAAGCTCTGGTTTCTTTCCTATAATTGTATCCTTCCCTAGTACTTCAGTGACTATCACCAAGCTTAATAATTGTAGTGTAGTTACAAAGAGCAGACATTGTATAAGAGGATTGGATATGAGGGCAGAAAACAAACAAAAGAACAATTGCCTTTAACATTTAGGATTAACTTAGTGTCATTTATCTATTAACACTGATAGAAAACAAAACAGAACCACTTTACATCTCATTTGTAGGTGAAATACTGTCATATATAAACAGAGATGAGAGATAAGATACAATAAATGTCCTATAAATCTAAAATAAACAAGACAAAAGTGTGTTTCAATTTGATTTCCAGTCCAGGTTGGCAAAATACCCAGACTCCCTTTGCTTGAAAGGCCATCGAATCTCTTATCCAAGCCTTTCTCCTGTCTCCTTTCTCTTTTTCACTAACAAAGAGAAATGAACATCCAGGCACTGGCAATCCCTTCTGACAGCTGAAATGAGAAACATAGCGACTAGATTATATCAGCTGTAACGAATAAATATTGTAGGCAACTTTCCCAAACAGCCAAAATTACACTCACGCTTGTCTTTAAGTCATTCATCCCCTGCCAAACATCACTTTTTTAGAGAAAGAAACAGCACTGTGTGTCACTGCTAGAGTTGTTGGTGGGTTGTTTATGTGTTTGCAGATTAACAAGATGAAGTGGTGAGTGTTTTCTAGTGAAAAGGATCTTGTTGTAACACTGACTTGCATTGTAGGAAGTGTGTGTGCTTCATCTTTCCTGCTACTATTGACTGTGTACTATAAAAAAGTACAAACGCCATAAATAATTTAAGTTTTTACTCTCAGTCTTAAGATGCCACCTTAAAATAATAAACAAGTATTTGATATGGACTGTGTTCAGTTTTTTAGAAGGCAATACATAGATAATATGCATATGTGGGCAGAAGAGTCCCGCTTTTGATTACTTTGGCTATACATGGCCTTCTCAAGTCCCAAGGGGGTAATCACTACATTTCCCAGTGATGCCTGCTTGGCTAAGCAGTTTTAATACACAAATCAATTTTGCATTACCCCCTTCTGGCTGCGAGTGCTCATAGTGTGAGAGCCATGAAAAATTGATGGGCCTTAGCATGCAGATTGCAACCCCAGTGAATCTTAAATCTGGCCTGGGCTTCTGTTTTTTTTAACAAGACAATGTCAAAAGGGTGGGTTGACTATTTGTTTTGCTTGTAAAACTGTTGTTCTGCTTTTTTTTCTTTTTTTTTTCACTGGGGTTGAAAGAGAGACAGCTGCTCCAGTGGAGAAAAACTGTTGAGAGGCAGCACAGTGTGAGAAAGTATGACGTGTGAGGAGATGTGAGGCAAAACAAACGGAGTGTAAAAGTTCTGGGTAACCCCACATGACCCAGGCTATAAACAAGTACTCTTCTAGATTCTCTATGTTAAAATGTCTTAAATATAACGACTGGTATCTTAAAGAGCATTTGTTTTTGTCACAGCAATTATCTTGTGTCATTTGGCGAGCCGCTCTGTATTTGACCAGCTGATGACTTGACTGCTGAAAGAAATTATAGCTCCCATAATTAGCTTTCACTATGAAATGAAGCTATCATGGGGGAGAATGAGGAAATTTCACACTTTGGAAATTAGATTTTGCAAGGTGCTGTGTCAATGTCCTTGAGTATATGTACATCAAAAGGCTTCTTTTTCTTGTTCCACTCTCGCATGGGCCTTTCTTTGACGGGTATAGACAAAAATCTGCAATGAGCAGCAAATTGAACAGCAAAGAGGCATTTGTGAGGTTCTTACTGTCACATTTCTTAATGTAATGATTTCTTTAGTCGCACAATACAGGAGATCTCCTCATTTGTTCCCTGCTGTTGAAATTTGCAGCACGGATAATCACAATTAAGTCTTTTTCCAAGCGTGGCTTTTAAATTATATTATGGGAAATTTCACCGTGTTGCAACAACATTAAATTAACACTGAAATAACTCAGCATGTTGTCAGCGCTGTTTGTCTAATACAGTCTGCAGGTATGTCAGTTTGTAAATTATCCTAAATGGATCTTCTAAAGAAAACCTATGTATGTGGTTATGGACAAAAACCTGATCCTAAATGTACAAAAGGATGACTAAATTTTCAACTCTATAGAAAATACATCATTAAGTATGTCATTATGGACAAAACTCTGAACCTAAATGTGCAAATGAATGATTAAACTTTCAACTCTGGAGAAAAAACATGTTCAAGTATGTAGTTATGGACAAAAAACTGTTGAAACTGCAGATAAAGGAGCGTATGTGAAGGGACAATGTATAAACCAGGGGTCACCAACACGGTGCCCGCGGGCACCAGGTCGCCCCCAAGGACCACATGAGTCGCCCACAGGCCTGTTCTAAAAATAGCACAAGTCACTAGTGAGCTGCGTCTAAAATTAAATTTTATTCTGTTGCCATTCGTTTTAATCACACTCACATTTATATATATTTCAAAATGACAATATCTTAAAAGTATGTTCATCATACATGACGTTTAGATAAGTTTAGGAGAACTCTGACCTACTCTAGATCAAAGGTCAGTATTGTGCGCACGACAAAACCAGTGCTCATGGAAAGTAAGCAAACGGGCGCAGCGAAGATGGGCGCTGAATGCAGTTTCTTACCCCAAAACATGGCAGAAAAAAAGAAAGAAAACTTGTCACTTTCACAACGACTGGGAGGAGGAGTTATTTTTTACTAGTGTGAAAGAAACCTGCGTGTGTCTCATTTGCGGGGCGACTGTGGCGACGGCAAAGCGGCACAATGTGGAGAGACACT
>JAPQRN010000011.1:12802454-12832398 GCA_037367275.1 Coranthus polyacanthus
GACTGTAAAGCCCTTTGAGGCAAATCCTGATTTGTGATATTGGGCTATATAAATAAAATTGAATTGAATTGAATTGATAATTATTGTGAGAAATCATTAACGTGATCAGTGTCTTCACTGGACTGGTGAACTGGTGACATATCCAGGGTGTACCCCGCCTTTGCCCGATGTCAGCTGGGATCGGCTGGGATTTGCCCCCCCGTGACTCTCCAGAGGATAAAGCGGTTACAGTGAATGAATGAATGAATGTATTTTGTATACATATTTACTCAAAGTGAGTTTAAATACTATTGATTGCTTGAACATCGTCTTACATTATTATTGTGTGTGACAGTGTGAATGAATATAAGAGAATATAATGGGCTTTCAGGCATTCTTTATTGTTTTCAAATATTTATTCTCCTGTTGATCCACTTTTCGCATTTAATCTTGCTGAGTCTACTGACATGATTTACTCTTCTGTCCTCTTTTGTGTCTTTTGTTTGGGGGCGTAACCCCTTTAAAATATATATGTAAATTACTCCATTTAAAACCCTAACCCTGAATAACTCACTTGTGTTTCAACAGGATTTCTGTTTAGGTTCAGAATTTTCTGCAGATTCAAAATGAGGATCATGAGGATGATTTTAGAATGAGAATAAGAATACTGAAGTAGACTGAAGGCATGCAAATCTATTAGAGTAGAGAGTGAGACCATATGAAATAAACTAAAATACAGCTGCTTATGTCATGTTTTTACTCATGACAAATGAACACATGTTCTGAATATTGAAGGGGGACAAATCCCCTGCAGTATTCGATTGTAAATGTATTCTGATTACAGCCTATTTAAATTGTAACAAAATACAATAACTCATATTTTGTAAATATCTAAATGTGCTACTTATATTACTCCCCAACACTGTGTATGTGTTTAGATCTTTTCACTGTGTAAATGTCAGCTGATGTCTGTGGGTGGAGATGTACGGAAAATGTCAAATTTGTAGAAACTATCTAAGAAAACCTACAGACAGCGCAGACAAACTGGTTTATGCTGCGACAGGATGATGTGCATAATTTGTCACACACATGATGACTCTCATACTCTGCACTCTGTTTGTATGTGTGCCGTATGGATCAATTTGTGACCCTTTTGCATGCTGATTTGTGCACTCTAAATCTGCCTTACCTGACTCCAAAAACAGGATGCTGTGTTCTACATTTTCTCTACAGAGAAGGGGGTTTGTTGCCATGACAATAGTAATGTCACTTCAATGGCAGAGATGTTAAGATGGCGGGTGTGTTGGTGTGTTTCATATGCAGGTGCTATGCACAGAGGAGAAGTGATACAGATAATGGAATCAATTTCCTGTGATTTCTGAAGCAGAGAGCTCGCTGGAAAATAATAAAGGAATTAAATGAGCTAGCACTAAACATCATCCACTGGTTACCGATGGCTTTTTGACTTCAGATTGCTGCTTACCCAGTTGAATTTTAAAAAAAAAGACTTTGCTTCCCAGAGGCTTATGCGGCCAGGTTTTTAAAAATGCATGTATGTGTGGACAGTCGTTTTGTTGAAAATGTTAATAAGGAGCATTTTGTTTTCTTCCACAGACAACCAACTGAGCCATCTTAAATCCAACAGCTAAAATAAAGATCTGTAATTGACTCCACAACAGAGATAATGTTTCCCATTTAACGCATGGCAGAGTCACTGGTCTTATTATTGCACATACAGTAGCAAGTAATCTGATCACTTTCTACTGGCTGCTGTATTTGGCTATCTGATAGTTTGTTGCGGGTCAATGGCAATGATTTTTTCATACCATCTGCCTGCTCAATACTAACATGCTTATCTTGTACTTTTGACCTGCACAGCTTTGCGAGCAGCGATGTCCCCAGAAAAACAAGCATCGGCTGCAGATTAAATTTTCCACGGAGGAATAAATTCTCTAAAGGTTTAGTTGGACCCACTTTTTATTGAATCTGCTGTCAGTCTGGCGAGAGGTCAAAGCACAGAGGACGGAAACTGACAACAAAAATTAAAGTGAATATCTGTGGGCTCGAGATATTTGGCCAGTGTCCAAGTAGACAAAATGGATACTTATCAAGCTGACTAATGCAGTTCCTCATGGGAATTTTGCATGGTTAAACCTTTATAAACTTCATTGCATACAGTGGTGCTTGAAAGCTTGTGAATCCTGTAGAATCTTTTTTTTGCATAAATATGACCTTAAAGTCCAAAGCTAGTTAAAGGGAATCCAATTAAACAAGCGAGACAAAAACATTTAACTTGGAGTTTTTTTTGACTATTCCTTTTGACTCACAGAACAGTTTTAACTCATGGATATTGGTTGACATCCTGAACTTTCTGCTTCAGCTTCTTCCAGCGCAACTGCAGCTACAAGCGAGGCAACTACAGACGAGGATGAAACTGAGAATATAGTTACCAAATATGTGCTCGATTTATCAAGATAGAACTTGAAAATTTGTTCCGATGTTTTCAAAGATTTCCCGCTAACTTGGCTTACATCGCAACATAATGAAACACATACATATTGATGGAGCAAGGATTCTAGATTAACCAATCTGTGACTTGCATGATTTAAGTCACATTTAGTATTGCTTCGGCTTGCTTGGATCCTTGGCGAAGGCAATACTAGAAATAGTATCTGATAGTACCTCGTCGTCCCTGCTCTCATGAAGTGGAAAATGCCAAAAAAGCAGTGCCAAGTCAAGAGTCGAGCTGATACCATCAGTGGAAAAGCAGAAAATAGGATCAGCCAGTCCAAAACTTCCTCTACTGTAACCATTCCTAGCAGAACAACTTGTGTGTTGAGGGTTATTTTGCTGCACAATCCACTTTCTGTTGAGCTTCAGTTCATGGATGGATACCTTGACATGTCCCTGCAGAGTTGTCTGGTGCAATTCAGAATTCATAGTTCCATCGATAATGGTAACACATCTTGGTACAGAGGCAGCAAACCAGACCCAAATCATGACACTACCATGATCATGTTTCACAGATGAGATAAGATCCTTATGTAGGAATGCAGTATTTGGTCGGTGCCAAACATAGTGCTTTGCATTGAAACCAAAAAGTTCTACTATGGTCTCATTCTTCCACTTGTACTCTGGTTTATTCACATGGTGTTTATCAAACTGACGACAGGCAGCAGATTTCTTTCCGCAGAGCAATAACTTCCTCTTTGCAGCTCTGCCATGTACTCATTGTTGTTCAATATTCTCCTGATGGACTAATGAACATTGACAGTACCTACAGCAACAGAAGCTTTTAGTTTTGAGACATTACCCTGGGCTTAATTGTGACCTCCTGGACTTTTGTTTGTCTTGGTCTTGGTGTGAACTCTGACGGTCGAACCAACCATCTCCTGAATGAATCTTCTCCATCTGTTGCCCGATGGAGTCCAAACTCTTATTAGATTCTTCTGTAACTCTTTCCAGTCTGGCGAGCACAGTGAGTCATGACAACTTCCACAATTCTGCATTGTCAACATCAGGCTTTGATAGAGAAGATGCAGGTTTCTCTTCTATAAATAAGGTAGAGCCTCCCAGACTCAAACTTGATTTTCAGACCATTGATTGAAATACTCTGACATCCCTTTCAAATAAACTGATAAACTTAGACTTTGTTCAGATTGCTTTTGCTACAGCATGACTGCACTATTATTTGCAAGTGATCAGATTGGATTGGTGTGTCCAGGCATCACCATCCTATCTGCATCGTTTGCTGTGGTAACAACAAACTTTGCCTGTGTAGAAGCTTCCATCCAAGTACCAGCAGACAATTTATTTCGTCATCCGTAGATGTTGTCATCATTGTCATCATTATGTGTCACATTGTGAGTGATGAAAAAGACACTTCTCATCCGATTTGAGTGGAAATCCTACTGGAATCACATTTTAAACCACTCCCAAAAGGGATTTGGGACATGCCATTTGGGGTGGAAGTTTTACTTACTTTTACCAAGTCTTTATGATTGGATTATTTTTGGCAAAAAATTAATGGATGCATTTAATGTTTTTATCTTGTTTGCTTAATTGCATCCCCTTTATCTAGTTTTAGGACTTGCATTGAATCTGATTGTGTTTTCAGTCAAATTTAAGCAGAAAAATAAAAGATTCTACAGGGATCACAGACTTTCGAGCTCCACTGTCCCTGAATTGTCTTCGTCAGCTGCAAACCTGTGGCTGCAGAAATGTCCCTATTGAGCTATTGTACTTTAAGTTAAACCTGTGCACACTGAATGCATTATATTTTCAGGACACTTACCCTTTTTGCAAAATATATAGATAACCTGAACCCATTTTAAAACAATGGTCCCATTAGTGATTTTTCATATTATGTTTAACAGCCTCAGTGGAGGAATACATTTTGCAGAATTGATCACCTCTATATTCTGCACATTCATTTTTCATTTCAGATGATAAATCCTTAAAAAGAAATAAGATTAATCAATCTTTCTCTCAGTAAACATGCGAATTCATCCTCATTTGTCTAGTGGCTAGTCCTCATCCATTATTGCCTCATTCAGAAAAAGATTAGCCTTTAAAGTGACAGCTCTTATTCAAACTGGAAACAACAGCTCCCACATTTAAGCTCTTTCCTTGTTTATCCTTTTACAACTTTCCACTTATTCTATTATGTTAGAGCTTCATCAAGCCGGTGTGAAGACTATAGTCCACGGTCTTTTCAGTTATGTTTGTGCTATCTGGAAATAGCTGATTAAAAAACTATCTACTTCCTCCTCTTCCTGGACTAAATCCTGCAAAGTCCAATTCGGATGCTGCAATAAATTTAGCTCACCATTATTAAACACAGACTCATTTGGCTGCACGGTGGCTCGGTCTCCCATCACTGGACAATCCCATTGATTGGACAGTCCTCTGAACATAATTTTAGATGTGCTGAAAGGGACATTAGCTGCCTGTGCAAGCTGTTCTGGGGAATATTGGTCCTCTACATCAACTCAAAGAGGCTGGGCAGCCAAGCAATTCTCTCCCAGTCTGTTCAGTGACAGTGAGCCGTATTACGGCAACGTGATGTATCACAGTTTTGTATGTTTACTGCAGACCCACACATGTCACTGCAATGTGTGATTAGTGTGGTAATTATGCAACTGGCTCTAAATGACCGTTGTATGGGATTTTTCTCTTATGGTGCAAGGATAAGCAAAATGTTTTTTTGTTTTTTTTAATCAAAAGAACTTAAAGGTTTCTGTGCTTTCTGCTTGGAAATAAATAGACTTGCTTGAGTATTCATAACATTTTGAGTTTACTACATCACTCAAAAATACATTACATGTGTAGTGATCCATGTTATATCATCCAATTGGCTTCTATGTCTGTACAGAGCTGCCAGCAGAAGATATAATGGGTTTGCTTTGTAGCTTTGTGTAGCATAAGTCAGTGAGTCAGAGATCATTTTCCATGTCACCATATATACTAAAGGAATGTGTTGTTTTGTAGGAAATTATTTACTGTCTTTACAACTGGAGTAACTGATGAAATGGTTACTTGTACGTTAGGCTTTTATAACGTGTCTAATCTAAAATTAACAACACACAAAGCAATTATCAAGGCATGAGAAACAAAATTGTGATTAAAAAAGGTTCTTAAAGCAATAGTCAAAATGCCAAAAGGACATTCGAACAGGTTTTGCTCCTGTTTTAAATCTGCACTATTGTTCCCATACTCTGCAAAATTATGATTCATCATTTATCATAAGTCATACTGAGCCGTCCTAAACACACAAATCAAGAACATCCAATACCTTTTTATAGTTGCTGTCCTTCCACTGCAGCTCAGTATAGAAAAACGGTTCAGGGAAACAAAAGCAGTGAAATTTAACCAAAAAGACCCTGGAAATGTAAAGATATTTCCTGTATATTAAAGTTACTATAATCTCCTTTTTATCAATTAATAAATGAACGCTTACCCTGAAAGCACATTCTTTCATTCATTCATCGATTCAAATTTTATTTTATTACAGAATATATTGAGGTAGAGGCTTCATTCACATATTTACATATAGTCGAGCAACACTTAGACACATAGAAATAGAAGAAAAGGCAGTAGAGTAAACAATAAAGCCTTAAGAATGCTGTAGGAATAGATTTTTTTATTGGTCAGTTTGAAGAAGAGGAATGATCACCAAACCCATTTTCACACCTGACTATTGTTCTTGGACAGACGTGAAAAATTAATTCTTTGTTTTGGTCCACAGATTTCTAATCGTCCTAGGACTGTGAAACAACAAAAAACAAAAAAATAAACAGCACTTTAAATAGCAAAAGAAAAAGAAGAAAACAAGCTAATTTCCTTGCTAAAGAGACCAAAATATCGGTCTCTTTAGCTGCTCAACAGCTACTGTTGCAGGATAACAGTATTTTATTTCTAGGTAATGATAAGGTAATGATGAATTTATGACACACGCCACTAATAACTCCATTTAATTTAGCCATTTAGCAGCTGATTCCAAGTTTATCAGGAATAATTAATTAAGAACATGTACAGTGTGCAGATTCACATATGTTAGTACTGATCATTAGCACTGGTTCATTAACACACTTGCTGTTAAGTAACTTACTATCCACTGTATAGTTCTTGATTTGCAAATTACTTGTAAACTCAGGTTTTTTGTCTGAAGATGATCTTATTATAAAGAGTCACTTAGTTCTGTTATATACACCCTACACTTTGAATGAAACAATCCTCAGACCATTTTAGAAACATTTACCATGAAGACAATGTTTCTCCTGTGCTTTTGTGCTTGGGTTATCTTTCTAAAAGTGTGTGTGTCTGTCTGCTAGGGGGAAAGGAGAAGGAAAAAAATGGTGAAGGAGAATAGGAGAGATGTGAGTGGCCCATCTATGAAAGCGCCATTAAATTGTCAGTTATGATGGATGTTCCGCCTTTTCTGCATTAACTGGTACATTAGAAGTCATTAATTCTTCAGGATGTGCACTGGAGATCAGAGCCTCCCAGGGGGTCTCACTGCCTTGATAAAGCAAGGGAAGGAGGGGGGAGAGAGAGAGAGAGAGAGAGAGAGAGAGAGATGGAAGTAGAGATAAAGAGGGTGGAGTGCACTAGCTGAAAGAAGAGGCAGGGAGAGAGATCTTTGCAGCGTGATGACCGTTTTTGATTTTGATGCCTGCTGTTGTTTCAGTGGCCTTGAGCAGAGACACTAATGTGCGGGTGACTCTTTCAGAGCCTAAAATGGACAACTGAGAAGCAGCCTTTTGTTCTGTCAAGAGAAGCCAGTAAACACAATTAGCACAGTTTACACCACTTTTCTACAAACAACAGATAAGGTACATTTTATCTCAAGTATCCCTTTGTATTCTTGTCCTTTCTTTTCATCCTATAATGTTTGTCATGAAACCTGCAAACCAAAGCTGCATTGTCTTATGTTGCAAAAACCTAATTATATGCTGTAGTACAACCAAAAAAGACATGTAAAAGCATGTAAGTATTAGGACCTGAATATTGGTTCAGTGGATAAACATTCAGATTTCCATTTTAGAACTCTAGATATTTGCTTTTCTTTTTTGGCAAGCGATGACCGCCTTGTAGCAGAAACAACTAGGTTACTGATATCTTCCTCAAGCTGAGTTTAATTTGAACAGTGAGCAGAGCATCCTCTCATTTACATCTGTACAAACATGGGATGTCGTCTTCAGACCAGCAACCCTTTTCACTGGTGGTGTCAAGGCTTCACTGCTCTGACATAAAGATAATTACTACATAACATGATTAACTGAGCTACAAGCATGATAAAACAGAACAAAGTACACTAAAACAGTTCAGTTAAAATCCATAACTCTCTATTATGATATACCATATCTGGGTGCCTGACATCCTCTTGCTCACAGCAGAGAACATCACACTTCTGTTCACCTTAGATGTCATTTCATTTCATTATTTGTTTAGGCATATTTAAATACCCTTTTAACTTTTAATAACTGTATTAAAAGTACTGTTGTTATGACAGGAATACAGAGGAAACTGCTCACAGTGCTCACGTCTGTCTGGGTCAAATTTATCACTGAAAGAGATGACTATTATAACTGAACCTTTCATTTGTCACGCATCTGTAAGTTTGATACTTACATGAGTGATAATGAAGTTTATTTCCCAAACTTAACTGTTGGTAGTGGTGTATTTTGCACTGTTTGTTCATTGAGGGACTGTGCATTATCAGTCCACTTGATAATTCTAATCATTATTGTTATGAATCCTGTCCCACATTCACCCCCCAGGACTGAAGCTTTGAATACTTGCTGTTGATTACTAGTGAAACTCTGGAGCCCAAAAATGGTATTTGGGACAGCCCTGCTAAGTATGCAAATCTTAAGGTGCCTACAGACTGTGTGAGCCACACTGTGTGACATGGATCTAATAAACATGGGTATGACATCTAGTTTGATGTATGTAGACAGCATAATGATAGCACCTGTTGAATTGAAGACTATGACGCAAATCAATAAACAAGAATAAAACATCATCAGCATTTGTGGTGGTAGTAGTGGTAAACAATGAAGCTAAAATAAGGATTGTGCCATTGCAGTAGCTGTATTTATGTTTACAGAAAAAAATCAAAAGAAGAGCAGGTGGAGAATGTGGACCCAATTGTGGCTCAGGGAAACAGGTCAACGTGGGATCCTAATTTTGTAATGAGAGTATGTGGAAATTATTTTTAGCTACATGAACATATGCATTGATCTGTGCATCATTTCATGCTGCAATCGTGTTGGTAGGTTCTTTGGATCTTTGGTTGCAAGACCATGAGAACATCTGTCTTTTAACTTTTCTCACATTGCAACATAGGACAAACATCCCTCATCTTCCTGTAAGAGCCCAAAATCACACAGTGTATACCAGGCTGTATCCTTCTATTATCTGTTGAAACATAAAATAATACTTAATAATACTCTGGCACTATATCAGTAGGTGAAGTAGACCATCGGAGTGATGAGAGATACCTGGACTTGGTGCCTCCAAGCTATACAACCCCACCCTCAGTATGACAGAGCTCTCCTCTCCCACACAACCAACATACTCCACTCCACTGCTCACCCATCCACACACACCTTCTAAACGTATTATACCAACTTTCACACTTGAGTGTATTTTTCACGTGCTTTGTGTTAATTTCCATGTCTTTTAAAGGTTCAGTGTGTACAATTTTGGAGGATCTAATTGCAGAAATGGCATATAATATTCATAATTTCTGTTCTCATTAATGTATAATCACCTGAAAATAAGAATCTAAATATTGAAATCTGAACCTTTAAAATAAACTAGTTCTGTACTGACCCTGTGTTTTGTTTTTGTCATGTTTCTGGGTCATCCAGGATCATCACAATCATTATTTTGTATTTTCATGGAACTACTGAAACATCCCTCTCTGTGAGTAGTTTCAGTAGTGATCATTTAAGCCATTTTCAAATATGTTATGTTATATTTCATTACATTGTTATCTAACGCAGTTCTGAACAGTCTGACACTCATAAAAACTACCTTTATAATAGCACCCCAAAAACATTGCCAATTTGCAGGAAATCCATTTTCAATAGTGAGTTACTTGAAGTACAAGAAAGTGACTTTCAGACTTCAAGTAATGCATTTACTTCAAAATGATGGGGCCTATGTACTCACCATGCAGCCATGAGAGAGAGGGATGCTGGTATACTGCATGGCCAAAAATGTAGAGCTATGACTAAAATCAAAGTCTCAGCCCATGGAATAAACGTACACTGTTTCAGTAGTGACATGAATATGCGGGACATTTTTCACATAAAGCTTCTTGATTTGCAAAGAAAATATGAAATAAATCTATTATTGAACATCACTTTAAAATATCTTTTTAACCACTCAACATCCACCAGGTCACCAGAGACCCATTTTGGGGTTAGGGTTACATTTGAGTCACGTTTAAAGTGATGTCATTTTGGTTGTGTTTTAGCCACATGTTAAACACAGAAACTAGATGATATTCCCTTTCAAATGAAGTCTAATATATCTATTTTGGGCTTACAAAACCTACTAGGGTTAGGGTTAGAACAGAAGAAGAGTGAAAAGAGTAGATGTTCAAAGATTAAAACCACTAATGGGAACATATAGGACTGGTCTTCTCTGGTCTTCAGTTGAAAATATCCTATTGATTTTTATATTAAACTTACTGCTAATGCAAATATTATGTTTCAGCAAACATCTAAGATTTGCATGCATTGTTGTTTTTTTAAATGTTTTTTTTTTTGGTTGTGGGACAGCAGTTGGCACCACTTTGGTAGTACAGTCCCCAAAGTAGGAATTTTTTCAAAGACAGATATTAGCTCACTTATTCTGTGGACATAGTGGAATCAGTAAAGTCTCTTTCCTCCTGACATCCTTTGTAAATTGTCAAACCAGAAAACAACATTTTACTGCCAATTAAACAACAATTAGTGGGCATGGTGCTCTTGGATGGGTGACTAGAAATTGCTCACCACATTACTAATGGGCTTCTGTCTCCCACTCCCTGGTGCCTTGGCAATCTATTCAAACCTTGAAAAGTAGAACAGAACTAACCTCGAACATCTCAAAAAGCAGTAACAAAATACACACTAACGGCCTCTTCTGTGCGTTGCCTGTCTCTGTAGACAAACTGAAAACTAAACAACACCCCAAGGATTTAAAAAATGTCCAGGGCTCCTTCCGATTTTATTTTGGTGACCTGTTTTGTACAGGAACAACCCAACCATCTGTTGTGTTTAAATGCAATAAATATGTTCAATTGGGGGTCAACAGGGACAAACAGGCGAAGTTAGCGCTTCACAGCAAGCTCAACAAAGCTCTCATCAGTGCCCCACAATACCCCAGTTTTGTTCCAGTGGACCACAACCACCACCAGGTATTTATCATGCCATGACAGGAGGTCAGAGGCAAGTCGCACAACTATTGTTACTATCCGCTGTTTTCACTGTCAAACTTCCTGGGCTCACGCCACAGTTGTCTTCTTTCTAGTTTTTGATTAATGTCCCATCTCATCCTAAAAGGAGAGCTGAGTGGAAATTACTCCGAAGTGGGAGAGACTTCTCAACTAAAAGTAATTATGAAAGTGCAGAACTGTCAATACTAAAACACATCCAAGTGGCACGGCTCTCCTACAGTACACCATGTTTTAATTGTTTTTGGCCATTTGTGTACCGACTTCCAGATCCAGTCCATTGATCAGTCATGCCACTTATACTTGAGTTTCATAGATGCCAATGGTACTATCACTTTTTAGAACTGTTCTAACAAAATATATTTGCTCATGATGGATAATAAAATACTGTATGAATGTTGAACAAAGCTACCAAAATATTACTGGAAAATATAAAGTTTAATGAATTATCAATGACCTCAGCTGATTCTATTCTATTCAAAAGTCATTCTTATTTTCTTTTTCATGTGAGATTTTTAGTTTCTAGTTTTTAGAAATGTGCTGCAACTGAATACTTTTTAAAAATTCCATCCTGCTACAGTCATGTTTTTACTTGGCTTCCCTTTTGTGTTTCTCCCTTTCCCGCATATTTACAGACAAATAGTGAAACTACTCCACTCACTTGAATTTTATATCTTCAGTTAAAACCCTTATGTTGAGTCAAATTAACACAGATGGGATCATTTAAATTTGTAAGATCAAACTGCAAACTACAGTACATGTATTGCTCATTATCTCGGCCAAGGAGGTTATGTTTTTGTTACCAGAATCAGTTTTAATGACCACACAACTGAGGATGGTGGAATTTACTTTCAGTACAGCATCAATCATAAACAGATCTCACCATCACATCAACCATTCAACATCACATTTGACAGCAGACAAAATAGAGTGTTTGTTTGTTTTTATGTCTGTCAGCAGGATTATGGAAAGACTACCAAGTTGATTTGAATGAAACTTAGTGGCAAACTTATTTATATAGCAACATTCAGACACACATCAGGTAATTCAAGGGGCTTTACAGGCACAAAAATACATCAAAATGACACTTAAAATATAAAAATGGAATTTAAAGCTTAGTAAAAGTTAAAACAAGAAAAAGTTCAAATAGAAGCAAGTAAATAAACAGTCACAAATTAAAAAGACATATGCGGCAGACACCAGATTTAATGGAACTCCGTAAACAACAATGTTTTAGCCCTGATTTAAAAGAGCTAACAGTGTTAGCAGCCCTCACATATTCACAAAGCTCGTTCCACAGGCTTGAAGCAACAGTGAAGGAAGAAACATTACATTGTGGGGCAGATCCAGAAATAGCATTGTGTTCTAACACTGTGCTATAACAGATGCTCTTTTGGTTTTTATTTAAAATGAGATAAATCATGGAGCACCATGGTAGCCTGGGTTTGAATTGTCTCTCCCCTGCAGTTCCTGCCTGTCTTCACTATACAAATACAGTGAAAAACACATAAAATAAATCCTCTTGCCTGAATTGTTAAGTTACAAATGCACAGTTTTCAGTGTCACTATCAGGTTCCAGCAAATGAAAATTTAATTATAATTATTCTTTGCAATCACTGAAGTGTTAATTTAAGTAAAAAAAAAGTATGGTTTGAGTTGTACTGGATGGTTTCATTTAAATTCTGAATAATGGTTTGATAGTATGATTTGATCAGAAAGGCAGCAGCTATTAGCCCATCCAGAGTCTAAGTGTGATCTTCACCAGGTCATAGGGCAGGGCGATATGGCCACGTGAACTCAAGACAAAACATTGTTTTATTTTGTAAAACTGTTCGCCATGTATGAACAATATCAATAAACAGCAACAATAGCAAAAAAGCAGCACTTGCAAGGGTGTCAGTGTACATTATTTGTTTTAAAAGCACAAACTGTTTTAAATAAAGTAAAGCACCATACACCCTGATAGGCAGGTTGCGTTTTGAATTTTTGTTAAGCAAGAAAGATGTCCAGATTTAGCCTCGATTGATCAAATTACTTTGATTATTTGCCCAGCCATACAACATCATCAGATAAAAAAAGGGTTTGTGAGCTGCTGAAAGTAGAATTTAGTGTGTCTACAGGCAGGTCTGCTCTTGTTTTCCAGAAACGCCAACATAAAGTGTTTAATAAAAAGTAAATAATACTAATTTTACAAAGTAAATATATACATATTGAAATAACAGCAGCAGCTCTGATATAAAAACCTCTATTTCATAAACAGTGTTAGACAACTATTTTTCCTCGTGGTAACTGATTCACTGAGCTACACTTTTACTTTTGCTCTTATCAGCAGAAAGCCATATGGTGGAGAGCTGAGTGTTCCCACCTATTAAAATGTGTCAGAAATATTTCATATCTTTTACGCAAGCAGAATGAGAAGTTATCTTGTCTTAGTTTGACTGCGCAGCACGTGTCCATCTTCAATCTGTCATATCTACGATGGAACAGCATCAAGTTGTGAAAGGAAAGCCCTCCCAGTGATTGAGCATGTGTGTTTTTCTTTCTCTTCGTGGTTCTCGTCTGATGATGATCATGGCAGACCCTGGGGGCGTTAAGCGTGCCAAACCTTTACTCCATTACTCCACTTCAATGCAGCCCACACATTTCAAGCACAGAGTTGAATGGAGAGGAGCCTCTCGAAGCACTAAACTCTCCACTGAGCTGGCTGACCTGTGGCACATTTCTCTCATCTCCCAAGACCTTCCAGGAATAGACACTGGGCCTGACTAATTACTCTTAAAAACAAGTGGGATGTGGGTGGTTTGTAATTGGCAAGTGTCAGCATCCAGTGAAAGATCACTAGTCTTGAGGGCATGTGTGTCTGAGCCTTTCATTCATGTAGTCTCTCCTCAGCCTGCTGATTTCTATGCAGCTGCACTTCCCCACTGATTATTCTGCATGGTGTGAATTTGTTAAATCCCTGCTTTTTATAATGGTAAAAGGTAATCTTTTTATAATGGCAATAGGTAATCCTGTGAATCCTGTGAATTACAGTTACAACCTGTTACACATCCCGTGCATTTATTCCGATGCCGCTCACAAGAAGGCCAAGAAGGAGAAAAATGCAGGGTTAGTTGTTTGAACTTGTAGCTGCAAATTGGCCTGCCAGCCTTTCCCCAGCAATGTGGAAAACAAGCTCAACATTGAGCCACGGTGTGATCTCAGAGTGAGTGGGTGGGATGCTATACATTACAAGTGGCATATCCACTGATAGGCACTCGGTTTACAATTAGACTCCAGCAGTGGCCACACACAAAGCTACTGCACCGTGAAAACTGTGCACCCCAAAAACTGTTTTTGCAAAATTAGTGTTCCTGTATCAATACATTATGTAAAAACATCACATTATGTAATAACTCGACACAAATGAACACATTTCCGTGTCATTATGTAATAACATCCACATTTTGTAATAATAAACAGCCTGAATGTGATTAATTTTGGTGCATTTTTCAATAAATTATTAAATATTACAGTGGTTATTACAAAATGATGGAGCTGCACTTTTTTCATGATGAAAACCTAATTATACGGAGCATTATGTAATAACCAACCAACATGGATGTTTTCATTTGAACAATTCAGCATTGTTGACTCTGAAGCTGTAACAAGATCAGCTTTTTATCATATTTCTCTTACAAATTCAGTCAATTCAGGGACAAAAGCTGAGCTGGAGAAACTGTGACAAAAGTGCAACTATTTTGTAATAATCACCACATTATATACTTTATTAAAACATGCAGGGAAATCTTTTTCATATTGCATTTAGACTGTTTATTATTACAAAATGTGGAGTTTTCCAGTTGTTGCACATTTAATAGCAATCATTGCACTTTGAATAAGCTGAAGCTTTTTGGTGCTTTTTGAAGAGAGCTTTAGAGAGAGTCAACCCTGCTAGAAATAAAAGTGTGAATACAAAAACATATTCCTCAAGTGGAAAGACCAAGATCAATATACCAATGGCTCAATCTGTTAACAGACCACACATATTTAGAAAAGCTCACATCAAGGACAATCGGATTCCATTCCATATCACCTGGTGTCCTTTCCTGCAGTTTATCCAGAGCTGATTCCTCTCTACATTGTCCCATTCACTCAGATTTCCCTGACCTCAATATGACAACTCAAACAAAATAACCCACAATATGCTTGCTCAACACTGCCCATCATGACCGGTACCACCCACGGATCACTGTGTTTGTCTTGTTCTACCAATAAAAAAAAAGGAAAAATACTCAAACTGATTTGAGGTTGTTGTCATTCTTTTTGTCAGCCTAGGAAAAAAGAAAAAAGAATAGAAAAAAAGTGTGAATGAGTTTTTCCAGGTTGGCTTTGGACATGAAGTCCCTGAGTTTGGCTGATTTTTGTTATGATAAATATGATTTTAAAAAAAAGCTGATTTTGTTACAGCTTCAGGGTCCAATTTAATATTTGGGAAGCTTAATTAGCTTAATTGTTAAAAATATCTGCATCTTCCCAGACTTTCTCAGTTGCCTTCATCATGATGAAAGGCATGAAAATCCAAAGAGTGACATTTACGCTCACTCTGCTCCTCTACAGCGCCAACAGAAATGGAGTCAACATCAACCAAGTACTGGTTCCAGCACAACACAGACCACAATACAAACTTCATGTAAGACCTTAAAAAACTCCCACATTTTGCAATAACTATAGTATTATGTAACACTTTATTGCAGAATGTGTGTGTTCAAGCTGTTCATTACAAAATGCAGCAGAAGTGCTTTGAGAGAATCATTGTGATTGGTGCTATAAGGAAAATTGAATTGAATTTCCATCCAGCTGTTTTAATTAGCATTTTCAATTTGTGCATAAAAAAGTAAAAAATCTAAAAAATATAAAAACAATATGGCATAAAAGTTGGGAGAGGTGGAAAGGTTGGTGTATGGATGCAATAGAAACAGATTTAACAAATGATTGTGTGTGTCTGCATGTGTGAACCAGTAAGGAGATTGTAACGCTCGTAACATGTAACGTGTAAGTGACAGCAACAAAACACCACTATGTATGAAGAGCTACAGAAACAAATGTGAGACAAACTGTGGAAGAGTTTGAAAAAAATGGGTTAGTCTGGGGGACAAAGATTAATAAAGCCATAGCAGCACAGGTTGTTACTGCATGAAATACTATGTGGAAGTGGCAACGTTTTAAACCATGAAAATAATGATGGTGATGGTGAGGGTGAGGGTGAGGGTGAGGGTGAACCAGCTTTTATTATTCACAGAACACTAGTGGATGGAAACACAGATTAATTTACACTTTATTTTTCCTGAAATTGTTCTTCCTGAAAATTCAATACATTCTGTCCTACATTTGGATGGAAACTCACATATTGTTACAAAAGGAAGTTAAAATTGATTACATTTCATCAAGTTATTACATAATGCTTTGTCTTTACATAATGTGTTGTTACACACCCACCTGAAGATATTTTTGCTTTAGATGGAATGCTTCTCAGTAATTCAGCAACACTTCTCCTCTGGGAGCTCTTTTCTCTGCTCGAGGTATGAGTGGAAGTTGTTTTACTTGGTATGACAAGGACTCGTATTAACTGAAACCTGCCGGGTGAGAACATGGGACACCAGCCGTAGAAAATGTGAAATCCGTTCCTCTGCAGCCGAGTCATGTTGTTTAAGGCGTTTCATCATTCTCCATAAACCGCACATATTCTACACTTTTCCACACTCTTTTTTCAGGGTAGGTGTAATTACAGCACATTCAGACACAGCATCGGGTGATTATGCAGGGCCACAAGATGGCAGGGAAATAATGAAGGCGATTTCACTTTAGCTGTCGCATGTCATCTTACAGAATGACAAAGGAAAACATAAAAAGAAGGTGAACTATGTGTTGAAAGACACATATGCGATACGCCAAGCACATCAAGAGCGACCTTAAACTTTTAAAGGGAAAGATATTGGAAATGGAATTATGAACTGTCACGGGCGAAAGTAGTAAGTCATTTCCTTTTCCCCCATGGCCATTCTTGGCCTTTTCGGGGACTCTAATATTAGAAAATATTACTGCAAGAATTATTTTCTGACATTCAAATGTTATTGCTTGCACCAGAATGTGTGTTGTGCCACTCCCTTGTTCATTTGGAAACTTGACAACTATGACAGGAAGAAAAAGCTTGCCGGTGTTTCTTTGTTGTTGTTTTTAGTCAGTAACCCTGCACTGCCCTGCTGGCCTTAGTCTCCGCAGCTTCTTGGACAGACCATAAATGTATCAATAATTGAGCATCTTACTAAAAAGGGTGGGGTAAGGGAGCATTAAAAATTTTATGGCTTGTCATTATGCCCCCCTCTGACACCACCGCCACACCTCACCACCCATTTTTTCCCCTTTTCCCTCAGTGCCGTCTCTTTTCTTTCTAGCAGGAAGCACTGCGATATGGAGACAAATCTCAGAAGCTAAGTATTCCCTCCACACCTCACACAATGCCCTTCGCCTCACAGGAGCTTTTAGGAAGTCTCCAACGCTAAACACCTTTTTCTAAACTTTTACACAATGAAAAGTTAAACAAGCATATGCATATGTAAGCAGACTTTCAATTCTTTTTTGTCTCTTTTTTGCCATTCAAAGACAACTGAATACAACTGAAACCTTAAAAATATGTATTCTACTTCACAAGAAGCCTGGTAGTCCAATAATGGCACTGTCTAGAGAAATTACTGCATAGAAAATCAATGCAAATACAGTACATGAATAGATGAGTTTGCAGCAGAGTAACAAAAACATTTAGTTGATCCTGGTGAGGTCTGATAAACTCTATTCTACTCTGTTCTACACTGTACAATGGCTTTTTGAAGCTAATTGAGATGCATTCAGGCAATCCTTGATTTTGACATATCCTTCCTTTAGGGCAGAGGGAGAACATTTTCCCTCTTATAATTGTAACACAAATTAAGCATATGCTTACTACCATTTAGAGGTTGATCAATAGTAGATTTTTAAAGGCTGATATAATAACAATAATTTGGAGCAAGAAAATTGTTAATTTCATGTCTGCCAAATGATGCCATGAACTATTCAAACATTTTTTAACCTAAATACTTAAGACCTGTTTGATACTCATAAACAAAAAAACAGAAAAGAAAGCTCTGAGCAACTCAGAACAGAAGTTGCAATGACAGCAAAATACTTTTGTTTTGCCCTTATATTCCAGGTGATTTGTAGCTTTTGTGGATTCATTCGCTCACACTTGAACACACCGGACGCAATTTAGTTTAGTCGCAAACTTGACATAACTGTCATCATATTTTCTCAGTTTAGCTAGTTTGGGCATATTGTCATATGAAAATGTGGACTGACTCACATATGTGTCTATGCTCGCCAGCTAGCTAGCTGGCTAATAAGCTAAACTAAGCAGCAGGATCGATTGGTTGTGCCCTGATTGATTCATGATGGGATATGTCACAGTCATATCAGTTACTATTGGCCCAAAGCTTAGGGGCATAAATGCACATATACTTTTTTGTTGGCATAAATGGATCTAATTTGTAAATAGCACTTCTAATGACACAGTACAATTTTACAATTTATTTCATGGACCCCCTCACTTTGAGAACCACTGCATTAAAAGATAGATGCAGAATAAAGGTATATTTAACATGTAATACATGGCCACAGGAGAAGTAACACACAACCAGGACAAAACCACTTTCTGTGCCATTTTTGTGCCTTTATTCAATAGCAGATAGTACAGAAGAGACAGTGAACAAGGACAGAGAGAGAGAGGGGAAAGACATGTAACAAATAATGAATGTGGTTCATGGTCTGTGCCTTTAATCACTCGATTACAGGTCACCCATTATTGCCTTTTTTTAGTTTTTTATATGCAGCAAACAAAGGTCCAAGGAAAGAATCAAATACTGCACTTATAGCTAGTGTTTTAATCACATACTCTACCCTGACCCAATGCTTTTGATTAACTATCTTTTATAAAAGGCAATAAAATCTTCCTTGAAGATGTTGCTTCACTGCATTAACTAAAGTCAGAAATTCAGCTACTTTCATCAGTAATGTTCATGTAGCTGAGCAAATTATGTAAATACTTGAGTGCTGGTACATCAACAAGTCAAGCGTAAGTGATACAATGTTGTGTCTAGACATAGCATTTAGATTTTTTTTTCCTTTTACTTCTTTTAGGCGTGGTTTGGTTGGTCAGGCGTTAAATAATTTATAGCTGTTTTTCCATTTTCTGTTCCATCTGGGGGCTGGGTTTCTGTGCTGGTAAACAAATAGTGCCAAAAGTCTCTGGTATATGTGTTATCTTCAGGTTTTATTGTGTTAGGGAACTGTGTGAAAACACCTTGCTGTGAAAACACACAGCCATGACTCACTCCAATGTTATCCACATTGCTGAAATTAGGTTGTGAATATGTGTTTTCCCTCTGTCATCATTTGTTAAAGGTACAAAATGTTCCACGAGTATTCAGATTACTGAGTTCCCTCCTCTTCTGACTTGTTTGAGGTCTAACAGAGCAGCTCGTGGTCAGTCCCCTTCCACTGACCTGTCTTGACAGGAGGCCATTTTGCTTCTCTCGGTATGTGTCAAGGTTTTTTTCTTTTTGCACTTCATGGTTTCTCAGTGTGTATGCGGTGACATGGTGGTCCTTGCATGTTCACTGGAGCATAAAATTCTGTCGTTACAGACAGCAGGACTCTGGTACAGTACCTGGTGTTTGACAGCCTCTCACACTGTCTCTGCATTTGTGCTTTTGTGCCAGCCGCTGGTTTTTGGTATTTCACAACGCATACAGATTGTGACTGTGCGCCTCTTAGCAGATCCCCCCAGGAAAACTGTCAAATGTAGAGTTTGTAAGGTGAGACTTGCAAACTCCCACCACCTCCAGGATTGTGTTTATGGCGACGGCTGGCTCTATACATATTTGGAGGCGGAGGATTCCTGTGTATTCATTCTCTCCACACCCACAGAGACTTTTGTTTTCAAACTGTGGGGGATGGCGCCTCCTTAAGCTCACACTGCAGTTCCATTCTCCTCCAGAAACAGCCCCAGTAGTGAGTCAGTGGGTCAGGGGTATTCACCCAGCAGCCTGTCATGCCACAGCTTCCAATTACTTGTCTTTCACCCACCCAACCCTCCTCTCATGCAGCTTTGTTTTACCAGCACCATTCCCTGAAACATATCTCAGCTACACCAAACCTGTCAGTGGAAGGGCTTTTAGGAAAGCAAGCTCACTTTGCTCTTCTTCTTTCTCTTTTCTTTATTTCTTCCTCCTCTGCCTCATTCCCAGAATCCTCCCCTCTTCCTACACTGCCGGCGTGTCATCCTTCTGTTCTAATGAGAGGCAGGGATCAGCAAGGCAGACCCCTGGAGTTTGACAGAGCTACCTGTTGTGCCTCCACATTTCTTCCTCCAAAACTCTCTCTCTCTCTCTTTTTCGCCCTCTCTCGATCTGTCTCTCTCCCTAAACACCAGAGCTGTCGACTTCTAGCAGTTTGATTCTAAACTGTTCCCCCGTGTCGGGAGTAGCTGCCATGACAGAGAATAAAACGAGTGAAATGTAGAGTCTGTAGTGAACAATGTGAGGATTGGCTTCCTCTATGCATAGTGTAAGG
The DNA here is from genome assembly GCA_037367275.1 of Coranthus polyacanthus. Classification (NCBI taxonomy): domain Eukaryota; kingdom Metazoa; phylum Chordata; class Actinopteri; order Kurtiformes; family Apogonidae; genus Coranthus; species Coranthus polyacanthus. The sequence goes on from JAPQRN010000011.1 coordinate 12,823,027, forward strand.
AAGGCCAGGTTATTGTTTCTTATTATAACTAGGAAGGTTTTGTTGTATTTTGTTGATTTCTAGCCATGCAATTGTTAATTTAGTTAAATAGACTTTTTAGCTTTCTTTTTGAGAGTAAATTGAATGGATTGGTATCTCACATCTGCCACTCGTCAGCTGTACAGATATACACCAAAAAGACCAAAAAACTATTAAAAACATTACACAATACATTACCAAGTCACTGCCATCTTTTACTCAGGGACGAGGCTTTTATAAATAAAACTGGCAGCTGTCAGATTTTTCATTAGTGGGACAATTATGTGAACATCAACAGTTTTGACAGAAGTTAAATGAAGACTAATGTTCAAATAAAAACAGCCGTGTCATAATATTGTATTTCTGTGCTAGATTTTGTAAAATAGGTCTAATAGCTCTAGGTCTAGACCACCATCAAGCTGAATCTTCAAACACCCAACTTCCACAGGGATGTAGGTGTATTACCCATTCATATGCATTCATAATATGTTATAATAAGTTATGATCTTGATTGAGAAATGCAATTACAAACTGTAGTATATTGATTTGTACAGATGGTTGTAAGTTCACATCTATAGGCATACATTTTGGTCTAACCTTCATTCATATTGTAAGATGAGATTTATTTTTGCAAGAATTGAATTAATAAAAACTTTAATTTAAGTAGTATATTCTGTTTTTATTAAGGTTAGTCATTCATTCATTTCATGTGGTGCAGGTCACACATCTCAGGCTATACTTTTTCATGCTTATTTTCAAAACAAATAACTACATATGCTGTTCCCATCTGCTAAACATTTGTGGAATATATGGTTTATCTTTGGTCTTATGACGGTACCATGAGATTTTTTTTTGAAAAAAAAATTATTTGTACGAACTTTAATTTAAGTAATGTCATATGTTTTGTTTTAATTATTCATCTTTTTTTAATGGAACTTTATAATTTAATGTATAGAAGCACACCTTGTAGTGATTATTTGGCAGAGTGATAACCCTTAAGACAAAGGATGTGATGTGACAGAGAGTGATGTTCAGTGATTCTACTTTGGATTCAGACATTAAAGTCTTAGGTAACATAACACTAGGTAAAAACTAAGTCTAACCAAGTCAAAACTATGGCATTACAGCAATTTAAAAAATAATTAGGGTTTTTATACAATAAAAATGTGCTAAGTAGAATACCTTGACAAATAAAAGATTATAAAGAAGTCTACTTACACTAATCATAGTGTAGAAGTATGTAGAACTAGCTTTCACACTTTAAAAACTAATGTTATCATAAGCTAGGTTAACATTAAATAAAGCTGACTGTAAGCCAAATTCAAACTTAAAAGTTGCATAAAACAAGGAATATCACATGCTGTTATTTCAATACTGATTTACTGAGTATGAATTACCTTGTGTGTGGAAGGTATGGTTTCTGTGGCATGCTTGTGACCCATGAAGCCAGCAGTTTGCATTTTGTCACCTTGGCTTTTTTGGAGCCAGGAGTGGCTGCATTTGGACAAAAGGCAGAAGCTGGGAAACTGTGAAGGGTGAGCTAATGCTAACTGCTATCTTACTGACACGGTGATAGAGTAAATTCCATCAGTCAGTCTGACAGTCTTGTTAACCATGTAACCTTGTAACCATGGCATTGTCTAAACATCTTTTGGACTACGCTGTAGATAGAAAAATAGGCTCTAGGTAAAATGTGACACCCTGGCATACATCAGTATATGAAGAGTTGGGAGTGAGAATGTGTAGGTTAAACCCATAAAAAGTAAAACTAAGAAGTTGTAGTTTCAGGGGGAGGTATGTGTTGAGGTTATTTCCTGCCTAACAGCTGTTAGCTAATTGCTAAATAGTAAGTAAGTCAGTAAGAAGAGGTTCTTTGTTTGAATCTTGATAGAGATTCCACTTGCTAATTCATCTGATTTGTTTTCATTTATACATGGTTCAGCTAGCTGGGAAGCTGCTTTATGAATGCATCTTTGTTACATTGTTGATAACAGAAAGAGACAAAAGAGTTTTATGTGATGTAAAATTTGTCTATTGGCTTGCATATGGCTTGTGTGAAATTCAGAAATGTCATCGCTATAGTGAGAAAAATCCAAATGCAGCATGAAACGCAAACAAACTGTTTGGTAGCTCCCACGTCTGCACACACATTCTGTGTCACACATGCACCATAGTGTTTTAAGTTATCAAGGTATAGCCAAGAGAAAAGAACATAAACTGTTTTTGTACAGTTATAATAAGGTCCTTCGCCCATATCAACAGTTACCATGGCAGCAATGCAATGAGTGACAGCACGAGCTTCAGCGTTGATTTTCTGCCATTTGCCAGTCAGGATTTTTCTATTAGTATTAATACAATTTACTTGAGGTCAAACTACAGAACATTAATTTACACAGTTATACAGCAGGTCCATGTATGTGGAGTTTGTTTGAGAAGCTTTGTACTGTATTTATTGTCTCGTATGTCAACTTTTATATTCAGAGTAATCAACATGTCACATTAGTCATTGAAAAGAGTTAGAATTTTTAAGTAACAAGGCAAAGGTGTAAAAAGTGGGATAAGTTTTAACAACTTTCTGACAGTGGTGACCTTTTTTCTTCTTTTCTATCAAGCTCTGTTCTATGCTCAGTTTCCTTTGAACCAAAATACTTGTAATTTGATTCTTAAATGAACAAAATTTGAGCTGTGGTATTCAATTAGACACATCAAGTTGATCTACATTCAAAGTGAAAAGCCACGTTGTCCTCTTAGATAATGGACTTATTTATTCTGTGGCATTGCAACAAAACAGTGAAAAGAGGAACAGAAAACAAGACAGCGAGCGAGTAGAGAAAGAAAGACTGACCTCTCAGGCTCTCGCTGTTCAGCTCACACACCACTGTCAAGTAGGTCAATGCGACAGGCTTGACTGATTTCTCTTCTGTAGTGTTTTTGTTCAGGCTCTTGCTGAGTAGGTGTCATGGTGGATTCACCTGTTTGATAAAGCTTACACAAATGCAGAGTGAGCGGCATGTCTTGTGTGAGCTTGTGTGAAAATACCTCTGTAGCTTTGTTTAGCCACAGTTTTCGATTATCCCATTTACTTCAACTCTAAATCATCAAAAGCCTAGGTAGCACTTTACATTACAGCTCGGTAATGTAAAGACATGGTAATAGTTTGATAATAAAGAGGCAATAATTAAGTAATTCCATTTAATACCAAATAATCACATTGTAGCTTGGAAATGAAAGTGGTCATATCTGGGTAATATTAAATTGATATTCATAACAAGGTAATAAGAGGTCAAAAACAAAGGATAGGGGTTGACATGTAGCCATTTTTGGCCAGAAACGTAACTTTAATTTTATCTGTCTGGAGCCACAAAAATATTTCCGCCCTTCAAAGGCACAACCTGTATAATTTAAATGAACCAACATCAACATTACTAATGGCTCTAAATTCATTAATTCAAACTAGAATAGATTATCAAAATAGTTGGTGATTAATTTAATAGTTTACATTGATGAATCCATTAAGTGCTGCAGCTCTAGTTATTACCAAGCTGTAATGTAACCCACTATCAACGTCTTAACCAGCCTGATGAAGCTCATATGAAGTGCATCAAATGCCACGGGACACAAAATGATCTTTAAGTTTGAGTGCTTCTTTTGGGGACAAATCATCTCCATGGGGACCAGCTGAGCCTTTCTTATTGAAGTCATCTTCCCTCACAATTGTACATTTTGCAAAATGTTGAGCATAATGACTTGCACCTTCCACTTCATGGGCCCTCTTCCTGCACACTCGGCTGCTTCAAAAAGACCACATCTGACTCATAATAGACCTCATTAGACTTGTATTGAATAAGCTCTGAGCCGGCGTAACTTAGCCTCAGTGTTAGCTGCTTTATGCCTCTGTGTGTATGTTCCATTAGAGAATTAAAGATGAATTGCCAAATATCTTCAGTTTAAAGCATTGATTAATTACAGTGAGAATCACTCATGGATCCAGAAGATTAATGTTGTGAGATTTGCCCCTTTAGATAGCTATTGATTTTGATTTGCTCAAAAATCCCTGTCTTCTCTTCCCAGGCCAGGAGGGCAGAGGCTGTGGAAAGCACAAGTAATGTGGCAGCCTGCTGTAAATTACTTTTTATGAGATTTAGCTTAAAATATGAGCATTGTGAATAAAGATCCACTTAACTGAGCAGAAGTTAATAATGGCAACAAAAGATCAAATATTATATTAGATAAGAAATTCTGTATTTAAGTCAGACATTAGCGTGCCTAACTAAGATTAAATGTAGCCTTTGTTACCTCTTAGGGATCAAGTTTTCTCCTGGATTTTAAAATCAACATGCTGTTTAGTTTCTACAGCATTTCTATTTCAAGAGTCCCCTGTCTAGCTTCAGCTCATGCTGTCTCCTGCTGCCCACGAATGATGCACAGTGCTCAGTAAAAAGAGGCAAAGAAAAAGACAGTTGTCTTCTTGTGGTTGTCACATTTTTACTGTTCATTCTCAGTCTCAGTCACAACAAATCAGAGCGGCTGAGGCATTTCGTCTTTTGGAGACACTGGGTTCTTTATTATGTGTGCGCCACTGGGAGGTAGTCTTCCAAACACGGGATTATGCCCATTGTGATCTGCCTAAGCACACCATATTAGCCATATTCTCATGAAATCACATGAAAGCCACTTTGAAACGTAGGATGCTTCTGATATGCCGGTGTCAGGGGAACAGATGCCATATCTGGGAGTGCGTGATCTCAGATTCAATTATGGTTCCATTTTAAATGAGATATGTTTGCAGTAAAAAATCCCAGATTGTAGTGCTTTGAAATGGAAAAGGAGTAATTCACGATACCTATATGTGATCCGTACAAAAAAGTGTCGTATCAAACGGATTTGCAATGCCAGTCTCTGTAGAATATTCATCCCTTTTTTTCACTGAAAATGCGTGAATATTTAACATTATATGAGAATAGGGGAAAGACATGAGAGCATACACGAATCTGTGATGACAGAAAATTGCAAATACACAGTAGCGGAGTGTAAAATCTGAAAAAAAGCCCTTATTTGGAGGCCCTGGTGTTGTGCTAAACGTGACTGTGCTCGGTTGAGTGGTTAAATCTCAGAGTAATATCTTTTCTTTTCTGTCTCTTTGAGGTTTTTCTGTCTCAGTGCTTGTGAAGAATTCACTTCTCTGACAAAAATCTCTGCCTTATCTTTTCTGTAAGTTTCAAGTGTTAGTCTGCAAGGCCTGCCATCCCAAACCTGTTGAACTTAATCAATGAAGCTAAGACGGGCCATTGGTTGCAGGTCACGTAAGCTATGTTGGGGGAATGTTTGTCTCTGTGATTGAAGTATCCCCTGGGTCTACGTTAATTGAGCTCCCTGTAATCATACGCAGGCCCATATGATCAGCACCTGCAGCCATGGAAAAGGTGGTCAAGATTATCCTCCCGCCTGGGTCTTCCATTTTGAACCTAAAATTGAAATAGATTTTTCTCTGTATTTGTCTCTTCCTTTTTCACTCTGACTGACACATAAAGATTTGAGTCAGCTCTCCACAAGCACCTACTGTATGGTTAATATCACAAACTTTTTGCTAAGTTTTAAGTGGAAGTGTTCAGTGGTGGCATTTTTTAGAGTCTAAGCTGCTCATAAGGCTGCTCTCTTTGAAACAAGTTGTGTAATGTTACAGTTTAGTTCTAAAACAAGACATCATGACATGTTATTAGGAGAAAAGCCAGGTGCGTTTTCTAAGTACTAAATATACCAGCTTCACCCTTAGCTTAGTTAGCTACTGACTGATCCAAAAACTCATTAGAAACTAATGTTTTGACCATTTGTTTTCCTTCAATCTCTCTTTTCCCTCTTGTCTTTGTATGTGTGTGCAGTAGAATATAAGGGGAGTTTTCTGGGTAAGCTCACGTGTTTATTTTCAGTAAAGATCTGGGGAAAACCTAAATGTGTCCATTTGTACAGATAGAAATCATATATATGAAAGTACTTTTAGGACAGATTGAATTTTTTGTGTCTCTTACATAGACTGTAAATATTAGTGGACAGAGGAACCGTGAAGTCACCCATGGGTTTTGAAGCCAGTAGTTTGCAATTTGGCCATCGCCATGTTGGCTTCTTGGAGCTGGAAGTAACCATATTTGGACAAAAGGGGTAGAACAGCTGGAGCACAAGAGGTCAGATCCATCTGTGAGGGGTCATGGGTGAGCTAATGCTAATCGTTAACTTACTGACTCGTTAAAAGTGTAAATAACAGAGTCATTTTACGTCTTGTTAGTGTAACCCATTAATCACAATTACAGTGGAGCTGCCTGTCAGGGAAAAATGCATTTTATTTAATAAACAGAAGCTAAAGTCCAACTCAGCAGCTGTCATACATACCTGTCAATCAAAGCCTAGCATGGCAGACATCAAAGGCTTCTATTAGACCTGAGATCTGATTAATGGAGCAATAATTTAAAGATTCACTTATTAGAGGGTCCAAATAAAATGAAGAAGACTAAATAACTCCTGGGAAAAATTACTGACTTAGTAAGTCTATGGGAACCAGGGCTTTTTGGAGCAGCATCTAGTGGCTGTCAGTGGTATTACACTTTAAGATACTTTTGTTGGAGCCGAAGTCCAAGCCCCTTGGTCTCTTTTAATGCAAGTGACTGAAGTAAAACTGGGAGCTAAAGTAAGATTAGTTTAGCCCCATACCCTTTTAATCCTCAATCCTAAACATCGGAATACGTCGATTGCCAATGACTCTCCAATGACATGTATGAGCGTTTGCAGATTTACTGGTGTAGCACTACTAAGGGACGATGGATTAGCGCCCCTACAGGGAGCAAGAGGAATTGCACAAAATGGCTGATGTGATGACATAAAATACCACAGATAGTCTCAAAATGTATAAAATATCCTTTGCATAGGCTATGACAATGTCATGAGGTTTTGTTAAGTTTAGGCACAAATAAAACACAAAAAAAGCCATCACTGTGGTTACAATACCAAACATACGGAAAGGACTTAAAAGTCACTGACACAAACACAGTGTTAATAGTTAATTATTATTATTATTATTATTATTATTATTATTATTATTATTATTATTATTATTATTATTAGCATTATTATTATATATTAGTAATGTTACCATTTTAATGATTACAATTTAGGTTGAGTTTATCATCCAAAGTACCAACTTAAGGTTAACATTAGCCCCAGATGCTTCCATTTTCTTTATGCAAAGATAGTAACACATTACCACAACCACCTCATTACACTTGTTACAATAGTCTATAGAAGCTGCTTGAGAAGGGGGAAAATGACAGAAGCTGAATTTAAATGACCTTGTGACTGTCTTTCCATTGTGCCCCTAGAACCCCTGGGGGGATTCACATCTTTGTCACCCTTTTCACCCCTGATGAGTTCCTTATGCATTAAACTTTACTTACACATAAGGAGTATGTTCTGCCAGGCCTTGGACTGGTGTAGTTTTAAATGAGTCATAAAGTCCTCTTTGTCCTCTGTGGATGCAATTCCAATCACATCACAATAAATCCCTTTGCAATAATGAATGAGAAACATGCTCAATTCATCTTCCCAGTGAAGCTGGGCTGTCTAATTTGTACAAATATTTCTTTGGATGGAAGCAATTAACTGTAGAGATGCACTAATGTGACAGTGCAGAGCTGAATCATACCTCAAATGCTGAAACCAAAATAGGATCCAATGTGTTTCCCTTTAGTTAAATTCATTAGGGTGGAGAACCCATTATATCAGCAAACTGCCATGGCTGAATAATTAATCATTCCATCACTTGTTTGTTTGACCCGTATGTATAACATTTATCCCTCGCTCTTAGCCTCCTAATGAAATCCTTTCTTTAATTTCAGAAAAATGTTGGCTCTTCTCGTTTAGTCCCGCAGAGACCTGGCTGACTCTTGATTTGGCTAATGAATAATGAATTGCAGTTATGTAGCACTTTTGAAATACAAGGTCAGAAGCACCTTGAGGTATGACTAAAGGCCTTTGGATATCTGGGACATGAAACTCTTTGGCTTAGATAACTTCATTGTGGGTTTTGCATGTTTAAAGTTCACTCTGGTTTTAATGTTCACTTCAGTGTTACAGAGTCACTTGAGCAGGTACAAGTGTCTTTTAATCCAGGAATTTCACTGAGCCTTTGATCATTTTACATAATCTTCATCTGCTGGTGTTTTTCAGTGCCCTTTAAGGAGTTGCTGTTTGTTCTTGACCTTGAAAGCAGCAAAACCACAATATCAGTGTAGCAGCTGTGGAGTTTTCACTCATATCAAATGATCTTTGTCAGCAGAATTTGGAATTTGCTCAGGGTTTTTTTTTTATTTAACATCTTTTTTTCTTGGAAAGGACACATTTTGAAGCATAACTATCAAGCTTTTACATGGTACAGTCAGGATCAGAATTGTATATACACCTTGGCTAAAATTTATGCAAACCCAGGTTTTCACAATTCTGAACATTTCTTCTCAGTAAATATTTCCTCTGAACTGAAAAAAGTTCAAAAAAAGTTGCAATTTAAGGTGAATTCCACCATATATGAACAAAGTGTTAACTTCTGACAATGTGATAAAATAAATAAAAGCTCAAATCAAAAATTCTCAACTATAGCGGGTATGCAATGATGTCTCAGAAAACAAGGATATGACTCAACATGGCTGCATTTCTGCTTAAATTAAAGGTAGTTGGACTTGACAGTGTCCATGGATGATGACATGTGGTCAAGAATTGGTTTCCTCCTGACATTTGCAGGATATTTACCTGATTTTGACAACAGTGAAATACACAAAGCAAAGTCTGAAATCATGCAAAAGCCTTGACCCTTAGTTGTACTTTTTTCCACATTAACGAAACTGTGAAATACTCAAAAAACTAACCTACGCTACTTCACTTAGTGCTTATTTTACAACTAAGCCAAGAGCAGTGAGTTTACATGCAACTGCTACTAATTGTAGGTATTTGGCTGTTAGCCATTAGCTTAACAATACATAAAACAACATTTGTACGAAGAGAATTTTAAGGCACATGGCAGACCAAGCAGCAATCACAAAACAGTTCTTTCCCATCTCAGATATGTTTTTTTTGTGTTTTTGCAGCATTCAAGCTGAACGATGCTGCTCAGTATATTGTCTTTCTGCCACGCAGGGACTGTGGCTGATGCCTACCCTCTATTGTTCAAAATAAAGTAGTTGGACTAACTGAACTTGAATATATATTGAAATTACATGTTTAGAAATGTATATTTCTGGTTTCAATTCAATTTTATTTATATAGCCCAATATCACAAATCAAGATTTGCCTCAAAGGGCTTTACAGTCCGTACAA
>JAPQRN010000011.1:12840085-12868216 GCA_037367275.1 Coranthus polyacanthus
AAGGACAAGTATAGAAATAAGTCCATTGTCTGATGCTACTAGAAGATCATTAGTGACTTTCACCAGTGCTGTTTCTGTGCTATGGTGTTGTCTATCGCAAGTTTCAACTGTAGATTCTTAGTAGTCTTGTAGGATGTACTCTGCCAGAATATACACAACTGTTTCAATTGAAAGAGCAACCTCCAAGCTGCAATTACATACTGAAAATGGCAAGTTTTGACAAATACACATATTTCTTTTGTAGGGATTTAAATACCACAGCGTGCTTCCTCGTGCACACTTGTTCCACCAAAACAATTCCTCTCCCAACACTATTTTGGAAAAGGCACTGTCGCTGTGTCTTGCACTCAGCGCTGCCCAAGATGAGTGTGATTCATTAAAGATCTATCCAAACACCCCAGAGAGCTTTTACCTCTAATTTCAGAATGATAGTTGATGGAGGCAGACCTTTCTCCAACACTGGCACAGCACTAACAAAGTGTGGAGATAGGTCTGGTTATGTGAGACTAGATTATCAGTAAGTAATCGCAGTACAGACAACAGTATCTGTCCCTCATTTGCCTGGAATGATTTTTTTTAAACTGTTATTGATGTTGGATAAAGTAATGACAGTCTGTGGCCTCTAAACATGAGTTTAAGAAGTACTGATTGTAAATTGACCTTTTTTATTGACAGTGCAAGCCAATAATAATTAAAGGTAAGAACTACCTGTAAAAATAATGATTTTGAAACTTAAAGGTACAATATGTCACATTTGCATGTGCTTATTTGTAGTTTGTGTTGGAGTCTGGTCATTTGTTGACATTACCTAACTCCATTTCTAAGTTAAAAGTGACTAGTGATACACAGAAGTCCTCTGCACTGAAATCATTCTACAGGCTGTTATTATGAATGTAGATGAAAGAAAGTCAGGGAAGGTTCTTGTTTTTTGGAAATAAAAAAGTGGTTCATACATGAACAACTATGTTACAAATTGTAGCTTTGAAGAAATGCATTATCTGAAATTTGTTTACATTAAGTCACAAGTGGACAAAAGCTGAGCCGTGGCCTTCAGTGTGCGGTGCACTATGATGCCCTTGATAAAGCAACACAAGCCTTTATTGTCAATTAAGACACAACATGGTTAAGTGTTACTGCTCTAATGAGGGCAAACTACAAATACAGAATGTATTTGAAAACACAGAAGAGAAAACTGTTGCTGATGAGCAAGCTAATCAAAGAGCCTATTTACTCAAAAGTCAGTGTATTTCTTGTGTAAAGAGTTTTGCCAGCGGCTGAAGGCAGAGACAATTGGCTTTCAATCAGATAAGAACTCAGAAACTCTCTCTTCTTCTGAGACGTTTGGGTTTAAACAGGAGCCAAAGATCAAATTGCACTTAAGAGACAAAGTGTGAGCAGTCTAGAGCTGCTGTTTAATGATGCCCTTTGTTTGTTTTCTGGGAAATTCGCTTTCTAATCTTTTGGACTTTGTGAAGGCTTGCCAGCGAGTGGTGGCACATAAAACGCCTTGATTTCTTATTTTATCTGTGGACAACCAAATCGATCGTGTCTCCCCTGCACCTGCTCCCTCCTCCTCTATCCACCCACACCCCAAAAAGATAGGCCCACTCTGTCCATCCTGCTCTCCTGTCAGACTATTTAGACCAGGCTATTTCAGGGGAGAATGAGGCCCTGGGTGGTCAAGCACTCCTCAGTGTCTCTCAAAGACAAGTGTGTGTAAGAAAAGCATTGAAATTTCCCAGGATCTTGACACATCTAATTGAGATTTCATGCCCTATTTTCTCAGGGATCCAAAACCTCGCTCTGTTCTATCGCAAGCAGTATTTCCCCGAGGATCAAGATGAAAGAAATTGTTTTCTGGTTTTATTTGGTTTTTGTTGCTTTAAGGGTTTTTTTTTTATCGCGCTAGAGCAGCTTTTCAATAAAAGTGGCCTTTTTGTTCAGTAGACTAAGTGACTGCAGCTGATTTGGTTTGTCTGAAAGGTAGTGAAAATTGAATTTCAATAAATTGTTTCTTTCATCAGAAGAATTCATTTGATTGCGTGCATAGATTTGTCATGATTGCTGCACAAAAAACACTGCACTATTATTTGCATCCGCTCTCATTCTTATTCATTTTTATTCATCTGTCTGTCTGTTCCTAGATGTTAGTCTTCTTGACCCTTAAATTTAAAACAGTTGCATATTGTAAAAATGCCATTGCCTATAGTTTGCTGTGTAATGCCCTGAGTAATGAATGGCCGTTCAAATGGCACAAACTTAACAAAATCCCAAACTTCCCCGCATAGAAACCAAAATATTATCTTTGGCACAGGGGAATGTGATCTAATAAAGTAGTAGCATATCATCTTGTATAGATATCTGGTCATTTTTTATTTCAATCCCTGTGGTCTCGCATTGACATCATCCAGTCTTGCATTACATATCCTAACGGTCACAGTGGGAGCACCGCTTCCCAGCAGGACCTGTATTGGATGGTCTACAATCAATGACATCATGCACAAGCATCAACCTCAGATACCAAGGGAAATATACTAAAAAGAGCAGTAATCTCAGCCCCCCCAGGGTAATTTTTTTTTTGGTTTGTTTTAAAAACATGTGGCATGACAGTAAGACATTAACATCAAAAGAGCCAAAAGAGAAAGTGTTTGTGTCCCTAAGGGTTCGAGATTTGACATTTTTGTCATTGATCTTTTTTTTTTTATTCTATACACTTAAACACCTTAAATAAATAGTATAGAGCCCATACTAACTTGTTACCTTGAAATGAGCATTTCTGCTTTAAGAAATACAGGAGGCTGTGGCGGCATTTGAAATACGAACAAACCTCAGGACTGATTGAATTCCTCATTCTTTGTTGTAATGCAATGAAACCGAATGGTTATTAGAGTTAGTTGTTCACTTTAGTGGTAGGCTCATTGATCAGGCCAATTAACGTGTAAGATTTGCATGTGATTATGTGTTCATGTGAAGCTTATTTTGGAACAGTAGCTGGTGTTGCACACTGTCGAGGAGCAGAAGAGAGGCAGGTTTCCATCCAAATGTATTCCAAACTTTAACCAAAATGTCAGAAAATCAAAAGCAAAGCAAAGCAAAAGAAAATGTATAGGGGTTTCCATCGACTACAGTTATGTAATTTTAAGAGCTGGTTCATCATCATCATCATCATCATCATCATCAACATCATGGTTTAAAACTTCCCCAGTCTGATAGCGTTTTTTACAATAACATAATATATTAAGTTGATTGAGCAACTGATAGATATAATGTCAAAAACCTGAACTGGCTGCATCCTTCAAACCACAGGTCCTAATCAAATAATGTTGTTTCAAACTCTTCCAAATTCTTCCAAGACTTTGTCTGATATTTGTTTCTGCAGCTCTTCATATTTTGTGTTTTGTTTGATCTAAAATGTAATTTATGCATTTTCTGTATTAATCCAGTCTCTTTATTGGTCCACACATGCCAATACACAGAATATTTAGCTAAATGTGCTAAATCCCTTTCCATTGCACTTATATACCAACTTTTTCTTTTTTTATGAAATTTCGGTTTCAAATCAGGGTTGTTTTATGCACAAATTGAAAATGTAAATAAAAACAGCTGAATTGAAATGCCCCTAGTGAAGAACATTTGATCAAGCATAGGGATTTTTGTCAAAAGCATAAATACAACATAATATCAGCATTATATATTATCACCCATTGAAAACCCCATATTCCTTGTCCACTAATTTACTTTGCATTTTTTTCTTTAAAACTAGACATAGAATTATGAATTCATTGGTATATAACATCCAGAACTGCTCCACAGATGTACGATACTATACAACTTCAGTTTGCAAACTAACCGTGCCCACATTTACAGTGTAACAATGTGCAACTTGAGAGCTCTTAAAACTGTGCAATTGCCCTCTTATTTAACTAAAAATTAATATGGATGCATTCTTAAAACAGTTATTATCCAAAGATTTAAATAGGCCCCCTAAGACAAACTCTAGCAGCATTCTAGACATACCAGTTCATGAAAATTTGGCCTCATTTTCCCGTCTGCACTTCATCTCAATCATAGCAAATTTTATGGTCACAAAGAAAAATCCACACACAAAGAGATATTTTCCAGGAGTTTTGCTTATTACCCCTCTTTTGCAGCTTTTCAAAAAGCACATCTCGACTTTTTTTGTCCGGTCCCAGCAGGCAGCATTAATAATCACCTCAAATGCAACACTGAGACCATTGTCACGCAAGTACAGGGAACATTAATGTCTCAAAGGAACTGCTATTGACATCTTAGTCCCTTCGAAAGAATCTATTGGAGAGACAGATCGCCAGTGTCCGATAATATGCTGGCCTGTCACCCGTTCAGGTTGCAAGTAAGTGTACAGGGAGGTCAAGAGCACTCACCCTTGACATTTAATAGCAGGAGGTGGGACCCACTGGATCAGTCATGCAGATTATCAATGAGCAGAGGAGATGAGAGGATCCGAATGGAGAGCCGCTTGGGAACATTTTATGACACACATTAGGCCAGGACTTGGCACAGAAAAGGCACAACAGGGGGCACTATTTTGTGTTTCACTTAAAATTAAGGATAAAGTATATTAAAGTCACCTTACTCTAGAGCAGAGGTCATCAACTACGTTTGTCCAAAGGCCAGAGTCTGTCTAAGTTGACACTGTGGGGGCTAGGGGGATGTAGGATTATCATAATTATGTTCATATTGACATGAAAATAAGAATTGTGTTTTCATCTCATCTCCATTTATTTCTACAGAGGGAGCAGCTTGGAGTCCACTGTATTTCTGCAGTAGCTCAGCGAAGACTTCCTCTTGTTCTTTTTCCATTTTATCTATTTGGCATCCATCGTTAACATGCATACCCACCATGTCTGAGTGTGGACCACAGTTAATATCCCCTGAAAGCTGCAGGAGCCAAAATCTGGGGAAAACAATGCCAGAATGTGAAATTACACCTCTTCTTTTTGCAGCTCTCTCCTCTCAGTCCAAATCAAAAGACTTAAGATAAAAATAGATGACATGATGTTGCTTCATGCCGCTGTGGAAAAGAGTAACCACTTTTCCTGTGTTACATCTGAGGAAATCTTAACAGTGATCATAATTGCAGCTGTCATGTATTTAACCTCCTACCTGCCTATAAACACCTGTGATTAGCTATAGTCTGCATTTCGGGTTAGATCTTCTACAGCCTGAAAACAGAGTCCAGAGAAATTGTTAGAATTCTTGTTTGCTACCAGACCACTTCAATTACAATATGCTGAAAGGTAATAATGGAATTTTTGCCAAATGATGCTAAAAAATCAAGCACTGCAGTTTTAAATAAAAAGCCCAGAACAGAAAAAAAAAACTCTGACTCTGACAAGAGCCTATACACCTATTGCACATATGTAGGATCTAGAGAACACAAAATAAAACAGCTCAGTTGCAAGTGCAGTGCAGGGAAAGAAAAAATTCACTTCCGGCTAACTGCAAAAAAGGTTGTCAGACAGAGAAGGGGATTATAACTTCAGAGGAAAGTTTTATTTAAGACCACTGTGTTTTCATTTGTGAAATAGCTTGGCTGTTGAACTTAAAGTTTAATTATAAAGCAGTTTAAAAACATGAATAAAACACCTGTTTTGGAAAAATACAGAATGAAGAATTGAGTTTTAAACAGCTGCCTCTTGCTGCCAGTTATATCAATTATATTGTTTGTTTTTCATTTTTTTTACTTATTTATTATGTTTCTGTTGTCATTAGAGAAGCACTGTAAATAAGATAAATATAAATGTGTTCATTTGAGTTATTTAGGGTTATAGAAAAGAATATAAGTTTATTCATCTTCCTACTCCCTTTGGGACATGCAATGTTATGTACATTTATATTTATTCATTTGTATTTTCACAATTTGTTGTACATGTTCCTGTTAATTCTTATTTTGTTGGTTTAATTATCACCTATTCGAAATAAACAATCTAAACTAAACTAAACCTGTGCTTGCCAGACTCCATACACAACAAAAGAGGTACAGTTTGGTCAGATTTGGTGATTTATGAGTCACTGAGGCGGAGCAGTGCAGCCCTCACTGTGCTGTGTCACTGCCTAATTATTGACCAACTGTGAGTGAAACAAATCAGGCCTCGGTGCTTCACACTGAAAAGATGGATGAGAATAATGACCTTTGCTTTAACCTGCATTCTCTCCAAGGGGGAGTACATATTACATATTTGTTCATATTTGCAGCCCTGAATTATGGATGGCCATCTGATCCTGAGTCAGTTTTGGATTTCTCTCCATTTGACTTATATTGCTTTACCAGTAAAGAGTCCCCTGATGAGCCTGTTCACCCCCTTTTAGCCATGGCCAGTAAGTACAGCCTGACATAATCACAGCTCCCAGGCGGATACTGGGCTCTTGTCTCTAAAATCCTCTGGCTTACTTTGCATTTGAATTGATTTATTTCAAAGGGACAATGCAGTGAACACAGTTCTAATACAATGTATGAAAACAGTGTGCTGCAGAAAAAGTTTTAGACTTTTTTATAATCAAAATATAGTCTGGTTTGGCAAGAGGTTTTAACATAACACATGCATCTATAGCTACATTTTAGACAGCTGTAATAGCATTTCTTCTAGTAAAAAAGTCTACTCCTACTAGTTATAAAGTTGTAGTAGTTGTAGTTGTAGTATCTTACTACAGGAAATTGAATTTCAAGATAGTTACAACTTGACTGTACTAGTTAACATTAAGAAAAAAATTGAAAATAAGAGTTTATCTGAAGGTGTAAGTGGCGGTTTTGACTTTTAACCACTGGATTGTATGTATATTTCAGATACAGAATCAGACATTATGGATATCTGGAATAGTTTTTCATTTGTTATACCTGATATTAAAATTAGAACAGATGATACACATGGATTGTGCATCATCTGTACATCAATCCGTCTGATTGTACATTATCTGGAATGTGAGTTTCTGTTAGTAAGAGCTCTGTTGCACATATTCATGTTCTTCAAAGAACTGAAAGCTAATATACTGTTCTATTGCTACAGAATCGCACAGCAACAGAGACAGTTTTTGGCCATTCTGAGATTGAAAGCTGTTCACAAAAGCACCTCAGTTTCATCTTTTTCCTCTAATCTCTTTGTCTATTCTCTTTGCTACTGTCAAACAACTTATATTAATAAGAAGTGAAAGCTAATTGTTTGTTTCATGGTAACATCAGCAGAGCCACAACCTTCCTTGAATCTTTACACTCCGTTGCACATTCCGGATATCAAAGATGCAGATGTGGCATTTGAAACTGAAAGCCCACTACACATGAATGGCAAAAGTGACATTGGGGATACCTGAAATGTTCATTTTGACTTGGAAGAATTACTTGCAGTAAACATGTAATCTAGAGATCAAAGGTTCAAACTATAGTCTCCATAAAACCACAGTACTCCACTGTGCTCACTCTAATTTCATATATCAAATCTATGTATTTAGGGTGAGCAGTTTGTAATGTGTTGACAGAGCTGACAACCCTTTATGGAGAAAGCTGATCGTCCAAACTTAGATCAGTGATTGATATTTTACAGTCAATGTTGAGATGGTTCTTTTCAAAATGTATTTCACTATAAATTACAGAATACAAGCCCTTAAATGTAATTTGTTATATACAGTATTCTGTTAGATTACTCAAAATGAGTAACACATTTCAGATTCTTTGGATTACTTCAACATGATCTTACATTATTATTGACTGTAACAGTGTAAATGAATGTGGCATTTCCATAAAGCTGTGTCCTACAGTGAACTGAACCCTGGAGTGTGTATGAACAACAGCCGTAGAGACATAAATCAGAAGTATCTGTAAACACAAAGCAGTGTGATGTTTTGTCTGACCCAGTTTTTTCCTTGACCTTCTATTTTCCATTATCATCATGGTGAAAACCACCAAATAAAGATAAAAATTAAACTAGTAGAGCACTTTCTTTGCATTCACTTTCTTTGCACTTTCTTTGCATTAGAAAACTTCACTTAATTGCACTTAAAGTGCAATTAAGTGAAGTTTTCTGTTTTCCCCCTCCTTTCCCCCTGTTTTCCCCCTTCCCCCATGAAATGGGTGAAAAAGAACATAAATAACAATAATAAGGCTTAAGTTACTCTTATTTGATCTTTTCTGTTGTATTTTATTTTTCTATTTTAGTTTACTTCTGTTATTTCTACAGACCTCCCCGTGAACTGTGTCCTTAATCAAGTTTCAAATTGAACTGAATAATGTGCACTTACTGTTCAGTCAATGCAGTAACTCCATCCTCTGTGTCCTATGTGAACAGATGCAAAGTGTACTATGGTGCAGATGCACTTTTTTTATATAAAGGGGCTTATGGGAAATTAGTGATGCCTTTTAAATTTCACAGTAAATAATGCAGACTTTAAAAACAAAAAGCAATTATTTTAAGTATTATATTGTTTTTAGGAACATGAATGTATTCTGATTGCCATCTATTTCAATTCTAACTGTAAGCATTCTGAAAAAGAGGTTTGGGAGCTAATATGTTGATACATTACAAGACTAGATACAATGTGGGCATTAAACATCACTCTATAGCATAAGGTTTCTTTTAATCCTTAAAGACCTCGATCACCCTCTAGACCACCGCCCATAGCTAAAAATATCTATTGTTCTAACATTTTTAAGAACTTTTTAACCACTAATCCTGTTAATATACTTTAAAGCTTTCAGCTTTCCGCTAATTCTGGTAAATTCATCCATTCGTAAAAACAAAGCAAATCTAAAATTGGTCATTTAACTTTAATTTAACTTTTATTTCTGACACTTGATGTTAACTACTAGAATATGTTCAAAAACCAAAATAAACTCATGAGAGTCAGGAACTTCAGAATTCTTCTAGGTCTTTGACAGTTAGCCAATGTTAATTTGGACCTTATACTCGTCTTAATTTAAACCTGTTGTCCTCACTTGTTGACAGTTTTTTGCACCAACTAGTGGTCACAAAAGCATAATACACTGATCAATGTAAAAACAAGATGGAGTCAAACTCACTCAAAAGCAAATCACCGTACAGCTAAATCTGAGATAAAAATGGACAAGGTACAAAACTTTTTCAAATTTTGAATGTTGACACTTGTTTATTTATGCTTAACAACACTTGTAGTTTGACATGACATTCAAATATGACTGGGTTTGTGGATGGTTATAAGCTAGGACGCTGATAATTAGGAAGTACTTGTTAGCTGGATACTAGAACTTAAATCACCATGATGGTGTAGAGATCATATTGAAAACTCCTTGGTGTTGCAGAACAAGGCTGTGCCTCAGGAATCTTGTGTGCAGTGTGTGACATATCATGTGCCCTGTGTTTGCAAACTGAATGATTTAACACATGACAATAACTGTGATTCTTTCTACAGGCAAAGAGGACATAACTGAGTTGCAAAATGTTGAACAAATCAAGGCTTTTAGCTTTGTTGCTTTGTTTGCAATTTAGTTTTTTACATAGCCATGTTCAGACATTGAACTTGAGAGTTTTATGCTCTGATACACACTGGTGTTATATAGTAAACTAAACCCATATGAACCTTCATATGAAGACATAATTTTTGTGAAAAACTATGTCATGTTCAAATAGAATGCTTAGTTTTTATACTTATCAGGTCCTACTGATCCAAAATAGCTGGGAGAAATTACAAATGCATACAAAATAAATTCCTTCATGCTGAGTTACATTTTATTTGGCACATCTTTTTTAAAAGGTCTTCCTTTAAAGCCACACCCCTGACACACCTCATGACAGGTGTGTCCAACAAACAGCCTGCCACACCAACAGGTTTCAGGTGAAGAACAGGAAGTTCAAGTGATATGAGAAACAAATGTGATAAAACCAAAACCTGCTGCACAAAAAGGCTATGTGGACCAATGTTGGTGAGAGAAGTAAATAAAAGCTGCAGGTTCATATTTTCTCCAGTGGGGGCAGTAGTAATGTGCTAAGCAAGCAAGTGTCAAATCAAACAGGAAAAGGAAGAACATGATGTTTATTTGCTGGTTCATGACTGTGGAGAGTATTTAAACCTCCTGAACCTGCTCAAGTACTTTTCATTTGCATTCATTTGGTGTTTATATGATGCATTCTTATTGTTTCTAAAGGTTAAAAATATGATATTTTATCTACTCCAACACCGGCCTGAAAGTCAAACATGTCCACTCTGCCAAAGTGTCTCTTTGTCTCCTTGGAGGAATCAGGATATTTCCCCCTGCTCCCTGGGTGTGGTGTATGTGGCCAGGAGCATGCTGTGAGGCCCTGACAGGAGGAAGATGGTGCTGATTCAAAGCTACAGGAGCCTGGTAAGAGTTTCTAATGATTGTTGCCTTGGCTGCCACATAGCAAATTCTCCTGAGAAGCATAATATTTAATACAGCAAGTGTTCAGAGACTTTTGTATTTATTCAACCCCAAGCCAGAATTATCGCTAGGCTGTGAAAATTTCCTCGCTTCTTCTCTGGGTATTTCACTTAATGTACGTCTGATTTTATCCGATGTGTCCTAGGAGTACCTGAAATGAAATTGTCAGTGTGTTGAGAAGACAAAAAAATTAGCTCCCTTTCAATAGGTGTTCATTTGCTCATTCCATATTTTCTCTGTCTAGTTTTATTGCAGGGGACAATGCAGACAGAAATCCTTGTGCCCTTACATTTCCCTGATTTATCCTGATTTATTGACCCTTCCTTGTGTCTGATCTTTTAAATATAATCTACCTGGCGAGTGAGTCTTGCTGACATTCTTTTGAGACACACTTTTACAAATCACCATTAAAAATAGGGCCAATAGGTCCGTGTGCTCTTTCATTTTAAGAATTCTTCTATGCTATCTAAATGCTAATGATCTAATTGATATTTGTAGGGCATGAATAACTTCCCCACAACCAGAAACTGGAGCAGCAAATCTTAAATGTGCTGTCTTCAAGATGTATAGCCTTGAAATACCTTTTAGGAGGATGGATTTTGATTTTTTTTTCCCTTAACAATGAAGTTTTGACAGACACATTATTTTAAATTATAAATAGTCTGCTTCTTCCTTAACCAGGAAAGTAAGCAGCACTGCATTGAGCTGTCTGTCCTAATGGGACATGATGCACAATGTGCACCAGCTGACATAATGCACCATCTGACAAAATGCAACCTTCAATATAAAAAAACAGAATATTTTACATTCCCAAGGATCTGCTTTTTTTTTTTTTTACTTATCTTCCTAATTTCCCAGCTGTAACTAGATGTCATCACACAAAGATACAGTTTGTGTTGTGAGTGAAAGTTAAACACAAAACCAGTTGGCCTGGCCTTGTAGATATCCTTTTAGTGTCTTTAAAATACAAAGAGTGACAAATTCAAGGAAAAACCTGTTGGAAGTGACCACTGCCCCCATCCACAGGGCACAAGGGGTCACTGAATGGTTTGATGGGGATGAAAATGAGGTGAACCATATGCTGTGACCTTCGTGGTAACCAAATCTCAACCCAACTAAACATTTTACACTGACATGTTAGACAGCGCTCTCTACCACCACCATTATCAAAACACCAAATGAGAGAATATCTTCTGCTACAATGGTTTTCATCACAAACTTGTAGAATTAATGTGAAAGAGCACTGATGCTGTTCAATGCCTTATTGTTGGTTTTTCCTTTAATTTGTCACTCATCTTGGCTCAAATTTATTGAGCCAAGATGAGTTGTCATAAAGTGTCAAAAGTACATGCATACTTTACTCAAGTAGAAGTACAGATACTTGTGCAAAAAAACACCAAAAGATTTGTATTATTTTATTTGTGTGAATATCTATTCACAATCTAACTAACAATCTATGGCACTGTCTATTCGTCCTGGAAGAGGCATCCTTCCTCTGTGGCTCTACCTGAAGTTTCTTACATTTTCTTTTACTGTTATTTTATTTTGGGCAGATTTTCCTCACTTGATCCGAGGGTCAAAGAACAGAGGGTGTTGTACATTGAATAGATTGTAAAGCCATTTTGAGTTGAATCTATGATTTGTGAAATGGGGCTGTATAAACAAAACTGAATTGAATTAAATTGAACTGAATTGAATAGAAGTACTGATTCAGCTTCTTTACTCAAGGAAAAATGAAAAAGTACAGACTCTAGAATGTACTCAAAGTATAAAAGTAAAAAGTAGCCCTTTTCATCTTGTTTTATGTCATTTTTGTCTTGTTGAATAAGAACTCAGATTGCACGCAATCAATTTTGTCAATTTTGTCTTTTACGTCATCTTCATCTTGTTCTGTTTTCATCTTGTTACGTTGGTTGTGTGTGATATGCACTGGTGGATACACCAAAACATAATCTTCTCTATGTGTCATTGTCCCATCCACTTAAGTTTGAAATTATTTTACAATGATATAAATAATCAATAATTCAGATCAAAAGTATTAAAATTAGTCTGTTTTGTAAAATCTAAGGAGTATAATGTACAGATATGTGCATTAAAATGTATGAAGTAAAAAGTTTAAGTAAAGTAAAATTCTGCTTAAGTACAATAATGAAGTATTTGTACTTTTTACTTCCCATCTCTGGTTGTCATATTTAATTACAGTCTAGTTTTTTTAATAATCCCAGAAGCAGTGGCCTATATGTTTCCACGGTTAATTAAATGTAGTAGTTTTCAGTTTAATGTTTGACTTCCACATCTCCATTCCTAAAATGGGTTCTTGAAACAAATTCTCTGTGGCAATAAAATGCAAGCAGTTGTTAAATTGTTTAGTAGACTATTCTGCAACACATCATATAACATTAGCAATCAGTTAAGTTTACTGAAATGGCAGGTAAATTGGTGTGAAATTCTGGTTTCCATGCATCCATTAGTTTTTAATTTGCTGTGGTTTGATATTCCAAAATGTTCTACTGTTTAAAAACAACACCATGAAAACAGGATTGGAAATTCTTAGTTTTGTTTCATTTGAAATCATTGTAAAAGCTCTCTTCCTTATTTCAGTTTGTACAGCCTTGGAGAAAGGATTGCATAAAGAACTTCAACTTGTATCATTCAGAGGCAATGAACATCATAAGAAGTGGAGTTTTGAGTTACTAAAGTTTTTCCCTTCTGTGTTTAATTTGTTGTATTTAATTGACAAGGACAATGCATGTAGTGCTTTGTTACATTTAAATAAATTGCAACTGACTCACATGTAGCTAATGACCTTGTAGACCTTGTCCCTGGTTAGGCTTTTAAGAAACAACACTCTACTACAGACAAGGAGACTAAATGTACCACAAACCATCATTAAGACGAGCAATAAACACAGGTTAAGAGACTAACATTAATTGTAAAATATTATCAAATGTATATTTCAACAGACTACTGTATAGAAGATTTTGAATGCACAATGTTATCCATCGTATTTTTTATAGTCTCTTTCATTGAGTAAATTGGGTTTTTAATAATCATAAAGATTATATGGCATTCACAGGTGAAGGGGTTTTAGGAGCTTTACAGATTTGTTGTGTGGGTGTTGATAAAAATGCATCTGAATATATATGTATATACATGGATTTATTGTTATTGTATTGCAAGATTTTGATTAATAGGAATCCTGTTACGTTGAATGTTTCTGGTAGTAAGATTATAAATGTAAAATCCCCATAGATTGTCAATACATTTGTGAATTAATCTCCTGCTGAAAGCATCGGTCTCCCTTTGACTTGTATCCATGTGAGTCTAACTGTTGCTCCACCCTCTGAAACAAAGTCGACAACAGATATGCTTGGGATAGACTAAGCCTGCTACTACTCTCACTCATACTGTCTTATGAGTGTTACATTGTACTGTCGCTGATCAAATATTACAACAAGAGCTTACAAACACTTGCAGAGGGAGTCTAAATGAATGCATTTATTTGTAGTGTGTAGGTCGAGTGTTGACCGTTGACTGTAAGTCTGTGTGGCAGACAGTGGGAAGCATGTAGGCTGCTTCCAAAGCTCTCATGTACTGTACCGGAATAGTGCGCTGTCCGCGGTGCTGAAAGCAGGGCTTTGCTTTGTGCACGTTTTTTGCGGATTCAGATATCTTGCTCTGACAAATGATGATGCGAGAAATGGCGCAGCCAGGGTTGCAAAAGAGCGCTGATGACGAGCTATTATTATATGATAATGTTTGGTTAAGGAGTTTATTGTCTCATCTAAGGCCATATGTACAATTTAATCCCTATTTCCCACCATGTAAAAATAGCACACTTTTGCAGGTACGGTTTGTCTATCTGGTTGACAGTCAGTGTGGTTATCGCATGACGATGTGGTGTAAAACACGTTTGTAAGAAGAAAAAAACCCGAAATACTCTCAAGCCACGGTGTTATTCCCGCCTGCTCGTCTCGGCAAGGCGATGTTTGACTTCAAATGCCATATTTAGGAAAAATGTTTGATCGCTTTGAGTGACTGGTCCGAGAACGAATCGCATCTTTTGATGTGGAGACGCGGCTGAGCCCGTCGAGGAGCGCGTTAGAGCCAATAGTATTGAAGAGCTTCTGTGTGCATAAGCGGTGGATGGAGCTACTCTGGGTATACTTCCGCGTCCAATGCGTGTTCATGTGTAGGTTGAATGGATGAAACGGAGTGAGCGGAGAGGTATAGGGACGCTGTGATACGGCCCTATATATTTGCAAGCAGGACTATCTTCCTTTTAAAGACAACCTCCTCCTTGCATTGGTTTCCACTCAGTGATGTCGCGTATTTGTGTGGCGCACCTGTAAAGAGCGAGACAGGCAGAAGCCGGCTTTTTTAATTATTTGATTCCTTTTATTTCTTCTGTTCTTTTTCCTTTTGTTTCATGCATTTGCTGAAAGGAAATCATTTCTGTGTTTTGATTTAATAAATATTTAATTTCCTCATTTTATCTTGTTTGTGTTGGCTTTTATGTTTCCAAGTTTGAACTAAGAGAGAGCGGAATTCATCATTTTACGAGCTATTGGCCAGGTGTTTCATTCAGAGATTGTTTGCCTAAGGACGTCCATAACTTTCATTTATAGAAACGGTAAGATATTTTTTACACATTTGCTCATTCAACTGAAGCATTTCAGATCGTTTTTTTATTTTTAAGCCTGTTCTTTGAAGACAGTGAATGAAGCAGATCATGCATTCACTGTAGGCTATTTTATTGCATGTAAACGTGATAGGACAGTCACCGTGATGCCTTCATTTTTCCACTGACGAGTGATTTTCAACTCTGAATTGCGGTGACTGTACTCACAGAATAGGATAAGTAGGCTATATCCGCACATGTGGTCATTTCAAAATCTTTCAGACTAATTGCCTGCTCTTGTGTGTAGAAATATAGGCTTACAGGGCACTAAAATATGATATACTCGTCTTTTATTCTACGTAGGCTGTTTAAAAATGTTATGTTGCAAATAATATACACAGTGCACTGTTTTACAGTCTATGTGGCATTTCTCATACAATAGTAGACGCTGTAGTCTGCACAGAAAACGATTCTCAATCCGAGTTTATTATTTAAACCAATAAACAAAACTATATAGCTAAATGTATACACTTGTAAAGCTGACTCGACGCGGTGCAGGATACTAAAGTGACAATTTTATTTATGTAAAAGTAAAACAAATGGTTCTCGATTGTGAGCAACGCTTCTCAAAGCTATAGTAATGTAGGTTAAGTGCAACCTGTGTGTTACTTGGAGTTGCTGGATGATATTTAAACTCTGCTGTCATAAACCATTTGAGAATGTCCATACATCTCTTTATTGTTAAAGTATGGGGAAGTCTATTCAAACAACTCGTATTTTTTTTAAAAACTATTTTAAAATCCACCCTTTGTAATTCTGCTTACTATAAATTATAAATAGCTTACATCATGTCTGTCCTGTAGGCAGAGGTTATAGTTGGGTCAGTAAAATCTAAAACAGAAATATATGTATGAAGTTCTAAATTGTAAGGAAACTGATTACATTTTGCAAGGGGACCCTGCTGACCCCAGGAGGGAGGCTTGGTAGCCAGGCTCCGGCTATTTTCAGTACTCTGTTTCATTCGCACTGACATTTTGCTGGAAATAGTGCATGCAACACAAAAAAAGTACACCTGCATCAAATCAATTGCTTAATAGTCTATTTCCGGGGTACAAACTTTGGAGCTTGTCTGATTGGCTGAGGGTCAAATTAGTTTACTTAGGGTGGCCGCGTTCCCGCCACCGCCCCCTATTCTACTGCGGAAAGACTGCGACCCAAAGTTTGATGTCCGAGACTTTACATCGATAAATAAACCTGCGACGCCGGTTCAACATCTCAAGGTAAGACACCACAAAAGGAATGGTGTAAAAAATAGTCTCTATATATAAATAAATATATATAACTGCCACTACCAACAGTGCCGCAAATGTATTTAAAAAAAACGCTTTAAGCAGTAGCTAGCAAGGCCAAACTAAAGCTGCCGCAGGAGGCCGGCGAGTCAGACATTTTGCTCGGAAAATTTCATTTAAAAACTACAACTTTTACTGTAACTTGGTTTTATCTGTTTAGCTAGCTGGATTTAACGTAAAATAATAATATATCTCAGTAGTATGAAGGGAATAACTACAAGATACACAAAAGCTCCTTAATGACAATTTAGCACTGTAAATGGCGCAGAGTTGAACCGTGTTTGGCTAGGATTGGCCCACACCTCTTTATGAAACAGTTATGCAGCTTGCTGGCGTAACCTTAAGACTAGAAAGAAACGAAGCTTTCTTAGCAATTTCCAGCTAGGCTGTGCGAGCTTTTATGTGTTAATTAGCTTTTATGTCATGGAGAAGCGCCTTTCGGCTGCAGTGTCTCTTTTGTCCACAGTAGCACAGGTGTCGCAGATTATCTAATTAAACAGTGCAGCTCATCTCTCCCTTAAACCACTGTTGCATGTCCCCTAATTAGGAAAACCCTAACCCAAAGAAGCCACAATTGCATTACCTTTTTACTAATTGCAAAAGTCCCCCAACCTTTTTGACCCAATAGGTTTAGTTTGAGATGTATCTACAGGTGTTTCTAGCCGCAAACATGGAGCGAAGACGCAGGTGTACTTTTGCAGTTTTTTCTATTCGTAAATATTCACCAAATATATAAATATATTCATCACTAGTTTAAAAACTAATAAGGGTAAACTAAAATTGTTCCTTGGCCTACAATAATTTCAAGTGCTGTAACTGAATTAATCCAGAAACAGTGTAATATGTGAGATCATTTACTGCAAGCAACGCCATTACTGTTTGACTTTAATTGTTAATGGTCCAAAAATGTGATTGGTGGTTATTGCAGTTGCAGGGAAATGTTCTATGTAGACTTGTGCTTAAAAAGACTTAATTTTAGTCATCTGTGGTATTAAAATTCTAGTTTTTGAACTTACTATGTTTGTATCTGGCCTTCAAGTCACAGGCATCTGAGCCATAGCTGGCAGTCTGTGGTGAGTGATGATCAGCTGGTAGGACATGAAAAGATTACATATCACTGAGCCAACAGCTAAGAGCCGGACCAGTTAATTTAGCAGGAGGCTGCCAACACACACAGGACATCTGGGTCTATGGGCTTCCCAGAGAAGCGAAATAGAAATGTTCTATGAAGGTTTAAAGGTGTGGTTTGTCATACTGTAAAGATCGTATGCCTTAGGTTGAAGAGAATTAATTCACATTGCACTAAATTGTTCTTGATTTTTAGTTTAAATTTAAGCAAAACCAAGAAGGGATAAATGTTTAGGACAGATGAAATGTAGGATCCTTAAGAAACTGAGGCCAAATTAAATTTTTTACAACTTTTTGTCTGATTCCCTGATTAAACATTCAAAGTAATTTGGAAAATAGCTACTCCCTCTATAACAAATACTAAGAGCCAGACTCTCCTTGGCTTTAGGTATTTCAGTTCAAACAGTACTGTTACTTAAGCAGCCATATTAATAGTTTTGGCATTGATTTCAGGATTGCTGGCCGTAAGAAACCATCTATTGTAAATTAGAAATCTTTGCTCTCTCTCTCTCTCTCTCTCTCTCTCTGTCTCTGTCTCTGTCTCTGTGTGTGTGTGGTCCTATTTTCTGTATATACACTTTTCACAATTTGCTAAGGAGCAAGCACAAAATTTGAGATGTATCATTCTGGATTAAAGCTGATGCCTTATGTCATATTTTGGTGTGAAATTATTACAAATCTGATACTTATAGCCAAAACACACTTATCATGCAACTCTGGATATAATTACAAATTGTGAGAAGTGTATATCTGCTTCTCTTAGGCATTGTTCCTTCAGTGTTTATGCAACCTGGGCAATTTCAGCAGCCTCTGTGCTCGTGAGAGGGACAGGAGATAAATAAGAGCAGTTGTCTTTATGTATTATTGAGCCCCCACATTTGCCTTTCTAAATAAAGGCTGCTGACAGAGTGACTAAAATGCAGGACAGTGAGTGAACTTCCAAAGGCCACATCACTGCTCTACACAGCAATGTGTGCCACTCTCAGAACTGGGTTAGCATACAGTGGGTGGCTTCAACAGAAAAAAAACAATTTTGTCCCCTTTGTCCTCCTTAAGTATCCATCCCATCCCCCTTTCGTCTTTGTTGCCTCTCCCTCTGCTCCCCCTCTGCAGTGGAGATCTGGTCTCAGATCAGTGCACATGAGTGTTTATTCGGTCCGTATTGTGTGTTGGCCACAGGGTGGCCCTACTCTGCATGTGTAGGTCATTACTACAGGCTAGCAATGTAGTGTCCTTGAACCTGGTCAGTGCATTGTTTCAGCCTATATAGAGGTACATAAATGTAAAAAAAAAAATGTGAGAAGCAAGGAGACATCATTTCTAATAATTCCTTTAAGTGTTAACTTATTGACAAGGAAGTCATAGAAAGTTTTAAAATAATGAAATAAAAGAAAATTGTGACGTTAGGAACATTTCACAAGTAATGACATGTTGTTTTTATATTAACAACTGAACCGCAGCAGCAAGCCCGCAAAATTTAAAAAAATGCCTCTCGTCAGAATTATAGAACAAGTCAATATTGATGAACATATGTTGCAGTCGCTTGAGCAATACAAACCAACTGAATTTTGTTTTAGGCAGACTGTAGTGAATGTTTTTCCCCTCAGTTTTCTATTAACATTGCTGGATTATTCCTTCTAAAAGTGTTGGTGAGAAATTGTGCACTTCTGCTTGGCGGCAGGCTGCCAATTATAACTCTGAATTGCATCACTTTTCAGTTTTATTCTGACTGACTCTGGTTGGCATGAGGGAGCTGCTGCATTACTATTCCACTCTTAACCTGTATACTTCAGCTCGGTACCTTTAGGCAAACTTTATGAAAAACAACCACAGTGCATGTATGTTGACACTTTTCTGATGCTTAAAAGTTTGTCTGAAAACAATCAATATGATGGTAGGAAAATGAGAGGAAAAAAATATTTTGTACTATAGACTGGTTAGGGTCACATCAAGAAACAGGAGTTGGTCTGTCAGCCCATGATACAGTTTACCTGCTTAACAGTGTTCCGTTAGTATACACAATATGATTAAGATTCACCTGTTAATGATTGTCAGTGCATCTCAACATACCATTTCCTCAATTTTCTTTATTACTGAACATGGCCTTTTCATCAATTAACTCAGATGGGTAAATCTGCACTCCCTTTTATTTTGAAAGTGCTTTGAAAAGGCTACATCTGACTACAGCAATCTATAACATAAATGGCTGTAACTTTGCCAATAACTCAGTGAGTGACCTCAGTACGTGAACATTACAAAATGAAAACGGAAATCCTTCTGAAGTGCATTACGATTTGATTATAATGTGGCCTCACATCTTTGAATCAATACATTTCCACGCCTCTAACTTGAAGTGCTAGTATCTAACAGATTTCAAGAGCTTGCATGTAATGTTAAAGAGAAACTACATTTAAAAAAAACAAAAAAAAAACCCAAAACCTGTCAAAAAAATTTGTGTGGAGATGACTCAAAAAGCTGACTTCAGTATTAAAGCTACTTTTTTTTTTTTTGGCACCGTAATGCAGACAGTGCACTGTTTTTCTCATCAAACTACAAGTTTTTTTTACAGCAAACTATGTTCTGTCATTTGCCTTTGCTTTGTGCACCTAAGAGTGTGGGTAGACTAGTCACATCTGTGTTTTCAGCTGGGATATTTTGAACTGTTACTTGTGGGCTTTTAGTTTTCAAGGACAGGCCGTGCATGTCAGTGTGTGCACTCTGTGGAGTTCTTCACTCTGTAGCTTGTCACGCATACTTGGTCAATTTAATCCTCTGAGGAGCTAGTAGCAGAGATTCGTGCCATCTCACTTTAAGTGCTCAGTGTCACATCAGTACATGCTGATCTCACTGTTGGCTTTAGGTTCTTCCGTTTAAGAAGTTCTACAGGAGGGCAAATCAGTAGTTGCAGTATTGTATCATCTTGTGTTACAGTCCTATTAGCGGCCTTAAAGCCATAGATATACTATGGCTTTAAAATTAACTGAAATTAACTGACAAATTGAACCAGAAGCCTATGGCAAATGACGGTCTTTTTGAAACTTAACTGAGCTTTAGAGCCAACTTAGTTCTTCCAACTTAGTGATTTTTCCATCCTTTAACATAGAAGAATGTGACTCATTGTCAAAACAAAATATATTAAAGACCACTTTTCTGACATTACAAAACCTTAAACCTAGCACTGTTTTTAAACTTTACATTTGTGCTTACTTATTGGCAAAATCTGGATTAACCCAAGTCACTTTTTTAATCATATTCTAACATAAAACCTGTCCTTGAACAAGACCACATATATAATACTTACCTTTTAGATTTACCTGCAATGATTTGTTGGGTTTAAATGATCTCAAAGGTCTTAAAAAACATTGTGTGTCTGATACATGTAGACAGCCAGGAAATATTTAATAGAATGATATATTCTCAGACTGCAATTTATTTTCAGTTCACAGGTCCTTGTCTGGCAGTTTTGACTTCAATTCATGAGTTGGAATGAATTTTAGTTCATTAGTGTATCAGATCAGTTTTTAAAAAGCATAAGGCTTTAGTGCAAAATTGTAATCAGGTACAGATTGAGTTCTACATCAGATGATTTACAGCTGTACTTCAGAGTTGATCAACTGAAATCATGTTTCCAAACACCCACTCTAAGTTCAAAGTTACCTTTCCATGTAATTAATTAGCCCGTTCTATGAAACAGAGACAGCACTGCTGGCTTCAGAGGTGGAAGGATGATGCATGGATATAGTGCAGAATAGAGCTGAAAAAAGGTGTTTTGATTGTTCCAATTATCTGCCCCTATTTTGTCTTACACAAGTGTCAATGTGATTCTTGAGGTTTCAGACTGTTGTTTTTTGGAAAAAGTGCTCCGACAACTTAACTTTTGTCTGTAGGAGATTAGGATTTTTTTTCACTGCTTATCTTTCTTTTTTTTACCATTTGTTATATTAACTGAGAAAATAATTGGAGTAATCAGAATTACTAGAAAATAATTAGTTGTAGCATTGGTGTTTTTTTTTTTTTAAGTTTTGTACAGTATTTTATTGACTGTATTTCAATTGAGAATCTTTTCATAGTAACACTGTTAGGGGGCTTTTTTCCCCTTGTGAGAAGGCAGTCGGATGTAAGTGTACCAATAACTAAACATTACACTTTAATGAGTCCTGAAAGGCAGCCTACTCAGTGGAGTAAGGTTGTGGAGGTGGATGGGTTTGTCTTAGCAGTGATGGGAAAACAAAAAAAGAATCTGGCGGTTTTTATCTGGGGCTGGTTTCTGACGAAAACGGTGAGGCAAGGCCTCCAGGGGAACAAGATGCTCCGCACTCAAATGCCTGCACTAAGAGCAGGCTGCTGGCTGGCTGCATACACAGAAAGCCTTGACTGAATTTTTTTGGGGAGAGGCGTCTTGCCAAGCTTTCTCTTCCAAGTGTTTATCTAATGAAATATTTCTGCCTTGTGGCACTATCTCACGCGGGACAATAGCCAATGTTTGTGCTTTGTACTTAGAATAAAAGGTGAAACATATGCAATGGAGATTGAAGTAAGTCATTTTCTTCAACAACAATATGCTCTCTTGTGGCCCGCTTTTCTGTGTTACCATGCACGTGGGGGAGGCTATTTGTGGAGCTGATGACTGCCTCAGAATTGTGCTTAATGGCAAATTAAAATTGTGGCTGAATTTCAGGAAGGTTTTGGAAATGCCTTTCTTGTAGCCCTTGCCACATTACAAATAAAGTAAAAAGAAAAACAAAATCAGTACTTTTTTTTTTTAAAGCTCTGAGTAGTTTTATATTTTAAGAAACGTAACAGATGGATGAAACAGCAGGAAGGTTAAGTTGACAACCTGACAAAGTTCAAATCCCTGTTTTTGCATGAGTGGGAATCTCTATTTATTTGGAGATTTATGTTGCTTGCATTTAGTTCGTAACACTTCAGCAGATGTTGAACAGTGTTAATCTTGTTTGATATAGTGGAGTAATTGTACCAGAACAAAACCTCTCAGGAAAGACCCTTTGGTGTCTACAAATATCTGTGCATACAGGTAGCTCATTTTATTTTAGTACTGTCTCTGCATGCATTATATCCTCCTGATAAAGCTTTTTGCTAAAAGGTGAAAGACATGATTGGCCAAACTTTGTATCAATGAAAATGTCAAATGTATATCAGGCTTAATTCCTTGGCACTGACTTTTGACAATAACTTAATATCAAAAATGAGCTATCCAAAGGTCAGATAATATGAAGGTCAGACTTTTGTGGACCTATATACTGACTTTTGCTAATCTCTCCCATCTCCAAAAAAAAAAAAAACAAACGTATGTGATATTTTGCGTGCGTGTCTAAGCTGAATGGCTGTTTTCTGTTTTTTTTGCTGGTATTATGTAGGCAGTGGGTTTTGACCTTGATTTAGGGACATGCAAGGGAATCAAATGAATCATGTATTTGCTCTTGTGTACTGCAACTTTAGCAATGTACTTTTAACAGTAAACTTAAAAATAGTGATGGCACGAATGGATGCATGCCATAAGAATAGAACAAAGACCAATGTTATGGACACTATGCATAAATCTAATGAATGACAATGTGTCCTAAATGAAGTAAGTTTATTATTTTTTAGGTTTTTGATCAATGTCAGGAAAATTCAAAAGTGTTAAAAGCCCTAATCCTGACAGATTTTATTCACGCCCTTAACACAAAGCATTTACTGTAATGTTATGTGTCAAGAGTTGTCTGTAGTGTTTTTTTTTTGTTTTTTTTAATACATGCATTGAAGAAATCCATCCTGTGTTTCTACTTGGGGTTTCTCATTTGCTGCATGTTTGCAAACATATCAGTAATTGTGATGTCATGTTTTTCTTGTTGCAAATCCATTGTTGTGAAGAGGTTCTTACACAATGTCTGTAACTGATTTAACTGAGGAAGAGCTGCAACAATTGTCAAATTAATCAATTAGTTGTCAACTATTAAATTAAATCACTAACTATTTTGCCAATCGATTAATCGGTCATTTTTCAAGAAGACATGGTCATAATTCTCTGATTCTGGCTTCTTAAAAGTGAACATTTTCTGTTTATTTTCTCCTCCTATGACAGTAAATCGAATATCTTTGGCTTGTGGACAAATTAAGACGGTTGAGAATTTCGCCTCTGGCCTTTTGGCATTTTATAGACCAAACAAGTAATTTATCAATCATAAAAACAATCAACAGATTAATAAACTATGAAAATAATCGATATATTGCAAGTTGCAGCCCTACCAGAGACAATTGTTGCTTCTATGACAATATTCGGAATCTGACAGGTGTCATGTGAACACCATATTCTGTTTGGATATTCTGAAATAGGCTTTTTTCCAAATGGAACATTTTATAACTAAGACGTGGGATATGCTGATATTATTTCGGTTTTATGAGGATTCTTTGGACATGTATACAGCACATTCGGGAAATTAATCTAATTTGGCGTTTTACTGCAGGTTGCGACACAGCCCTTGTTTACGATCAGCTGGAATAAAGACAAAGATCCTCTCTAGTAGGGCTGGGCAATCTGGCCAAAAGATCATATGAAAATCTTTTGAGGTAGACTCACAATCCACTATCTGAATCACAATTTTTGCATCTCTTATAAAAAGCAGGCGAGTTACAATGAAATTCTACATTTTCTTCTAGTTTTCTCTGGTTTCTGGGGCGTAGGCTGTCTGTGATGGCTTTTTGTTGTATCTGACTAGAAGTACATTTTTGCATCATTTTGGACTGCCATTATTACAATATTGACAATAACTAGATGAAGTACACACTATTGACATTTCCACATACAGCTGCAGTGTTTCCATTAGTTAAGTTACATAGACTGTGGTGGAATAATTTGTCCCGCCAGAGTTTTATAATGAATCAAAAATGTTAAACTTAATGTTTTTAACATACAGTGCTTAACAAATGTATTAGACCACCTGTCATAAAAACAAGAAAACATGTCAGTATCATGAAGTGCTTTAATGCTGACTCTTTAATTCTCACTGAGCTCTTGACATTTTACCATTTTGAACAGAAATGAGGAATTTCAAACTGAATTCACCTTTTTATACCCAAATTTAATTTGGCTTAATGGGCTTCTCTTAGAAGTCAGAAATTAATCAAGCATAACATTAAACCACTAAAACAATTTTTTCTGTTCAGGAATGCAAGTAAATAACTAGAATTTGACATCTAAATCAAGAAATAATAATGTGCTTTACATTTTTTTCTGTTTTTTTTTGTAAAACAGTGAATTTGAAAATTCATGGATAACAATAATATTTTAGCATTAAAAATATAATTTCGATTAAAGAGCTTCTACATACTGATGTACTAACCACTACAGAAACATAAAAAATTATTTTGGTAATTACCAATGCTGTTTGTTTAGGGCAGCTGTGGCATAAACCTTACATTGGGTGGTGGTCTGATACATTTTTTTTTTTAAGCACTGTAACTCAAAAACATCTGTCAGAGTTCAGAAGCCTGACCTGCAGAGTTCTTCATTATTACTTCAGCAGCAAAATGGCACGTTACACAAACTCTGCAAGTTAATGCAAACTAAATTCATACACTTTAGAGTGGAGACACGCTAAAGTATTGCTATAAATGAACAAATAAACTCACTAGCCTAGTGACCTATGCTAGCTACATTAATGCTACAACCCTATAGGTTAGTGCAAAGTCTATGTACAGTGTTTGCTGTAAAATACCGTAATTGCACTGATAAACAGGCCACTGAAAATGAATGTTAGCTGAGTAGAAAAGTTGACAGCGCTTTATTTTTAATGACACAATCTTTACAATTCCTCTGAAAATAGATCATATGACATCTTAAGATCGATCATGATCTAAGATCATGGGAACGCCCAGCCCTACACTCTTGTGAAAATGGATGCTCCAAAGAAAAATCCACATTTCTGGTTAGAAGGAGAAACACACCTACTGTTAAACATTATGACAGAGGATATCAACAGGTTTATTGATATGAGTAACTATCGAAAAGCTGACTTTTTCCAGATGGTGTATGGAGGAAAAGAATAGGGAGGAAGAGTTCACACAGTGGAAGATCTGAAACCAGTGGAAAACTTTGAAAAAACACTATTGAGCATACACGGCTGTATGTAAACAGGAATGTTATTGGAATATTCATTTTTGTCAGCCATGTAAACAGCCTATTAGGAGTTTTGTCTTTTTCAGAATAAGGGCAAAAACTGAAATATTTTGTGCATGTAAACATAGTCATTGTTACAGAGCATCTGATTAATGATACCTGCTTTCAGACTGGTTTGGTGAAAAAACGATCTCTCTGAAATCTCTTAAATAGGGCTGGGTGAGCTCAAGATCTTAGTTCGTGATCGTGAGCGATTGTAAAGGTTGTGTCATTAAAAAAAATAAATAACAGCGCTGTCTAATTTTTTCTACTCAGCTGACATTAATTTGCAATGACCTGTTCATCAATGTAATTACGGTAATTTGCAAAGCGTTTTACTTGGGTGTACTTGGGTTTGTAGCATTAATGTCGCTAGCGCAAGTCGCTAGGTTAGTTAGTTTATTTCAGTCCATTTGTAGCAGTACCTGAGCGTCTCTCCGCTCTAAGGTGTTCAGTTTTAGTCCGCATTAACTTGCAGAGTTTGTGTAAAGTACTGTTTTGCTGCTGAAGAAATAATGACAAAGAATTACCGTCCCTGAGCTGTGGGTCTGGCTTCTGAGACATGAGATGACTGACATGCAGTCAGTCTGATTTACACAGATGTTTTTGAGTTACCCAGTGTAAGGTTTATGCTAGAGCTGCCCTAAATTAAGAGCATAGGTAATTACCAAAATTAAAGTGTAAAAACCTTTTTGATTCATTATAAAACTCTGGGGGACTCAAATTAATCCGCCACAGTCTGGGTATTTAATAGAAACTGCAGCTGTATGTACAGGAAAATGTCACTAGTGTTTACTTCATCTAAATATTGTCAATATTGTAATGTCAATCCAAAATGATGCAAAAATGTATTTCTAGTCAGATAATAACAAAAAGCCATTACAGTCAACCTAAGCCCCAGAAACCAGAGAAAACTAGAGTACAACTTATAGTTTGGTTGTGAGAAGAGGTGAGAAAATTGTGATTCAGATCGTGGATCGTGATTCTACGTCAAAGGTCGTCATATTATCTTTTGGCCTACTCTTAAAAAAAAATGATCCTATATCTGTAATTGGTAGCTGAGGTGTACCTGTGCTGACCTGCTCTAAAGGCATATATGGGTTTTAGTCTAAATGTATGAGGAGATGCAAATATGCACATAATCGTAGTATCAATAATTACCCTTTTTTTTTCTCCCAGTTGGTGAATAACATAGCCAGTAGATTTGTATAGTTACAAGTTAGAGCCCTTGCTGCCATGAGTTTGAATGAGTCTATAGTATAACCTATAGTAGCATTTTTACTTTTGTACTTTGTAAAAGTGCACAGATATTTCGGCCTTGCTGACTGACCATTGCTATCTGTAATAAGATGCCATTTCACTGATGGCAGTGGCTGATATTAATCTGTTATATTAGAGGTTGATTCATAAATGTTTGATTGAATGTGTGCTCATTCAAAGATAGTGTGAAGGGATGAAAGACTTTAGAACTGTTCATTTTCAGTTTTTATAATGATGATTTCTTTGTTTCCATGGCACACAAGGGGAAAAGAAAAACAAAATAAACTAACAGAAAATAGCATCAGTCAGAACTGACTATTGGCCAAATTGTTATTTTAAGCATCAGTATTGGTATAATCATGCATCCTTAATTAAAATGTTACTACTTTGTCATTGTTCAGTTAAGTTATCTCTACTATTTCTTTACATTTTAGACTAAATATCTGAATATCTATTTAAATAATTAGTTATTTTTATATTTTGTCAAGATATTACAGTGGACTGTAAGTACACACAGTACACCCACATACTTCACACTTGGATAAGCTCAGAATATTATTTTCTCATATATCAGATCATATGCATTAATTCACATGATACACAATCCCTGGCGTTTTCTAACTTTTACAGCTTAATTGTGAAGCAGCTTGTTTAAAATATTAAAGGAAATAACCTTAGCCAATGTGATTTAGTCAAGGTTCAAAATACTGCAAGGACAAAAATCTTATGCTTTTGTATGTGAAAGCTTCAATATGCAGTTATTCACATGGAAATAAATTTACAGTTAGACCTTTGTTGAAGACACCAGAATTGTTTGTTTTGATTGGTTAAGAATTTTTTACAGAAACAGTTTGTCTTCTGCTGGCTTTATGGGAAAAGAACACAGTGCTGCATTAAGTATTTCAGACATCATCCAACTGCATGGTTGAGTACAGCAAACTAAACACATTCACCATGCTCCCGAGTCAGAAGTATCAATTACAGGTTTTGGTCATACCTGTCCATCTGACCGTTGAAAAGCTACTTTGATCTGCTGAGCAGAGAAAATCTGTTTGTATTGAGTTAAGGCAAGGTGACATTTTAACAGATTAAGACTTACAGGGTAAATGTCATACATAGGACACTAAATGCTCAGTTTTCTGTGCTTTATTTATTAAAACAGCTCTAAAATGTTGCAGCCTTAAAATGCTCTGCAGTCTATGCATGGATC
>JAPQRN010000011.1:12872982-12890792 GCA_037367275.1 Coranthus polyacanthus
AGTTTTCTGTGCTTTATTTATTAAAACAGCTCTAAAATGTTGCAGCCTTAAAATGCTCTGCAGTCTATGCATGGATCGCTTTAACTATAACTTCAACAAACAAGGCATGTGAAACAGCTGTAATGTAAAGCAATGGTTTCCACAGGGAAATTAAGTAGCAGAGTAGCTCTTTATTTCAGGTGAGCTGGGGCTCCTCCATTCTACCACACTGCAGAAAACACTGATTCAGATCAGTATGTAAATAGCTACAAATGAGTGTTAAATGACAAACATAACATTTATTTGGATTGAAAGCTGTTTTGACTTTGGGGATTCCCATCTTGAAGCTACAAACACATGTGGTAATTTTAGTAATTTTTATTATAGAGAAATTGCTTACTATAGGTTTTTGTAAGGAATTTTTGTATACTTTTACAGTAGTTTTCTTGCTGTGACTTTTTGGAAACATGCTGTAGGTCTTAGTTATAAGTCTTGTTTTGTACTGTAAAGGTTTCACGCCGCTTGTCAGTGAACTTCTCATCTTACCTTGATTTGGACCAGCTGTCAGTGACTTGTTTTAAGGCTTATGGGAAACTTGTATATGACCGTATTGTGGATGAGAATTTGCAGTTTAAGTGCTTTGTATATGTGCTTAAAACTGGGTAAAAATGCAGGATGTGTCAGCATAACTTCAGCATCAGCCTGTTTGAGCAGAGTAATTGATTTGAGCTTTCCAGTTTCAGAGATCACCTTTGTGAATTACTCCCATCCCTTGTACTAATTGCCATTCCTCATGCTTATTGTCCCTGTTGTTGTGGCCAGGTTTCTCTGACTAAACTCTCTACATTTTGTTCTGCTGTTTGGGTCTTACTATAGATGATGAATTGTGACTAAGTGAAACATTGCCTTTTGCTTCTTTCTGGTTTAAGCCAATCTGCATGGACAGCCAGTTAAAAAAAATAATATATAGCCTCCTTCTCTATTCCCCCAACAATGACATGTGATCACCTCTGACTGTTGCTTTTGTTCTTGTTGATCTAACATGAAGTACTTTTTGTGTCCACATTTTCAGACGGCAACTCCAAACTAACATGGCAGTCAGACTGTGCGATGTGGCTTCACTGCTTAGAAGTGGTTCGTGGGCACCTGAGCCTTGGACTGGGGTCTGTGGCACTTCTTTTTTGACATACTTTGGCCAGAAGGCCTGCTTTTTGTCTCCGTGCTCAGGCCATACCAATGTTTGCTTTCAGTTGTTTAATTCAAAATAAATTACGTGTTCAATTTGGAAATATAGGCGCTTTTCGGGTTTGTATATGAAAAGCTCCCAAGTTGGTAATGTGTTTGACTTTTTGGTATGGTCTAAACCTGTCTGTTACTTTGATATGTTTATTAAAAACATAAAAATATACATAAAATAAACATAAAATCACACCTCTATGGGTCCATGCACAACAAAATGTGATACAATGCATAGTGGTGTGATTTGCACATCTGCACATGGTGAATCTGCTAACAAAGGATGACTCTTTATACATTAACCTGTTGCTGGTTGCCTCAACATGTAGGATTATGGCTATAAATTGAATACCACATTAAGGCCTGTTGTCTGATGCACGTGTACTGATGGCTGCAGATTGGTGTTGCTATAGGCTTTGCATATCTAGTTTATGTGGCATGAAATGCTTCACTTTGGTCTCCACATGTGACCTTGAAAGATATTTTTAAACATCAAATGTGAAGTTAAATACTGTTGGGTTTCTGACAAATTAATATATTGTCACAGTGGTTTCTTAGTACAAAATTGAATCTTTTTGCCTGAGAAATAAAAGCAGTAATTAATAGCAGAGGGAAATCAATGTGCACTCTTTTTTTTTTAGCCTATTCACCTGCAACAGCAGTTTTTAAATCTCAATTTTTACATTGGGCTTTATATTTATGCAAAATCTCAGAAAACCATACCCAGTACTGAAGGAGGACTGAACATCATAGTTTTTTGACTTACAGTGTTAGTGTTTTTATTTATTATTACTAATATTTTTTTTATGTGTTTCCTTAACTAGAACCACCAGTTGTTAAAGAAAACAATGTTTGAATGTCTGAAGAGCGTCCTTTTAACTTCTGCCCTTCTGATGTTTCTTTGTTTTTTAGACTCGAATGTGTTTTTGACATGTTTTTCTTTTGTCTCTTTAGCAGGTAATTGCTGCCATGGAAACACAGCTGTCCAATGGGCCAACGTGCAACAACACAAGCAACGGTCCGTCAACAATCTCAAACAACTGTTCCTCGCCTGTAGAGTCAGGGAGCATAGAGGACAGTAAAACTAACTTGATAGTCAACTATCTGCCTCAGAACATGACCCAAGAAGAGCTGAAGAGTTTGTTTGGGAGCATCGGAGAAATTGAGTCTTGTAAACTAGTTCGAGACAAAATCACAGGTAATTTTTTGCATTGCTATGGCTGTTTAAAAGCATGGGCCCAGCAGATACTTATGCTCTCAAATAATAGTGATACAAGATGAGATTTTGGCAAAACAAAGGTCACATTTAAATATTACAGAAAATTACTGTTATGCAATCTTTTTTTAAATCATGTATCTGTGGGGCCCTAAAGATTGTTTTCCATCTCTTTTGTGTATGAGATTTTCTCTTTGTATATGAGACAAAGTATCTCCAAGTAAGGACATCATCCCTAGTAAATGCTTTTTATATGCTTGATACCAGTGGCACGTAGGGCTCGGCGATATGGGGGGAAAAAAAATATGAACCATATATTTTTTTCCCCATACGATGATGGGATATATATCACGATATATGATATGATAATGCAGCCAGTTGGAAGAGTATCTCAATGATGCCTGAAAGCTGAAGAAAGGAGACTCATTGGCTAGCCTTTAGAATATTAACATGGGAAAGCATTTTCATACACTTAGTGTAATGTTTTACTCTATGTATTTAAACAAAGGAGAAAAAAAAGAATATTTCCTGTTTTAAAGGTGTACTTGCTGACAGTTGTAATGATGCGTTCATATTTTGCCATTCAGAGTGAATTTGCAAGGTACAGTGTGCCATGGATTCTCCGTTCCTGTGTCAAACTATGACTCTGAAACAGCGTGTCTGAGAGTCTGTACATGTTGTGGTTTCATTTACTTTTTTTTTTCTTTTTTTACTAAAATGGCAGACGTGGTGCTTCAAAGGTGTCTCATTGTGTGTTATTTGATTTTTCTCTTATCATGTCTGCAAGTAAGTACATAGTTATCCCTTATAAATGCTTTAATTCTTTATACCAGTGCCACGTACAAATGGCATGGCTAAAAAAGAGTCCTACTAAGAGAGTGCATTTTTACCGCAGGTTTTCAGGAATTTCACTTGGTATGAAATTGCACTCTTAACTTTACTTGCATTTGGACAGGCTAAATGCAGTGAATCTCACATTGCCTTAGTGCAGCTTGTAGAGGAGCCCAGAATTTGTAATGTTTTTTTCTAACATTGTGAATTAGGCTGTTGGGTAATTGTACTTTTTGTATTATGTTACTGGAAAAGTCCAAAAGAGTACATCACAACCAACGTTGTTTGTAGGAAGGTTTGTAGGTTGGTTGTTTTTTGCATGCCGTGTTGATAAAAATAGCGAAGTTATTCAGTTTTTAGAAAATGTTGGCTGTTTAGTATACCGTATTTTCCACACTTATAAGGCGCACCTAAAAGCCTTTAATTTTCTCAAAAACTGACAAGTGCGCCTTATATATGATCAATATTGGTTAATTATTGCTACCGTAGTCAGGGGGCGTCGCCGAAGTAACAGTGGTAAAAGCGGTAAAGGGGAATTCCAGTCCCAGACCACTTGTGTGTATAAAGATCCCAAAATGGCACCTTTCAAGAGACACGCTTACGACGCAGAGTTCAAACTCAAGGCTATCAGTCGCGCAGTAGAACATGGGAATTGAGCAGCAGTGAGAGAATTCAACATTAATGAATCAATGGTACGGAAGTTTCTATTCTATGCGCCTTATAATGCGGTGCGCCCTATATATGAAAACAGTTTTAAAATAGGCCATTCATTGAAGGTGCGCCTTATAATCCGATGCGCCTTATAGTGTGGAAAATACTGTACATCCAGCCATGCATATGAGATATGGACCTGATGATGGGTTTCACTGAATCGACAAGTGGTCCTCATTTACAATCATTGTATAGTACAGTGTAAGTGGCTTGACATAAACGTGCTCAGTACGCTGCATATTTATTGTAGCACGTGTGAAAATAGGACTCAAGTGCAAAAAGCAAATTGAGACAAGCTGTTTGAAATCACCCCTGAGTGGGCCGGTACAGTTCATTCATATTTGTATTAATTGATTAATCATCATGTAATGTATCCACATTTACAAATGAGTTAGCTTGTCATGTTCTGGTTAGTTAATATGACTTCTTGTGGAAGTTAAACATGTGAAAAGTTGAAGTTTTTATGGAAATCTTCAGAATACAGCATTACAGAAACAAGCAAGTTATGTGGACAATAGCATTGTACTTATTTAATTTATTTGAGTTCAAAAAGCGAGGTGATTTTTGTATTGAGGTCTGACAGTTGCACCGGTGTCTGTAATGCAACAGTGTGTAGATGAGGCACTATTTTAAAAGCTGTTGGCATTGATGGTTATCTGATTTGGAATGATTGAAACATGTAAAAACTAATAGACTTTTTACTACAACTATATAAATTAGCCAACTCTTTGGCTTAGCAGTAGATCCTTGTCAGTAGGTACAGTCCTGAGCACCTGTTTTTCTCAGGCAGGTATTTTTAAGGTATTTCATTTTACAGGTTGTAGTATGGTTGGTTTCATAATCAGTTAATGGCCACTGTGGTCTGCAACGACTAACTGCCATGCTATTACAAAAAAATTTGCCTAGATAAAGTAGTATTATTTCTGCCTGCAAAAGCTTAGTGTGGTGTGAAAAACTGACTTGATAATCAGTTGAGGGAAAAATTAGGCCCTTAATGTTATTCAAAGCCTCCAAGTCATTTCTCAGGAATGATTTTCTGATTTCAGCACTACATAAACCCTATCCCCTCCAGACTGTGTTGCTTTTGTCTCTCCCTTTGCCCTATGGCAATGGATTTAAGCCAACCTACATCTGTGTACTGGTGCTGCATGTGATGTTAAGTAATCACCAGAGAGATGCATGCTTTAGTGTTCTTGCTGTGGCTGCCGCTGCTGTTACTGCAGTATAATCTTTTCGTCATTTTCCTTTTTTACTATTGGCTGCAATAGTCTTCAACATAAGCTGAGGCACGTGTTGGAAAATTGAAGCCAGCGTGTGTCTCCTCTGCTCTGTAATGACATCTGAAAGTGAAAGCAAGTTAATTCTTGATTAAAAAAAAAAAAAAAAAAAAATATTTCAGGCCTCCCAGTAGGAGTAGGTGCTATTAGACTTTCCATAAGACTCCACTATAAGGGCATAGCGTGCCCACAGACTTTATATCATGTACAATAGAACAGAGTTAGACAGGCAGTTTACACTCCAGGCTTAAGTAAAAGTGTCATTTCACCAGCTCATTTCAAAGGCTCCGCATGTTTCTCCTGGCTATAACTGTCCCTGAGATACAAGGTGAAATTAAGTTTATGAACCTAGCTTGATAACAATTGTTAACTACCCATGAGAGCAGTGACTCATGGTGGTAAGCTGCATAAAGCATGGATGCATATACCTCAGGGTATTAAGATGTACATTGAATCTACTGTAATCGCAGTGCTGCAGGCACAATGTGAAAGTTAAATGCCTTTTTTTCTATTTCCTTGCCTTTTTGCTGCATTGTTTTCAAAATTGTTAATGTTAAAAAAAAAACAAAATGTTGAATTAGTATATTGTTGCAGTGTAATTCATATTAAGTTGCATGTTCTATAACTGATAGTAGCCAACATGAAAAATCAATTTGAATTTAAAAAGTATAATGAAATGTCTGTTTCAATGATAGGAGGTGGACAAATGCAGACTTTCCATATATATTTCTAATCGCAACATACACTTGTGCCTTGGCTGTGTCTCAGTCATCTGTTTGCAGGTGTCTTTTGCTTTGATTGGGCTATGATTTCATCCAAACTTTGAAATAAAAATTTAAGTTGCTTATGCTCTGTATTAATATGCTGAAGCTGCTTGAGCTGGTGAACTTGACCAGCAGTGGAATTGCAGAGAGACCCAGCAGTGTGGGTGGAGGAAATTGAATTGCCTCTGTGCACATAGAGTGGGTGTCAATCTATTGTACATTTTAGAGATAAACTGTAGAGGGAGGGGAACACATTGAGCTTCAGCTACCACACTGTGTCAGAGATGAGTTGGTGTGAAAGCAGAGCAATTGACTGTCAATTTGTAATTTAAGACATGTTTGTCAAAGAGTTGGTTTGAGAATTTACTGTAGGTTGTAAGACTAATTCATGTTTGTTTGGTTTGGATTCTGACCCCTTTTGTTCTACATAATGTCATGTCTGACTTTTTTTTTTGTCTTATGTGACATTTTATCAAGTAAATCTGCAGCAATATCACTCATGTGTCAAAGACAGAGGTTTTGTATTTAGTAGTCATTATTCAGTTACTTTTTTAAATGTAACAGAGGATGTGTTTTCTGTTCTTGTGATTGCAGGACAGAGCCTAGGCTATGGATTTGTGAATTATGTAGACCCGAAAGATGCAGAAAAAGCCATCAATACCTTAAATGGCTTGAGACTTCAGACCAAAACCATCAAGGTAAGATAAAACGTGTAAAATTTTTTGTTGCAAACACGCAATAACATGTTTTTTTTTCTCATATCCAACAAGCAACCTCAAAATCAGTGTTATTTCTCCACTCGAATATGTTACCATTCATGACTAGTTGCAGATATGTCCACATATGCAGTTCATGTCTAGCATACCTCTCTGGGTTGGAGGAGAAGCATAATGAGGCTGGAGAAATGTGGGGTGGAAGGGAGCCTATTGTTAATCTGGGCACAGGCGGCTTTGCCTGGGCCTCAAGTAGAGCAGAACTGTTTCTATGGTTGCATGTGCTGTAGCACTGCTGCATGCCTTTACAGGGAGGTGGCTGCCATTAGCATTCATCAGGCAATGTAGCACTCACTGTGCTGCTGGAAAATCTCATTTGCTGAATATAGTGCAGCAGGATTTGTGGATTGTGGTCAGATTATTAGATGTGATATTTTTTTTTCCATAGTGACCTTACAAGGAGCTAGCCAGATCCATTCTCACATCAGGCAGAGAGGCATTAGAGAAGGTGTCTGTGGGCAAAAAGGCATTTTCTCAAATTGTGAAAATTCATGTTTCAACAGCAGCAAATTTGTCTGCTGTACGCTTGATTATTTCTGTATTTTACATTTAAATATTACATTGACAGAGGATGATATAGCGTGTTATGAGCCATACCACTTCATTTCCACAAATCAAACAAAACCTCTCTCTACTGCTCAGCTCATACCTCAGAAAGTAG
The DNA here is from genome assembly GCA_037367275.1 of Coranthus polyacanthus. Classification (NCBI taxonomy): domain Eukaryota; kingdom Metazoa; phylum Chordata; class Actinopteri; order Kurtiformes; family Apogonidae; genus Coranthus; species Coranthus polyacanthus. The sequence goes on from JAPQRN010000011.1 coordinate 12,880,431, forward strand.
AACATGGGGAGAAAAATTTTTATATATCACACATCTGAAATTCTCTAGCTGCTCTGTCAGAAGTGCAAATAAACCCCACTGAGGTAGAGGAATATACTTTGCAAATATTAGCATCAAATGAAGTGTGAAGGTGAGGCTGGGTGAGAGGCAGGGATGTGGAGTAGGGAGGGAGCTCTCTGGCTGTGGGCAGGGAGCTCTGGGTTTCACGTTCACTGTGTCACCCTTCCCTTCAGGGCAGGAATAGGGCAAAATTTTTAAACAGGATGAACAAGCCAAGTGGAGTTCTTATCGATATGAGAGCACAACAATAATCCTTGAAGGTTGAATTAAATTTCTTTGGATACCATCTATTGCATAAGATTGTAGAAAAAACTTGTTCTGGTACCATTTAACTTGTCTGACACTGTAATTATATACAGCTCCTGTACGATTCAGGTAATTGACAGTCAAGTCACAAGAACCTGCAGCCACCAGACGGTGGGAATAACAAGATACAGCAGACTCTGATTCTGCACTGTTTCTTTTCTCCCTTTTCTCAGTCTCTGTGATTCGCTCATTTGGTCCTCCACAAAATCATCCTCAAGCCATTTTTACACATCAGCTCCTAAATTTAGGCTGCACTGGTTCCTGCGTTTATTGTATAAATGTCTACTTGACTGAAAATGGGATGGTGCACTGAGAAAAATGAATTTATGACTGCTCAGGGGTGTAATGATGTATTGATTCAGAAGACCTGGTATGACTTTCTGGTCCCCCTCTGTTTTCTATTACTTGGCCATGTTTATGGACAAATGTTGATTTATGCTGCTCTAAAAATATTCCCTGACTTTAGAGATGACAGCAAGCAAGATTAGTTCAAGAAGCAGCCACATTTCTGTGTTCTCCTCATGTACATAGGAATTTTCAAGAAATGTTCAGTTAATTTTGTTAATAAGAGCTGTCAAACCGGGCCTGATGCTGCATCCATCTGTCAGATTTCCACCTGATTTGATTGACAGAAAATTGACTTAACCTTTTTTGTGGACAACCTGATTTGTCACTGATTCGTTGATTTAGCTGATAAGGCTGATTCTTTGTTTGCGCTTGAAGAAAATTATGACAAATGGCAACCATGGAGGTCTAAATGAAGGAGACAGTTGCAGTCGAGGTCGACCAATAGTGGATTTTTAAAGGCAGATTTTTTGGAGCAGGAAAAAGCTGATAGCTGCCCCTACCCCCAAAAATGTAACACTGAAAATGTATTATGCACGTCTGAAATGAACTATCTTTGACTTCATTAGAAGCTGGATAGCTGTTAAACTGAATATCCAAGTCAAAGTAAAACATGCCTAAATAAATAAATCTGAACTGCTGAAGCTGATATTATTTTCCCTCAAGTTAGTAATTCCACTTCAGAAGCCCAATATTAGCCATCAGCCACTATCCAAGAGCCAAGTTCTGCTATTACCAATGGTTTGTAAAACATATCAGCACAGATTAATCTGTTTATCTCTATTGCAGTACATCATCCCATCAATGTCATCCATTGTTGAAGAAAACTATACTTCAACAACATCTTGTTCCCCCAGACTGACAGTTTTGGGCTAATCGAGAATCTTAGAAATGGGTCACAACATCTATCAGTAGACAGCTGATAATTTAACAGAAAATATAATTAATAACCCACAGACAGACAACTTATATAAATGTGTAACAATGGATATAATGGACTAACAAACTGGTGGCCATGTGAACTCTGCCCTGCAGGTTTCCTATGCGCGTCCGAGCTCCGCCTCCATCCGAGATGCAAATTTGTACGTCAGTGGTTTGCCAAAAACCATGACCCAGAAAGAGCTGGAGCAACTCTTCTCTCAGTATGGACGCATCATTACCTCACGTATCCTGGTGGACCAGGTGACTGGTGAGTCCAACATAATGCTTGTTCAGTGGTTCCCCTTTTTCCTTAGCCGTTCTTGTCTCTTTTTTTCACCACAGCTTTCTCAAATTATTCTAACCACAATGGACCAGACCTAAGAAAAACTGGTATGAGGTACCCAAAAATGCAATTTTACACTAGAGGTGTTCATAAATATGCATAGATGGAGAGAATATAAAATGGGTGTGAAGTAGCAGCAGTCAATGCGTCATAATTTCCTTTCCCCTCCAATCTGCCTTCTGCCTGCACTTACCGTCTCTACCCCATTCTCTTTCCATCCCAAAGGTGTACATGTAATGCCTGTTTGATGGCAAGAAATGAAATGCATTTAGAACAGTTATATTCTCTATTTCTCAACTGTCATGTGGAAGCAGAACCCTTATGAAACACTAATATACAGAGTCTTTCACTGGGACATTTCCCAGTGGCCCTGTGTGCTGTTGAAACACAGAATATTCCTTCAGGCATGCATTATAGGAATGCTTGTCTTTATTTTTCAAACACAACACTCCTTGTTCCTGGAGAATTCATTTTGGGTTTCCCTTTTATTTACATTTGGTGGACTCGCCAGAATTTAAAACAGGACTGCAAATGTGCTGGCACTCAGAAATTAACATTAAAATATCAAGGTTAAAAACCAGGTAGGCACAAGCAACTACTAAATTACTTACTGAGAGAGAGACAAAATATTGAAGCTTGAAGCTCATTGGCAGACAGTCAGAAGACCAAGAGCAGGGTTTTCCCTAGGTTTTCAGAGGTCTTGGGGGAAAATGCTGGAGCCCAGACAGCACCTAACTTGTGGAAGACAAAATACATACAAGTTCACATCTTTCTGGATCTTTAATACATCTGTATACAAAAATTTGGAAAAGCTGCAGCAGATCACATTTTCTTTGGTTTGTGCTCTTGTTTGTCTTTTGTCTTTTTGTCCTCTGTTAAAGCTTTGTTTTGCTGCTAATGTTGGTTAGACATTTCATTAAGAAGTCAAAATTTTGAATGACTTGATTTGAGAGATGCATTCAGATTTTGTGTTATACAAAGTGTGGCAGATTTTCTATTTGCAGTGCACTGACTCCTGACTAAATTCCTGATTGAAGTTCAGGTGGATTCACAGTAGGAGTGGGAGGAAAAAAATGGATTCACGTAGAATTGTGATTTTTAATTTTAATTTTTTTTGGACAGTGGCGCCACGCCATGTCACTGTTGCTTTACTGTGGCAGCGAATTTGTTGCGAATCATGACAAATGAAAGAATTTTTATGAAGAAAAGTTTTATTAAAGTATTTTTTCCCAGAAGAGCAAGAATGTAAACAGATAACAATTAAATATTAATCTATTTGCAAAGCTTGCATTCTGTCTGAGAGCACATTATTTAAAAAAAAAAAAAAACAATTCCAATGCTCTTTGATATGGGAACTCAGCAAGAGGTGGCCCATTGATGGTCAGTATGAGGCATGCTGCAGCCTGTTCCTTAAGTCTGTCTTCACCTACAAAAAAATGTGCCAACTGAGCTGATCAGCAGGTGCAAGCTGCTGTAGCTTGCTGACAGGAGATTCCAGTGCGCGTTTTTCAAAATAAAGCGTAGAGGAACATTTTTTAATAAAATTTAAGATGTTATTTCAAACGAATAATGATCAATAGTGCATAAATAATAGGCTGTATATATCCATTTAGACAATATATCATATATTGTTTTCACGTAAAAAAACAAAACAAAAAAAACCCTCATTTTTCAAGCAGCTTTTATTTTGCTGTGGCGGTGCGCCACGATCAATTACATGTAGGGGAAACCCTGTGAGCTGTTAATTTAAAGGCTCACATTTGTACTGTACTTGTAGAATCGCAATACATATTGGCAACTAAGTATCATGATACTGTTGAACTGGTAGACTAGTGTATCGGGCAGCCCTAATTCACACTGTGAAATAATCATATGTCAATCTGCCCAGAGACCGTTTTTACCCCATTTAATGAAAGTGTCAGCTGAGTCAGTGAATGTCACCGTACATTAATCTTTTGTCCACCTCCTCTCCTCAGGCGTCTCCAGAGGAGTTGGTTTCATCCGTTTTGACCGGCGAGTTGAGGCTGAGGAGGCCATCAAGGGTCTGAACTGCCAGAAGCCGCCTGGTGCCACCGAACCTATTACAGTCAAGTTTGCAAACAACCCAAGCCAGAAGACAAGCCAGGCCCTGCTGTCCCAGCTGTATCAGTCACCCAATCGAAGGTACCCAGGACCCCTCGCACAGCAGGCACAACGCTTCAGGTAAAAGGGGCACACCAAAAAAAAAATTAGAGCTGAGCTTTGTTAATACTGCTAGTGATGTGAAATCTGTAGACCCTCTAAGGCTTTTTCAAATTAGCATTTAAATGGTCTCACAGCAGTATTATGAAAATATTCTGTGTTGGAGATCATCAATACTCTGGACAGAATAATTCATCCCCATTTCCACATTTTAAACTTTGCTGTGTTCCTCCTGTTGCAGATTCAAGCTTTTGACACATTTTGAACAGATTTTGGCAAATATGGAAATGAGATGAGCAATACTCTGATTACTTGATAGGGGGTTTTAGAGTTTTTGAAATAGCCTAGTCAGGGCCACTGCTTCCAATCTATTGACTATTGATTACCTTGGTGTTAATTTTTTGAAATTATATTTTTGTATAAATACTGCTCTTAAAGTCTAACATATTATTTATATACTGTGTTCAAAAAATAAGTAAATAAGCTGACATTTATGTCTTGGTACCTTTTTTAACACTTTTTATCACTTTTAAGCAGGTACATTTAATAGCATACGGTCTTGTTTAAAAAGCATCTAAACTTTAACTTTTGGGTGAAAAGAAACAATTGAGCCTTTGCTCCATTAAATTACTTTTTGCCCATCATCATTAAATCCGCATGCTTGTAATTGAGTTGGTAATTTTGAGCAGAGCTGCAAATGCCTCCTTAGCATGATACTCTTCTGTTTCCTGGTGTTTTACTTGCTTTCTGTTTACAATGTAACTGTGGATTGTGAATTTGATAAATAGTTATTGCTTGGGCCACAGTACTTTTGGAGGTCAGTACAGGATGTCTGACATCTGGAACGACAGATGAAACAACATATTTGTGAAGAAACTGACTGTGCCTTTATAATGTCTTCCTTCCAGAAGATATTGCTGAGGATATTTAAGATGGAAAAGTGAAAACAAGCACAATAACCCAAGTTACAAAACCCCAAAGTTCTCAGTTTAAATGATAAATGAATGACTTTCATGTTGCTTTGGCCTGTGTAAGTGAAATGGTTTAAAGAGTAATATTGTGAGAAAGTTATATTTGAATGAGAAGTAAAATGTCGGAGTTCTTCAAGTTATAGAATATTTAACAGCCGTAACGTGGCATGGGTCTTAATGTTGTTTTTGCTGATTTCCCATTGTTTATGTGTAAATGTAGCACAGTTTTTTGTAGTTGTGACTGTGCTTTTGCAAATTGCTGTGAGAAGTCCTGTAAGAAATTCCTGATCAAACTTCTCATTTTAATGTGGTGTTGGTGTCGACCAAGCTGTGAGCTGAGTATTGCGACAAAATTAGTGGTGGAAGAGGAAAAAGAATTAGTATAGCGAATAATATCCATTGCATGCAGGCACAGTAAATACTGTAGTATTACTCATCTCTGCCATGCTGTCAAAATGTATTCAACATCATGAAACACTCTGTATATTGATATTGATGTACTTGTGTGTTGTTTTTTCTTAGGTTGGACAATCTGCTGAACATGGCCTATGGAGTGAAGAGGTAAATTGATGAATATTTTGTACATTTCATAGTGTGCTTTAATTAATCCAGTGGGATTTTCACTGGGAGAGAACTGATACTTTGTTCTTATGTTTATTTTTTCTGTATGAGCAATATTGTGTAGGTAGATAACACTGCATAAGAAGCTGCTGATACAATGAGGTGGTGACCAAAGAAAAATGCTTCTGTGTGCATGAATTAACACACCCCTACACTCTATAAACAAATATATGCACAATCCAGTCAGTCTGAGTGAATCAGGCTGTTTGTCTAAATGATGATGTAAATATTTAGCGTATGTACAAGAGGCTTGAAAAGGCAGACGTGTATAAAACAGGTTAGGGTTAGAAAAAAAGAAAAACAGGGCAAGTCAGGTGTCACTGACAGCTGGCAGTCATATTCCCTTTGCCTTAATATACTCTCAACCTGTATAATAATGATGTATCTTAAATATCTGAGACAAAGTCATGATTTTTCAGTGTGTAGACTTATTTGTAATTGGCACTAGTCTTTAAAACATTTGTGCAGTGCTGCTTTTTAAACGTGAGTAAGTCATTCACCCTTTAAACTTAAATGTGTTGATGCTTTTACTTAATATTACTGACTGCATGAAAAATCACCAACGGTGATGCAGTGAAGTGCTTTAATCTTGACATAATGTCACAACATGTCTAGATTAAAGCACTGTCGACACTGCTTGTCTACATAACAAAGGACAGAATTTTACAATCCCTTACTTGCTATTGCACAAAATTGCATACTTGTATTTTGAGCTCCATACACTTACCTTGATCTATTATGGACAGCCCTGTCCTGTTTTAAACTTTGTTGCGTCAGATGCCTTTCAGGATTTGCCAGGATACCAGTTTGTCTAAGTTCAGTTTTTTAAGAATGCCTTCCTCGAGTATGATTGAAGTCCAATCCCCTGAAAGCTCAAAGGCCCATCACTGGCGACAATTGACTTGTGATTTCTCTTCTGCCCTGCTCGTTGGCTGACGTCTTCGTTGTCAAATCTCTCTGTGGGTCCTTGATGCTGGGAGCACACCTGTCATGGTGGATGTTCCCTGAGAGGCCAACTGGAGCAGCTAATCTTACGTGACACCTGCTGCAATAATTCATAGCCTTTCCATGCACTTTGAATTTTGTTTCCTCAAACTACAAAACCACATTTACCAAAGCCCAGGGCTTTGCGTGCATTTTTATTCTGGTCTCAGCACAAATTCAGAGTTAAATATGGCACTTGATTTCCAAATAATTAGCCAGGTATTGTTTTTGAGTAAGCAATACGTGTTTTTGTTAATTGTCCATTTTGGAAGCGTGTTATTGGTACTTGTACAAAAACCTGTTCTTTGTAGGCTCATAAATAAGTTAAAAAACAAACAATACAATTCCCAAGGTGTAAAGTTAGATTCATCATCTCCAGCTGTGATACGTCTGGTTGGTGGATTTATTTTCATTCTTGACAGAACGGATTGATTTACGGTTGTCAAAAAAACCTTGATCATCCTATCATTTATCAAAGAGGTTTCTGAAATGTAAGGGATTTCACAGTGGATAACTGTAAAAATGATGTAATTGTGGCTAGTGCTGATCCCTGTAGAGACTTGTCACATTTTGTTAAGCTTGTTGGCTCAGCCTCGTCTTTGAAGACCCATTTTGTCTTGTTTCAACCCATGTTCCTGTTTGTGTTTTATAGCAGGTTCTCCCCCATGGCCATAGACGGGGTGACGAGCCTGGCTGGCATCAACATCCCAGGGCACGCGGGTACTGGATGGTGTATCTTCGTCTACAACCTGGCTCCAGATGCCGACGAGAGCATCCTCTGGCAGATGTTCGGGCCATTCGGTGCCGTCACAAACGTCAAGGTTATTCGCGACTTCAACACAAACAAGTGCAAAGGATTTGGTTTTGTCACCATGACTAACTACGACGAGGCAGCCGTGGCCATTGCCAGCTTGAATGGATATCGTCTTGGGGACAGAGTGCTGCAAGTCTCGTTCAAAACCAACAAAACACACAAAGCCTAATACCCACTGAGATTGTTTCTAGAAAACTCATCAGAAAGTGGAAACAAAATGGAAGTGAATCGACCGTACCTTTCTACATTAGTAAAAGCTTTGTAAATCAGTGTTACGAAGAAAAACAATATTTAGCGTCGAACGTGATTTTTCCTTTTTTTCCTTTCATTGCTACGCTTTGAATCTCCTCAGTATACTTTAAAACAGAAAAAAATACTGCAGGTTTTCTGCCTGTGATGTTGAATTCTCTTGCTGTCTTTACAGATGGACCATCTAAAACGTTACTATAGGTTTTTGTCATTTTGTTGCACATCTGCTTTGAAACAGTAAGTCTTGTACGGTTATGTGTAGTGATATTTTTCTTTCTTTATTTTTTTGTATTTTTCTGTGTCCTGATTTGCCTTAGTAGCGTCTTCAGTGGTTAGCAAGTACTTATTTGCGGTTTTGTTGATTTGTAAGTATTCCGTTTATTGTATTATGAGTTGGTTATTGGTTGGCTGCATAATGTTGCTTATTGTAAACTTAACGGATAAAAGACAAAAAAAAAATTCTTAAAGCAGTACCTTGCCAAAGAGCTAAGAACCTCTTTGATGTGGGTTTAAAAAGCATCTATTTTTATAAAAAGAAAAATTTGGAGAAACTTTTTACTGGACCTGGAACAAAATATTTTGACTTGGATACTTTGAGAAATATCTTCATATGACACCTTGTGAGCTTTTGAACTTTACAAGAAAGTTTGCAGTGGTTGAAATTTCTGGAGAGATTTATGATGTAAAAGATACCTTTTGAGATCTTTGTATTATCTTTAGATTATAGAATCAATGGCAGTGCTGGTTTCATTTGTAAAATCATCTGTGGGTCCTCCTGTCATTCTGGTTGTTAGGACTAGAAACTCGCTTTCCGATTTGGTTTGGAAAATGGACAAAAATACACGGTTTATTCGCAAAAGTGCATGCAAAATTATAACTGAGATATCTTAAAAGGTAAATGGGGATAAAAATCAGTTCTTCCTAAAGGATTCCCTTCAGACGGAGCTCATGGTGTTTTGTGGCGTACCTGCGATATACCATTAGACTGATTCTTAATATCAACCAATAAGGGTTTTTACATTCTTTGTATGAAAGATTGAGGACAAACCAATGAAGGCAGCAGCTTAAGAAAACTAGTCTGAAGAACAGAACGGATTACTCCTGAGCTTTGAGCTATGTAAATAAGTCCTTTTTTATGTTGAGTATTTGGCAGACTTCTTTTGGTTCTAGTTTGGACTTCATTGGAAAGTGTGATTATATATATATATATATCTTTTTCTTTTATGGAGTATGTAAGGTATTTTGATTTTGGATATTTAACTTTAATTTCAGTTTGCCTTCAGTTGAATATTTAATTTGTTGTCCTATGGACTTGCATTACAGTGCATCAAATTTGTTGGTTGTTTGGTCTGTAGATAGTCTTGCTTCGTAAAAAAAGGTATTAAGAAACTATAGACATTTGTTTTGTTTTTTATATATAAACATTATAGATATATATTTATGTGGTAAAGAATGGATATAAACCACAGTTTTGAACTATTTGATTACTTTTTTTTTTTCATACTCATATATATACGTAATGCATATAACCTGTCTTTAAAATCGTAAAAAGGTGTATATTGCTTTATTCACTTTGGGGGAAGGTCAGTGAAGCAATTCCATTAACAATAGCAAAATTGGTTGCAAGAGTTAAACAAACAACATCTTAACTCATCTTGACAAACAAATGGAGGCTGGTCAAGTGTGAGATGCACTGAATCCTGCACCTGCATCCTGCTTGGTATTTAAACCAATTACTAGTCATGCTTCCCCTTAAAATGAGCAGTGTGCTATGCATTATATAATTATCTTTGCAACTGCTTTTTCTTGTTTATCTATTCCTTTTTGTGTTACTTGTACAAGTTAAACTTTAAGTCTAGATGAGTTGTGATATTGCTGCTGTGGGGTAGGGACCGCATTTTTCATGCCTGACCTGTTCTCATCAAAAATAATTTTTTGTCTTTTCCTTTTTGTAAGTCGATTTCTTCACAATGATTTGGTCTGACAAATTGTGCTGATGGTCCGGCATGAAGACATGTTCCCTCCCACCCCTCTTATCTCAATTCTTAATGTGAGAATGATTATTTATTTGAAGTTGTATAGTCTGACTTGGTTCACAGCATTTTTGGAATAGAATATCTTTTGTTGAGTATTTAAAAGGATGTACATGTTCTTTACTTTGTGTTTGGATACTTTGGATTTTTTCCATGTTCAGTACATCAATAAATAAGTTGAAGGGCAATGCAGTTTTGTGAATGGATCCTATCTTTCTTTCTTGTAATGTTTTATAGAGAGGTGAAGTCCCGCCCCTTTCAGTGAGGCCTTTGGGACTTTCTGAAATGATGTGTACAACGGTCTACAGCAAGGGACCATTTTTTGGGGGTCTTGTTTAAATTATGCCATCAGCTAGGCGTTTGTCAAAGTTGTATAAGTGACGTCATCTTAACTGTGTGTCAAGAAGCTGCTCTGAGCCACTGAAGACTTCTCTGCAGCTCAGCAGAACCAGGCCTGGAGTCGTTTTCACCTCTTAACTTTTTCACTTGTTCTGGAAGAACTGGGTGAAATGTGTTGGTGACGTGTGTCACGTG
>JAPQRN010000011.1:12899961-12916434 GCA_037367275.1 Coranthus polyacanthus
GTCATGGTATGGTATGTGAGGTGATGTGTGGTCATGGTATGGTATGTGAGGTGATGTGTGGTCATGGTATGGTATGTGAGGTGATGTGTGGTCATGGTATGGTATGTTATGTCGGGTTGGTATGATATGTGATGTGTGGTCGTGGTATGATATGGTATGTGATGTTTGGTTGGTATGTGATGTTTGGTTGGTATGGTATGTGATGTCTGGTCATGGTATGGTATGTGATGTCTGGTCATGGTATAGTATGTGATGTGTGGTCATGGTATAGTATGTTATGTCTGGTTGGTATAGTATGTGATGTGTGGTCATGGTATAGTATGTGAGGTGATGTGTGGTCGTGGTATAGTATGTTATGTCTGGTTGGTATAGTATGTGATGTGTGGTCATGGTATGGTATGTGAGGTGATGTGTGGTCATGGTATGGTATGTGATGTCTGGTTGGTATGGGATGTGATGTGTGGTCATGGTATAGTATGTGATGTCTGGTCATGGTATGGGATGTGATGTGATGTCTGGTCGTGGTATAGTATGTTATGTCGGGTTGGTATAGTATGTGATATGTGGTTGTGGTATGATATGGTATGTGATGTTTGGTTGGTATGGTATGTGATGTTTGGTTGGTATGGTATGTGATGTCTGGTCATGGTATAGTATGTGATGTGTGGTCATGGTATGGTATGTGATGTCTGGTTGGTATGGAATGTGATGTGTGGTCATGGTATAGTATGTGATGTCTGGTCATGGTATGGTATGTGATGTGATGTCTGGTCGTGGTATGGGATGTGATGTCTGGTCGTGGTATAATATGTTATGTCGGGTTGGTATAGTATGTGATGTGTGGTCGTGGAATGATATGGTATGTGATGTTTGGTTGGTATGGTATGTGATGTCTGGTCATGGTATAGTATGTGATTAGTCTGGTGACCAGATGCACATGTATGTACCTACTAGTCCTTCCTTAGGAGGAACCCCTGAATGCAAGGAATAATTGTCTCCTCATCTGTCCACACCACCTTAAGCGAGCGAAAACATTTTTTTGTGAAATTCTGGAAGGGAGAAGGAAGTTTTTTGTACCACTTCCATAAACATTTCATCTAATGTGAAAATGTGAAACTTCAGAATGCACATTAAATATATTTATGGAAACACACCTAACAGTATGTACTGTCTATAACCCCCGATGTATGCATGAAAGCCATATATGTAAGTTGTGACCTTTATGTTCTGAATAGACCTTCATAATTCACATAATTGTTAGTTAATTAGCCAGGGGCAGTCTGCTTCAGTCAGCAGTTGAACACTTTGTGACTGGGCTCAGGGTATTATATACTGCTATGTCTCTATGATCAACCCAATGGATTTTATGATTGCAAGATGAGAAAAAAATTATAAAAAAAGGAACAAGATTTGGTGATTGTAATTTACCATCTGGTTGGTTGTAGGTTTATCCAACGGCATCCAGAGGCATTTTGGTCTGTGTAGAGTTGATAACGCCCCTGAGCTGATTGTCTCAGAATAATATTTGAGAATTACTAGCAAAGTCAGGCTAGTATGTGATATGTGAACTGTGGTCATAGTATAGTATGTGATGTTTGGTCATAGTATAGTATGTTGTATGACATGCAGCAGTAGTATGCATGGTATGTTGTATGACACGCAGCAGTAGTAAGCATGATATGCAGCGGTAGTATACATAGTATGTTGTATGACATGTGGTGGTAATTATATGGTCATACAGTAGCTCTAAAGTGTTGCAGCTCTCAGCTCTCAGATGCAGATTTGAGCTGCAGCAGTGTGTCCTCTATACATTTTTTTCTTTTCGGTGTGTGTTAATAAAAAAAGGGTCACGCAGATGGTTGCTCCATTATCATGTCACCCATTTGCTGTTCTCACCCTCATAACCCATGAAGAGTAACACACTGTAGTATGGGACAGAAGATAAATAAAACATGCTTGTACATTTTGTCCACAGCTGCTGATGTCAGCAGGCGTACGTAAACACATTTGCATATGGTCTGTCTGTGATTTATGGCACACCAGCTTTTCTATTATGCTCATTTATAATTTGCATCAACCCTCCTGTTCTGATTCTGCAGCATAACTGAGACACAAAGGCCTGTTTTCTGCTACTGTATATGTCGCTGGCTTGTATTCATGCACAGATAAATGGGTGACATGATGTTTGTACTTTGTAGCAGAAAAACCTGGAGCAGCTGCTGTACAAAAAAAACAATAATAGTTGAATTAACTCGGTTTTATTTGTAATTGTTTCCACATAAAAAGTTCAGATAAATATTTTAGAAATCATCTTCACTATAAGAGCTCATCAATATTTCTAGAAACTACACTACTATCATGACAAACATAAGTAATTGACTTATATAAAGTGATATAAATCTAATTGATCTCTTTACCAGAATTGAAAATAGTCTAATATTACATCAGTAATAAAATCATCTTAACAAAAAATAAACTATGGATATAATTAATTGTATTGTTAAATTTACATTTCACATTTGTATAACAAGTGTTTGCACTAATTCAATTAATCATAATCACTACGACTAATGTTGGCAACACATTGCATGTTATACAAGGACCAATTTTCTTGACTTAACACAATAGGACTGTTGACATCTCCTACCTGAATCATAGTACCCTCAAGCGTTTGGAAATTTCTCCCAAGAAGAAACCAAACTTAGGGAAGTCTGTATTTTTCTAAGCTTTTGGCTCATTTCTTACAGTTTTCCAAGCAAAAGGAATAAAATAAATACAGCCAATCAACTCCAAATAATGACATTGATCTAATCTGTAGTCAAACTCAGTAAATGTGATGTATGTGAACTGTAGACGCTCTAAGAAATCTGTCTGCAAATATTTCACATCATCAAAATAACGTTGAACAAAATGAAGAGAGGGAATATGTAATGAATATGTGAACAATTTTCCAGATTGTTGTACTATAAGTAACTTCCATATAAGATGCTACTGTATAATAAGACATACTATACTATGACCAAATGTCACACCACATATCAAATATTATTGTATTAGTATATTCAATTTGGTTTTGTGACAGTATAAAGTTCAACATAACTGGACACTCACAAACAGACCTTTAATAGTTATAGTAAAAGTTTTCATACATTTTCTAGACAAATGAAACAAACAAAACACTTTTATCCATCGGAATATTTGCAAGAAATCACAAGTCAAAACCTCAATACCCCCAAAATAAATTAATTTACCAAAATTCAACTTTAGGTATTATTAAGTTTTAGTATCTTTACATACAATATTTGTAAACAAATAACCAAGCAAACACACAAAAACAATGATCCATAGATTTACATATACTCTTCAGCACTATGAGCAGTTTCCTGTAAATACCACATTATGTCATATTTCACATATATATATATATATAACCGGTTTTCACATGGATACTTCATAAATTATACTATGGCCAACTTCAGTCATACAGTATGGAAATTTGTTTTACTATATGCTATAGTGTGACAAACGTCCATGATATAATACAGGTGAGGTGACAACCTGATGGGAGTGGTCATGATGATTAAGTGCCCTTGAGGTGTTTCTGGACTTGAAGGTGGTTCTCAATGATGGAGTAGTAAATATATACTATGTGCTCTGAAAATCGTAGACAGGTTTTGTGTTTTAAATATTGTAAAGATATTGTAAATACATTGATATGTACTCCTAGATGTGTTTCAAGTTGTTTCTATTGCTTTTTCAGGTTTCTTCCAGTGGTGCAGTAATTAGGCTGTACTATGTGGTCGGACAGGTTTTGATAATTGCGAACTGCTAATTTTTCAGACATATTCTAGTAGGGCCAATCTTTACATCACATGCTACATTATGACTCATTTTTATGACTTACTATGATCATTCTACCTATCACACGTTCTTCTGTGACCCATTTTCATATCATGATATATTATATCATCTTTCATGACATACAATCCCATGACCAGTAAAAACTTTTCAATACATGCTATATACTATGATCACTTTTCCTGGGCCCAGTTTATAGAAAACAGTAACAAAATACAATATTTAAGCTGCTATTGTTAGTGATATGAGACAAATATTATATCAAATACAAATACAAAAGAAAATAACCTACTTGTTGCCTAAAACAAGGACAGTTGCAATGTGACAAAACTGCAAACCTTTTTTGAATTTGTAATGAAATAGTTAATGCATTAATACCAACCATAACAATAGTCACTGAAGGTGTTTCAAGTGTGTGTGTTAAGTCAGACACACATTGTCTTCTCTTCATTGTTGGTGGTTTTCTTCAGGTAGTTTAGGTTTCTTTGGAAGTTAAGTATATTGAGGGAAAAAAAACAGGAAAGTCTGCGATATTTCTCCTCATTGCTGATGCAAATACTGTAATTTACAGTGAACTCGTGAAATTTGGGCTTTGAAAACTTGAACTTTGAAAATGTTGCAGTGGAGTCCAGAAAGCAAATTTTAACAGTTCATGTGGGTTTATAGAATATGTACCTCCAAGAAAATTTAAAATAGAATACAGTGATACAAAATAAGACAATACATGATGTATAAATGCATCCACATTTTTGAAAAACACAAATACTGGAAGTTTCCATGTCAGACAGCTGAGACAAAAAACATGGAATGCATATGACATGCATTGGTAGAGATCATTGTAATATCTGAGATAAGGTGCCATAATGTGGTTTTGGAGGAAGGACTTGACTGTATATCGATAGCCAGTTCTAGCCTTGTGCTGAGAGTTATTTAATTTCTCACCCTCTTCTGATTTACAATGTGCCCTGTTCACAGTCCTTTGCAGAGTGCAGAACATTGTCTGTCATGAACCGATGAATTGCTCTTGAGCATTTTAAATGAAAAGGCCTTTAAGCTGATTGGGCTGGAGTGGTTGAATAGTGTGACTTGTATATGATCCCTTTAATAGCACCATGTCATGATAATTCACAGATAAATTCACAAGTATATCCTGTCTGTGTCAGGTTCTTCCATTAAGCATGTACTAAAATATTCTTTTGTACAAGTGGTTACAAAGGGTTAGACGTGTTGCGTCTGTCTGCTGAAGAGGATAAGTGCTGATCAGTGGCCCTTGTTGATTGCGAAAAAATCCAAATGACTCGACTGCAAAGTTGAAAACAGTGTAGCATGTTTGACCTGCTTGAAATTAATTAATTGTTGAAGTTTGAAGGGAATTATGGTGCGCAGAAGCGTCTCTCTCTCCCAGTAACAGTCACAAACATGCGGTGCAACTTGCACTGTATCATTTACAAAGTTAAACGCTCCTCTTTTGGATCATATTTCTACTTGCCAAACATCAAATGCTGGCATTCAGCTCAGTATGGGATTCTGATGTCTTCTATAACACGCTCAAACATGTTCAGTGATTAGATTTTAGTGCTTACATCACAAATGGTTGCAGCTTGGCTTCCTCCAGCCCTGTCAGATCAGCACTGACTTCCATCAACAAGGCATCATCTATCTTCCCTAACGACTCTTAACAAGACTCCATGTTATTCTCCCTATGAGGCCTTGGCACCTCCATTCTATAATGAGGCAGTGAAGAAAAGGGGTGCAGATTAGAATAACAGCCTTAACTAATCCAGAACAGGCCGATGAGGCGCCACATTTGGGGAAACCGTGTCATTTCTCATTTTGCAGTGCCATGGCAAAATCTCTCCTCTCTCTCAACCCCCACGCAAAACAAGCCCCAAGAATAGCGGCTGTGGCAAGCCTCTGGCACAAGGAAGGCAATCAACAAAACATAGCTTCTTCCCCTGTCTCTCTGTACTCTCTCCTTTTTCTTAGCTACTGCCAATAGTCTGAAAAGAACAGAGAGGAAATCCATGCCTCTGACTGTTGACTTTGGAAATCAAAGATGAGTTTCAGCTTGTAGGAAACTACTGAGGACTCTAGGCCTCGTTCTGCCGGTGATTGCAATCGACAGGACTTGTTCCTTACTGATGGGCAAATAAGGGTTTCTAGAAGCAAGTATTGGCTTTTAGACAAGTTAGTTAGTTTTTGAAAATGGCTCGGTTTTGAAGGCTTTAAAAGGCGCAATATGTAACGTATGTGGAGACATTTACATGTTGTAATGGCTTTTTTTTCTCTAATATGTGAATGGATCATAACATGCTTCATATGACTTCTGAGGTGCCAACATCCATGAGAAGTCTGTAAACTGTAAATAAAAAGTCAGTGGGTTAAATTGAAAAGTTGTGTGAGTGGTCTCACTCTTCAAATAACAACAAACGCTCTTTTCTTTCCTCTGCTGCGATATTATGCAAACCATTGTTGTAGCTTGTTACTATGTAGCTTACTATTAGCTGGAATATTGTAATAGGACAGAGTTAGATATATTTTCTTCTATATTCATTTTCTAATGAAAAAACATGCTTGAGAAAAACAATGAGACTCATTTCCCACAAACAAGTCATTGTTACTTTCTTGAAATTCCTTTTTTGCAGTGCAGACTGGCCAAATGGTCTGTGAAAATTCAAGCAGTGAATTTTATGCTCACTCCTAAGTGTCTCAATGTCTCTCTTCTGCTTCTCTACAGCAGCAACGGTAGCTAACCATTAGTTTAGAAATGGAATCTGCTAACACAACAGGCTCTATGTAAGTACCTGTACTATAGTGAAGAAACAAGAATACAGAGATGTATCCATGTTCCATTTGACATTACTGACTTACAGACTTATATTACTTGCCTTACATTACATTTTCATGTGAGCTTTCATGTGTTAGCATTAGCACTAAAACTATTTACTTACTACTTGCTTGAAATAGGAGAGAAAACTGATTTTGACCATTCCCTGGACAAGTGGCAAAGACACCATTAACTGCCAAGAAGGAGCCAAGTGTCGCAGTCCTTTTAAATCTGCTTAATTGTTGCTCATTATGGTTCTGTTCACATCTACAGGTGTTTTCAACAGCTGATGAAAACCTCTGTTCTTAAGAGTGGTAATCTTTAGGGGGTTGAATAATTTTGTCATTGAGGAAATTACAAAAATGATATTTGTTACTGCATTAGACAAAGTATTCTTTAAATTTTAGTTGCATTTAGCTAATTTACAAGTCCTTATAAGATTTAATCATAAACCATGTCAAATTTTCTAAAACCCTTTACTGCAGTGGGGGTTGAATAATTTTTAACACAACTGTAATACCAGGTGTAAATGGGGACACAAGTGACATAATGTTACCCATATAATGAAAATAAAATGACCAAAAACACAGCCTTGAGGGACACCTTTGTGTTGGACCTATCAGAAAACTGCTGAATTATAATAAGTAAATAAAACCCATTTTCTGCGTCCCACTGTGCCAATAAGTCAGCAGAGGTTACTTCATTATAACCACAAACAGGTGTCGAGGTTGTGTACAGACTGAATTGTGCCGATTCCTGGAGAAAACACACATTTTTTTACCATAGTCCTCACAACTATGAAACAATACCAAACATATAATAGCAATGAAAAAAACTCTTACCTGTATCCTCGCTGCACTAATATGGTGTTGACAGAACCTGTCACTCTATTGTACTCTTACAATTCTCATGAAATTGCAACAGGCTCAGGTAAGGGGAATCAGACTCCTGTTGTGCCCCAGCTTTATCTTGATTCAACATGAGCGTCAGGTTCTCTCATCACAGCAGCACAGACGGTGGAGCTGCAGCCGTCCTGGCCATTTTCTACCACTTACACAGCAACTGCAGCCACACATGGATGACAATGGAGGTAGTGCAGAGCTGGGTTTACTATTGTAATTTCATTTTCCCTTCTCAAGACAATACAAGGAAAGGCAGCAGTAATCAAAATGTTTTTCTCAGCATCAGTATCAGAACAATTTTCCTAGAAAGCAAACATAGTAACATTACATGTTTTCAGCAAATGTTGAAACAGAAAACTGCCTCTGATTCCTTTGCTTTTTTGTGGTCATTGTGTTAATTCTGGCCATGAAACAAGACATAAAACATAGATGAGGGCTGAAACACTTGGCCTTAAAGAAAGCTCAGCATGTGTCTATGTGTTTGTACTCTAGTGTTTCTCCTGCATCTGTTCCTGCTGTAATAAGGCCTGATTTAAGGTTGTCCAGAAGCACACCAGGAATAGAGCCTCGTCCCTCATTTCCTCTGCAGCCAGTGGAGATGAGATCTCTTCACAATATTTACCCAGGGAATAATGATGTTTGATTTGACTCTCTTCTGGGTGTGTCTCTGTAAGGGCTATTTTCGCTTACTGCTACCACCGAGAGAGAATACAGACAGACACTATGACCAGGAAAAAAAAAACACGAAACCTCTCAGATCATTGTTTACGGATGATGCTAGATCAGTGCCTGGCCTTCACAATGAAGAGCTGCTGTGTTGCCCTGTTGGTAGTGTGACTCACACAGTTTCTCAGCTTTAATGTATTTCACTTAGATGCTCCTGGATTCACTGTGAGCAGCCTGCATTTAAGACACTCAATGTGAGAAAAAAGTGTTGTTCCAACAGCACATACAATGAAGCATAATCATCTGTCACTGTAAAGCTGTCAAAATAGATTTGTGGGTAGTGCATTCAATACTTTAACTTGATTTTGGATTTTAAAAAAACAAAAACAAATGGTGTGTTTTAGCACAAACTGAAAAAAGCAGATGTAGTTTGCAACAGGCAAACTACATCTATCTTAAGTGCGATACCACTGACAGCCACTAGATGCTGCTCCAAAAAATCCTGGTCCCAAAAACATCAACTTCCCTCAAGAAAAACGAAGTCAACCTTTTTTTCCACAAGTCATTCTGGTCTAATATGCTTTATCTGGACCCTCTAATAAATCTACTTCTTTTGTAAATTATTGCTCTATAAATACAGCCGCTTGCTGAACTTTTGAAGCTTCTGTTTATTGTATAAAAAGGTTTTTTTTTAACTTTTTTCTACTGTAGTCAAGGTTAAGATGTTACACATGATTTTGTTACATAAATGTTTGATGACATTCACTGTTTCTTAATTACAATGCTTGGTCTCTTAGCTTCACTTTGTTTCTTTAGCTAATCTTAGCATTAATTCAGTCTAGCCTGCTGATATACATTACGCAGACAAGTTGACAGTACTGTCATCACATTTCTGTATTACTGTAATTAACACAACTGTATGTGTAGGTAAAAGTTATTTGACAATATTTAACATATCAACAAGTTAGTGTTAGCATTAGCTTGCTGAGTTCACCAAAGATCCTCAATGGTGCAATGTACACATCAAAACATGAAATAGTTCACTTTTATCTCGTAAGTGATCAGAAGGATTGAGAATGTCGTATGGATGAATGAAAGTAGATTAATAAGGTCTAAAAAAAAATAATAATATGTTTTTTAATGGTAACTAAAATATTTACCCACTAGTTTTTACCTCCTTTAGAAGAGATTTCTACAACAAAGTCAATTTTCTCCTGATCTGTGTGTCTGAAAATGTCATTTTAATGTCAGAACATGTGTAGCTTGTGAAAGAATTGGTCATAATCTGTGATCACATTCACTTATCCCGTTGGAATGAATCTGCTGCAGTCTCCTAAAGGGGCAGGACAGTGGAGAAACCATGTGACACAGAAACAGGAAATCACTATCTTTCATTTCACTACATTTCCTCTAGCTTCATGCAGCCTCTTGTCCAAATATGGTCAGTTATGGCAAAGTCAAGGCTTCAAAATGGTAGTCCACAAAGCAATGGGTGACGTTAAGGTAGCTAGGTATACTCTATTGTTAACATGTATCAAAGATCAGTCTAAATCTATCTGTCTGTCAATCTGTCTAAATATGGACACTTCTGGACCTAAAAAGCTACGATGGCTCAAGGCTTCAAAAACCGATGGCTGATGTCACGTTGGCTACATCCACTTCTTTCATACAGTCTATGTTACTCTGACAAGGCTTCATCATCATAACATGACAAAACTAACCAAATGAATCATGTTCTCCACAGTAAACAGGGCTAATAAAAATTAAAAACTGGATAAAAAAGGACACAGTTTCTAAACCTGTTGGCTTTTCTTTAAAATGCCTGATTAAAATGTCCATCCTGATTGGATTTATAATGTATTGCAGCTAATCAAAGCTAAAAGAGGCTTGCTTGGGAATCCTCTTGGGATTGCTGGTTGTATTTACCCACCTTGAGTTTTCTCAGCAGCTCAGCTCGAATGCTGCTGACATCCGAGCTACAGAAACACACTGTAGTATTTACCTCATTACAGTCTGCGCTCTCTCTGAGGAGCAGAGTCATTTGCATGGCTGCTTGTCAAACCATGTTAATGTTGACAAAGATTTGCACCCATTTTAATCATGCCACATAAAAGATATACAAAGTTGTTTATGACTGCTCTGCCGCTGAGCAATAGGCACATTCTGTACTGCAGTGCACATTAAAAAAGATTGCACTTTGTTCCGAGCAGCAATTGCAAATCACGTCAGAGAGGTAGAGGAAAAATAGATGACTGCGATGGCAGTTTGAGTCTAACGAAAATGCATTTACATATTAAACTACACAGCAGCACACAGAGCGAGGCTCTGTTTGAATTGCACGCTCCAGCCTGCCTCCCCTCAGTGGAAGGAGTAACAGGGGCCTCGCCACTGTGACTGCAGTACCGTAAATTTGAAGTTGTTTACGGATGCTGCCATCTTGGTGCGCTCCGGGAGGGAAACTTGGAGCGGGGCCATTTACCGGCAGTTTGATGAGAGTGCAGTGAGGCGAGTTAATTAATACAACATCCCTGGGCCCACAGGCTAGGCTGCACAGCTAACCCATGAGGGAGGAGAGAGAAGAAGACTGAGAAAAGGACAGAAGAAAGGACGAATCATGAGACCTGTTAGCATCACAGCAACCACAAACACTGAAATCACAGCTAAGACATCCTCATCTGCCTGAATGAACCTTCTGTTGATCTGCATTAAACCATAATGCATAATGCAGACAACATGACTCTTTTCAAACAGGTCAGTTTGCCAACATAGGTGGACAGAAATTGTTGCCATGACTTTCTACAAGAGCGGGTCATTTCATTGTTTTCATTTTCCCTTTAGGGCCATTGTGTCTACACAAAAGACTTTTTTCCTGTCATTTTTACAGTAATTTTAATTGAATATAAGTGGTTTATAATTGTTTATAGCATCATGTTTTCCATGAGTGGTTTGTAGCACGAATACACTTATATTTATATCAAGTATTAGTTGTATTGAAAAAGAAGATTATAAGATGTAGGACAAAATGATATATAGTTTACATTTTTGTTAACAGAAAGATGTAATAATCAACAAATACAAACCCACCTTCCCTCCCATTCTGCTCACAACACTGAAGGTTGTAATGGAAAAAAAAAATAATATAAACAAGACGAAAGGTACTAAGAGTTGTTTCTTAAGTAACAGACCAAATCTTACTCAATTGTGACACTTTGTTCTTTTTGAAGAACAAAGCATTCTTTTCGTCATTTCCTTGAGCCAGAGCAAAGTGGGAAATTCCTTCTAATAGTGCTTCATTTTTTGACTGACTTTCTTCAAAATGGCCTAAGTTTTGAACTATTGGATTTTGGATATTGGATTTTTGGCTGGTTATATTAAAACACCTCATAAAAAAAACATTACTAAATTCTGTTTTACTGACATAATTTGTTTAAACTAGGCCAATTTTCTGATTTTGGCTTCAAAATCAAATCACCAAAGAGTACACAGACTGACCAGATCTTGGAAATTCTCTATCCACCCATCTTTGAAAAGACCTGCATCGATTTAAGACATGGATTTGGTTTCATTTCACAGGTTTAGCTACACCTCACTGTGTTTTCTACAAAGTCACACCTGATCAGATTTAACACTCACTTAATCCCATCCAGGAGGTGATACTGGACAGCCCTGACATGTACTCCACCTACACTAGAAGATCAAGTTTTTAGAAACATCTTACTGCTTTACACCTGATTAAAATACATCTGCTACAACTCCACTGTAGCTCGCTCCTAGTGGAATAACAGGATACCACCGCTGAAGAAGAAGAAAAAGTGAGAGAAAACTGACAGTACTGTGAGCTCTAGTGAGCCAGGACTTTGTAAAAACCAGAGAAGCATGAGTGGCAAAGGTCCAACCCACTGCTATACACTTGAAACAGATAGATCCACTGGCCTCTGCAACCTTTTAAACAAAGCGGAAATGGAGCACCTTTTGGTTTGCCTTCCACTATTTGGTGAAACCACAAGCTACAATGGAACTGTAGTTGTTGCTTCCCCCCTTAACTTTGCCTCAGTGAGAAAACTCTTGTCTGTTGAGCTCCATCAAACAAAAGAAAAACTTGCCTGGAGATAGAGGAGTCCGTAGGGAAGTCCTCGCCTCCCCCTCGCTCTTTTTCTCTCTACTTCTCTATCCATTTATTATAGCTGGCAAAAAAGGAAGAAAAAATACAACTTTGGGACCTGGTTGTCAAACAACCCCCCCTTTCCCCACCCAGCTGAGGTGCTGTCTATGGAAAAAGAAAAACCAAATAACAATCTGCAAACTCAGCTTTCCAGAACTGTTCTTTATTGTTATACATAACAATGAATGTAGACTCTAAAAAATGAGAATAACTCAGACTGACCAGTTCTATCCTACTCTGCACAATATAATTTTTTAATAATAAGCTCTCCCATTCATTGACTAAGTTTATCGTGTTTGCAAATCAGCCAAAATGACGGCAGCAAAATACTGTAAATAGCACGGCTGCCAGTAGACACAAAGGAGATAGGGGCTATAAATACCCTGAATAAATCCTCCTAATCAGAAAGCGGGAGAAGCATGAGTTGTTGATACAGGAAACTGGTGGCTGAATCCCATTTAAAATGCTTTCGCCAGCTTTTCCTTTTGGTTAGTGTTTAGAATTCACTTGATAATTACCATATTAAAATGCATGTAGGAGTCTGTGCAGTTGTGGTGGGAAAAGATAAGGCAGCAAGAAGTAGGGAGGGAAAAAACCGGAGGCCTATCAGTCAGTGCTGAATTGCTTTATAATTACTGAGATGCACAGACATAATTTCCTTCTAAAAATAATGCAAAGTTTCATTTCCCTCCTCTCCTTTAATACTGTGTAGGGGGGAAAATCCTCCCCATTTTCTCTCTCCCGAATGCATTAACTTAACCTCTTCCTGTATTAGTCGGTGTGGTGCCATGTTAAGCACAGTGTAGCCTAGTTTCTGCACAGCGTGAATGTTGCTGCCTCCCTGTTTTGGGATTGGAGAGGAATCCAAAGTCTGACACATTGGGGTTGTATTCATGAATATGACATACTGTCGAGCTAAAGTTCTTTCAACTTGTTGGAGTTTTATTTGCATAGATTTCTCATAAGTTTTAATCTTTTGTATATGCAAACACAGAATTAAATTATTTACTGTGTGTACAGACAATGTTTTTCCACATTGAACATTTGGATCTGTCTTGATCATTTGGCCTTAATTATGCTGACGGTTTAATGGGCTTCATGATGGAGTTTAGGTTGTTAATGTTTAGGCACGTTTTAAATTTTTGGGTCATGAAGAAGCTGGGCATTTTCTAAAACTTCCATGTTTTTACATATTGCTATTGTCCAAGTTGTCCAATAACAGTCCAAGTTTCTTTTGTTTTGTCTACATTTGCTTGTATGAAAAGTTGTGTTTTTATTTAATTTACCGGTATGCCTGTCACCATTATTATATAATCTTCATATTTTTATTTCAAATAATCATGATAATCGTCTTCACTCACACACATACTAACATATAAATAACATGTTTTATCATTTGTTTCCACATTGTTTTCCACTGTTTGACTGGTGTCTTTTAATAACATCATCTTGTGGCGTCTCATTCTTCTTCTGCTATGAGTTTAATGTAGAACGAGCACCATGGTGCTTTATTTTGAACCTTGGCCCAGTCTTTCAATCATGGGCTTTATATATTTCAGTTATATCGTATCTGTTAATAAACAGCTCTTCTTCTTCTTCATAAGGTGTGTGTGCATTATTAAACTATTAGCTGAGTAGAAAAAGAAGAAACCATTAAATACTACAATACCCATGAGCCACAGCAACCGTTAATGTTGAAAAGAAGCTCAAATTGCAGTCATATTACTGTCATCTTCCACTTTCAGTCTCTTTCAGCAGTGTAGTAGAGACAGACATCTTCTATACAAAGATGGTTCAGTGAATGCGTCACATGACATGAGACAGGTCACTTCCTGTCTCCTTGTGGCCGTGGTCTGAAGGGTTGAGAATGTTGTGTGGATGGATGAATGTAGATTAATAAAGTCTGAATAAACGTTCCTGCTGGTTTTTACCTACTTTAAACCAGATTTGTTGCACAATCAGTTTGTTGCTGAGATAGAGACAGGCCTCAAACAAAGTCCATTTTCAACTGATCTGTCTGTCTGAAAAATGTCACTTTAAAGATAAGTAACTTTTGTGCCCAATATTCAAGAATCAATGAAATCTGTAAATTCACTTCTCAGATTGGAATGAATGGGACACAATCTGCCGCTAGTCTCCTGAAGGGGCAGGACATGGAGAAACCATGTGACACTGAAACAGGAAGTCACTGTCCAGTGAATCGTCTTGTTCTTAACCATTTTTATAGAGAGAATGGATGTTTGTTGCTGAAATGCAGTATGAGAGGTTTTTTTATCTATGCAGTCCTGCATAGATAATGTAATCAAAGAATGAGATTTTGTAAAACAGAAATCTCAACAGCGTTTCATGCTGATCTAAACTGTTAATACATTCAAAAAACAAATCGTCAGTTATCTGGGCCTTAGCATGTAGACTACAACACATGGCTTGAGTTGAAAATTGGGGGTTTACCAGGCTGGAAAGGTCTAATGACAAAGGTTTTTGAGCTGCATTGTGGGAATTGTAGGATTCAGGGTTTTGATGCTAGACCTTTAGGTATGTTAAGATTCACTGATTTATATTGATGCATCACCTGACTGAAAAGTGTGCTGAAATCAAGATGCATCATTTCAAATGTCTTTGCATCAATAAAATTGATTTGTTTTACATGTAATTGTCAGAGGCCCTATGCCTTTATTATTTAAAAATGCGATCAATAATTTGTGAGCAGTAATTTAATATTTAGCAGCAGATTGACCCCTCCTCTCTAAACTGTTTCTCCAGTGTGTCTCTGCTGTGAACAGACATGTCTCGTGAGTAAACAAAGCTTTATTCAGGAAATAGAACAGGAAAGAGCAAGTGATTTAATGTGAGGTCCAGGCCTTATTCCATTTAATCTTTTGTCACAGACCTTTCTTGTGGAAAACGTTTGCAAAAGGACCAAATGTTTTTTAGAAGTGAAACAGAACCAGCATGAATTTAAGATTTTTTAAATTTAGTTAATTTATAATTTCTCTCTTTTTAAGAAGAATCAGAGTATCTATTGACTTGTACAGCGTCATATTACGTCTGCATTGCATCAAATCATTGTGTTCAATCACATTGTGTTGAATCATACGGCATCACAGTAGGGGAGAATCGTATCGCAATGGAGATGCACATTCCTGCTGGAGAGTAAAAGCCATTTCACACCAAGCACAGCGTTTCATCCTAAAAATTTGTACACAGATTATAAAAACCACTGGGTGAAATTTGCCGGTGAAAAACTACTCAGATGGACATCGAATTTCAGAGAATTTTCAGCTGCCAATAAAATCCTTTGTTCCAGCTGATATTATTCATTATTGTTTACTAACCCTCCTCCTGCAGTGAATCCAAAAGGCTCTTTTACTCTACTACGAACACCTCTGGCCTTGAGTGAAGCGTCTCCAAGAATGACCTTACAAAAACAACAATATCATTACATTTAGCAAAAGGCCGTGTAAACAAATGAAGCCAAATTAATTACCATTTGTTCACCTTAAGCTCGCTGCCAGTCATTGCTCCAGATTGATCGGTTTGTTTGTTTTTTTCTTGATGTATGGGGTTAGTATCCACAACAGGACCTTTCATGGAAAAATTTTCATCTAAAAATATTAATACAATGAAACTGTCTTGGTCCTGATTAGCTTAGTTGTAATTGCAGAGCAATTAGGATGCCTATTTTTAATTTTCCAAAGGAACAGCTTTCAGCCAAGATATCTTGGCTTCTGTTATTTCTATTTTGATGGATTTCCCTTTAAAATTTACAGCTCCTGTCAGAAACACGACAACCATCATTTAAGGCTGAGTATGAGACAGACATACTGTACAGTCAGGTGGTTTCTACAATACTACTACTGCATGTATGCTTGATTGTATTTATTGTCAGATCTACAGGAAGCCTACAGCCTTAATGTGCAAAACTGTAGCCTAAGAAGGTAAAGCAAAATGAAAGGTTGCAGGAGGGGGGTGTGCGACGACCTGCAGGTTCTCCTATGATGAAATATTGATGGCGCTGACTTTGATTCTGCAATAGGTCCTTTTGATCCAGATCTGTC
>JAPQRN010000011.1:12919870-12958468 GCA_037367275.1 Coranthus polyacanthus
AATTGAATTGAATTGAATTGAATTGAATTGAATTGAATTGAATTGAATTGAACTGAATTGAATTGAATTGAATTGAATTGAATCGAATTGAAACAGTGTTCTTTTTCAGTGGTCTGTCTTTCTTTCTCTCTCTTCTCAGTGTGTTTTACGTGGAAGTAATGACACCTTCAAAATGAACAAATAAGACAGACATCTCTAAATGAAGTATTCTCATTCTTAAAGTCAACTGACTCTTTCATGTGCAAAAATGACATTTTAACATCATGTCACGTCTGCTTTGTATACGTTTCATGTGTCAGTAACACAGTCAGTAAATATAATGATGTTAGAGCAGGAGTAGTTTTGGAAGTTCAGTTACCAAACTTCTCATTGGGAACTGAAAAAGTTCAGGAGTCCCTGCTTTAGACCACATTGTTATTCTGGAGAAATTTAAGTGCTTCCTGTACATGATATTGATTATACTCTATACCATCAACTACACTTGATCAAGGGCCTGAAGAAAATCTGGGGGCCAAACTCAAAAAAAAAGTAAGTAGCCTATTATCAGTGTCTGAAATTATTATCCAGCATGCATATTTTAGAGACCAAAATGTATGGGCATGATTTTAGTATTTCATTATTAAAAATGCTGCAGTAAAACAACTTGAAAATGATCAAAGAGGTTCTTGGGGATCTCTTATACTAAAATATTGTTAAGTTTTTTAAGATTTTTAATAGACCGTTTGCCTATGTAGAAGTAACTATTATTTACATTGTTATGATTTTATCATCTAATTATTAAAAATGCTGTGGCTAAAGAACATGAAAGGGATGGCAGATGTAGCCCTGTGTATTTAAACATAAGAAAATAAGAAAAAAAAAAACTTTGCTGTTTTAAACAGCGTTTGTGGCCATTTTAGTATAAATTGCAGAGTTCACGAGTTGTACTTGAATGCACCATGTCTCAAACTCTGACACTGACAGCAGAAACAGCGCAGGAATCAAATCTGTACTACAGCAGTTTGTAAGAAATAATCAAATTGAACTGGTTTTGAGTCTATATTGCAGTGTCCTGAAAGATGCAGAAAGCTTGCAGTGTGTTGGCTACTTGCGCGTAAGAAGTTGACAGATGATGGATTTAAAGCCTTTAGAAGCTGCAGGTTGAAACACATATTTGGGGTCAGCAAATGATCGCATTTTATAAAGGTATTAATATTGTGTGGGGTGGATGGGAAGCTTTGGTGGGCCAGATGTGACGATCACTGCTCTATACTAATATTCTATATTATCATCATTTTATGGAAAACTTCACAGTGGCCATTTATTGCTGTGCTTGGTAGGCTCTGAACCTCCTCCTCCTCTGTAAGTGGGAGAAGCCGACTGCGGGAGGCCCCTGGTAACCACATGCTATCACAGCTCGGCCTTCCAGCCTCCAACCGCGACACGCTTACACTCATCCACTCCACAGGGGAAGTGTTGAGCCTCGCTCACTGATGTGAGAGCACAAACAGAAACATTCTCCTTCCACTACTACTGCTTCTACCCCCCTTCCCCTCGCCTCGCCTCACCCTCCTTTCCTTCCCACTCCTGGTTTCATTTCTCTCTCTGCTCCTCCCTTTACTGTTCTCTGCTCAGTTAGTTTGTCTCTCCTCCTCTCAAAGCTCAGCTTTCCCTCAAGCATCGTCCTGCTCTCTGTCATTTTTGTTGCTGTTTATTTGTCTGTGTATCTTTTTCTTCCTCCTCCTTCTCTTTCCCATCCTCCTGTCAATATTAGTCTTTGTTCATCTGCATGCTGAAATCTCTCACTCCTCCTCATTTCTATATGTCAGCGTGCTATCCAACAGAGGAAAATGTAAAGCCATAGCAAACCTTAAAATACAAAGCCAGCATCAAGACTTATTCTGTAAGTGAATACCTCAACTAGTTATCATACATCTTTGCCCTTATTAAGATGGTAATATTAACCTTGTTTTGTAGCTTTTCTGAAATATCGTACAGCAAAAATAGAATCTGTCTGTCTGGAAGAAGTTGCCCTTAGCTGCTCAAAAAGCTTAGTTAAGGCAGAACAGAGAAACTTTAAAGTAAGACGATGTAACTTTTCTACAAATAAAAAGATGAATTTATAAGAAATTAAAGGCAGTCTTACTCAATTTGAGACACTCGGAGCAGTTTCTGCCTGAGATTTACTTGATCTTAAATGACTAGTAGCTAATAGGGGATGTTAGCAAAATGTGGATGGATATTCCTGACATTACTGAGACCCTTCTCTGCTTGTATTACTGCCAGGCTGGTTTAGTAATTATGCAGTTATTTTTATTTGTGGCCAGAGATGATGTTGTAAGTTGCAGTGCGTTTGACTGGCTTCCAAACTATCTAGATGTCGCAAAGGGACAATTGTATGTATATGTACATCTTTAAAGTTGGATTGAAGTTGCGTGTAGAGGTACACTTCATCTTCAGCTGAGGAATGTGAAAAGTGTTCTAGTGACAAACGAAAGCTGGGCTGCTCCAACAAGAACTGAATTTTTAAACCCATTTACATCACGGTTTTACTTTAAATTATGTTGCACCAAACTGAACACTACCTTAAAAAGTACCCATCCAACCCATCCATCCATCTACTCCCACTTATCCAAAAATAAGAAACCTCAGTTAAAATTTACAAACAACCTGCTCCAAGCACAAAACATACTCCTTCTACAGAATTAAATTGAATCTACATTAAGAGTAAAATAAGAAACGTCAGTTTAAATTTACTCTTAACGTACATTCAATTTAATTCTGTAGAAGGAGTATGTTTTGTGTTTGGAGCAGGTTGTTGATGTTAGCTAACTCCATTTGTAACCTCCTAAACTATCTCAGTTGCCTACATCCATGATAACAGCCTCACTCATTTCTATGTACTGTAGAAGATCCTCAAATGATAGCTAGTGTTGCACGCTGTGGACTTCACGAATGTCAACAAATGTGGAGTTCACGAATGTCAACAAATGTCTGGCTCACAGCACAACAGACTCCAAAACTTCACATAAGCACACAAACATGAGACCAAAAGTTATACACTATTAACTTTAAACTTACACTTGAGGAGGCTTAACTAATAAAATGACTGCCTTTTAGGGATGGATTTAGCAAAATATTCAAGTTCCTTGGACAAAATTAAGGGACAAACTCAAACCATTTCTATTATTTGACTACGTTGTCCTCATATTGCTTGATTTATTTGGCCACCAAGTTTTTTTCTCATTACAGTTTCTTTATGGAGCCATCAGTGAGTGGGCTAACTCATTTTTTTAGCTAGCTAACAAACGATGTGACGTTTTGTTAAGAAATACAGAGCAGCTGAAAGTTCATGGTTTTCCTCCTCTTTAGGTAGGGTGACCAAACGTCCTCTTTTCCCCGGACATGTCCTCTTTTCACGTCTTGTCCAGGGGGGGTTCATAAATTAGTGAAAATGTCTGGGTTTCATTGTTTTTAACAGGACCGTTAAGTGTGTACTTAAATTGACTGGTGCTTTGCATAGAATACTTACGGTACTCCTCAGGAGAGTGTCTTGTGTGCGGCGCCACTGTACTGTAAACGGAGAGAGAGAACATCGGAGCTGCATTGCCTTGCTACTATGCTGAAGTGCAAAAGTTGCTTCACTAACGAATTACAAAAAAAACCAGAAAAACACTCGGAGAGTGCAGACCTCCGCCAAGCAGCTCATTTCCTCACATATTGTGACTTACACACAAAACTAATACTCCAACATTCATGTTATCTACCTAATTGGATTCATTGATCATAAAACATT
Source organism: Coranthus polyacanthus (assembly GCA_037367275.1). NCBI lineage: Eukaryota > Metazoa > Chordata > Actinopteri > Kurtiformes > Apogonidae > Coranthus > Coranthus polyacanthus. The sequence continues at coordinate 12,923,646 of JAPQRN010000011.1, forward strand.
CCTTTTGCCTTTGGAATAATCTTGGTTTCATGTTTAGTTTAATAGTTATTGACAAAATCCACTATGTTGCTAATGGCTGTTTTCTTCTAGATGTAGCTCCATAACTATTGAAGATACAACAAATCCGTTCACACTCTACTGATTCAACAGACTCTCAGCTACACTTTGGTACTAGTTGCATGTCTTCATCTTCATTTGTTGCCTTACAGTGCCTGAAAATCCACAAGCAACATAATGTTTCCTGTTCTAAATCATAGCATCCAGAATTTTGCCAGGATCTGGATTCAACTTTGATATATTAGACAACCTATAGCAAATGTATCCTGTATTTTTTTCTTATTTTGTTTTGCCAAGCAATCTGACAATTTATTGTGGAGTTATATACATATATGCTGAAAATGGCCCTATTTTGCAATGATAAAGAATGCTTCAAAAAATTTCTGGATGCAGATGGTAATCCAGAACACCACCAAAATTTAATCATCTCTTCTTTGTCCCATTATCAACATTTCCTGAAAATGTCACTAAAATCCGGTCATAACTTTTCAGGTTATCTTGCTAAAAACAGTGAAACAAACAAACACAGGCAAAAACATAACCTCCTTGGCAGAGGTAATGATTTTCTAAGACAGAAGTGATATTATTTATAACATTATTTAACATTTTTGTATTTTTCCCAGGAGGCATTATTTATTCCTGAGATTATTATTTGATTAATTTATTTTTTGATACGTACATAAGAGAATTTAAATAATAATTAAAATAATAAAGCATGGTGACGAACCTCTCAGAATCTGAATTTGTGTCTTTTGTTCTAACTGAATTTTCTATCCATACAGAGGAGGCATACTTTCTAATATATTAAAGTTATAGCATCTTTGAGTAAACTTCGAGTATCATTTAAGTATCTTGATGTGGAGCTGAGTGTCCTCTTTTCGGGGATCAAAATATGGTCACCCTATCTTTAGGTCTGACAAATATCCAAAAAGACTTGACTTACATTACATCAAATGTGTTCAACAATCTTCTAATTCTGAGAAATTTGTCATTTTAAGTATTATTTAAATGCAATGGCATCATATGCCCTTTATTAATGTTAAAGTTGAAGGAAATTACATAATGTGAATAAACATAGTGTGAATAAAACTTCAATATATTATCTCATCTGTAAACACAATTTCTACCTAGATTTTCATTGTCAATAGTGGTGAAAAACTATAACTCCAATGATCCAACACTACTCATCACATCATCATCTGCTGCTACATATTTGATAACTGTTTTGATGGACAGACTCCTAGCAGAAGAAACTACATACTGTGCGTTTCATTTCTGTTTATTTCAATAAACTTATATTTTCTAAATGGAGATTAACTTTTAATTGTCCAGCAGAGCTCTGCTTAATATTATATGTGGATTTACTCATTTTAGATACTCTGATTAGTATTAATTCTGGTTGGTGCAATATTGCCTAAAGGTCCAAAATCCAAGCCAAGTAACATAAAAAACACTATTTCTGAAAGGAGGAGGACTTTGACTATCTTTAGAAATGGACCTGGTTTGAAGTTAATATATATAGGCCTGACATGCACATACTGTATTCACACAAAACGAATGCATTGAAAATAGTATGCTGTTAGCATAAAATATGTAGGGTAGAGGCTGACTGCAGCATTCTGTCAGTATCGTGACTGAATAGATTGGAGTAAGTGTGGACGCGAGGGAGATGGATTTGACTGTCGCACGCCGACTCAGTGCTCTCAGCCCTCAGGGTATAACTGGCCTCCCTTCAAAGAAGGAAGCTTAAAAACAATCTCCAAAAGAGCGAGAGCGGCGCTGGGTTGTGGTGGGCGTCAGTCAACCAGTCAGTCACTAGTCAGTCAGTCAGTCAGGCGAGGGCCCTGCTGTCTCCCACTCCAGAGAACAGGTAGCCTGAACTAGTTTCTACAAAGCTGAGTTGGAGATTTAATGCAATATAAAGCCTCCGGGCCCTTTTAGCAATTTGGAGTCAACACACAAATACGCCCACGCTCAACTGGAAAGACTTTCCATCCCTGCCCCTTCATGTGCAAATGTGCTGAATAGAGGTGTGTTAGCATGTGTCTGCGTGTGCTCGGTTTCCCTTCTGAATCCTTCCCACAACTCCCTGTTTCCCTTTTCTGATCTGTAGTAACACATCAACGGCCAGTCAGTTCAAAACCCAGCACAGAAATCCACAACGCTAGCTTTTTTTTTCCCTTCCCTCCAAATAACTGTCCAGTTAAACTGCAGTCTTCCAATGTGTTTCCCACCCACGCTGTGTGGGGTGAAGCATGCAAGTAATTTAACACATGATGATCATTGCGGAAAGTGAGGAGTTGTTGATACCCTGCAGATTGTCGAACAAGTTCCTTTGTGGGTGCAGGTTTTGTTCAAGTCTCAAACAGGAAATGCTCTTTATGGTTGCCATATGGCAGTGATGCAATAGAAAGTTTTCTCCAGATGCCGGTAATGCAATGTTGCCTTCTGCAGCGTTAGACAGAATGCTGCTCTTGACACTGTCTGTGTGATTGGCAGTATTTCCAGCTGTTGTGAGAGTTGGGAGCCTGCGAGGGTTTACTGTGTTTTGCTGGCATCAGCTTTGGCATCTGTTGCTTAAATTAAAATGCAGAACGAGGGAGAGATCAAACTGTACATTGGTATTGTTTTGTTCCCTTTAGATGTGCTTTGGATGCGGAGCAAAAATGGATTTTATACGCAGAAAATCAGGTTTTGTTTAGCCAGCTGATCAATTAGGGCGTTTGATGCCAAAATGTTTATTGGACAGTTTTTGTACAAACGTCTTTGTTGGATTTGTTGACACTTTGAACGAACCTGACCGTCATTCTGAAACCTGAATGTGAAAGCAAACAGTTAGATTCGCCATCAGATAGAGAGTGCGGATGGGAGCTGAAGTCAGATAAATAAAAAACAGCAGTCCCTGGGCTACGGGGCCTCAGGCTATTGCATTGCTAGCAGGCAAACAGCCACCCAGCTGCCCCAGCAGGGTAGGAATATATCAGGCAGCCTATTGGATACCTGACAGCTGATTTAGCTCCCCCTTAATGAGCAGAGGGCTCTGCTGCAGAAACTCCACAATCTGTTACATAACAACATCATAGATACCAAGCTCAGTTAGAAGCAGACTGCGAACGCTGGCAGAATGTTGGGAAATCAAGAGATAATGCTCTCAGTATACAACGCTTTTCTAATAATAGTTGAAGGTGTAAAAATATTGTTACATTTTTGCGAGACTGTATATAATTGTAGCTGTAAGTGTATAAAAAATGTTAAGCAGAAACACAAACTACATTATGCCAACACCAAGTCTATTCTTTTAACCTTTAAAACACTGTTTTACTGTGTGCTTGTTTTGGAAATTTTACATAGTACCAAGCAAAACTGTTAATAGCAGTAAAAGAGTTAAAGGTACAAGACATATGTGAATAAATTTACATGTATGTTTCCAATGTGTGAATGGATTGTAAAATACCTTCAAAATCAAAACTGTCCCTTATTTTCTTGGTTGCTTATGTCTATTGATAACCTGTAAAGAGAATTCTATACAGAGGATTCGGGTCAGATTTTTTGCAACATTTATGCTCATTCCTGAGTGCCTCTCTTCTGCAACTCTACAACAGCAACAGTGTGCAACAATACTTAGTATTTGCTTAGAAATGGAGTTGGCTAAGGTCAAACAACTTGCTCACAGCTCAACCCAAATTCCTCATAAGTGTATAAGAATGCTCATGTTGTTACATATTACACCTTCAAAACTCCACTTCTAAGCTAACAGTAGCTAGTGTTGCACTGTTGCAGTAGAGGAGCAGAGGAGAGACATTATGGCAGTCAGGAGTAAGTGCAAGGATTTTTTTGGAAAACAAGTCCTCTACATAGAAATCAGTGTACAGGCTGTTATCATGGATATAGGTGACGAAGACAGTCATTAGCTTAGAAGTAGAGTTTGTTAACTTCAACAAACCACCAGGTCCCGGTAAAACACAGACTCCAACACAACGTCACATAAGCAGTAGAAGAGTTCAGTAAAGTAGCTACTATAATGAAGTAGAAGGACACAGTCCTTTTATTTGTGCTTATGAAGAAGCAGTTATTGTATACAGTAGTTACATTAGCTGCATCTGATTTGTACTTAATCTAGCTGCTCTTTATCTACATAGTAATCTTTTTGGGCCTTAAATGCAGCATCTTATACTGTAAGGAATATACTTATGTATAACATACTTACCACAAATGAAGAACAGAGAACTAAATCATTCAATAAGACTTTAGCTTTTGTTATTATTTACCTGTAGCATGAGTTCTAAATTACCATGTGACAGATATCAAGCAGAACTGCAACAATCCACGAAAACTGAAGTGGTTTAAAACAGTGTATGAACATTAGACTCTGGCCTTAGCAGGACTTTTTTGGAAGTATATATGTTCTGACAACACAGATGTCAGATGGGACCCTCAGGACCCCAGCCTGTCACCGCGGGCTAGCCAAGAGAGGGGGTGGGGGGATGGGGGGCAAGTTAATCTAGGGTAGGCCAGTAAGGGAAAGGGTCACAGTTCACTGTGTACGCCCCGCTGCTTTAGCACCGGCTGACAGGCCACAGGAGTCTGAAAGTCCATGATGTACTGGCATTTGCTGGGCTCCTTCACCGATCGCAAGCCTGTCTCCGTTCCACATGTCAGTGTGACCTAGAAAAACACAAAGAAAGAAAAGTTGGGGTGGTGAGTGAGAGGAGAGCCCGAGTCAAGAGTCATTTCAGTTTTATCTTACAAAAGGGAGGTGATTGAAGATGCTGTCACACCTCTCGCTCTAGTTCTTTCTCAAAACTTTTGTTAAGAAGTGGAAATAAATTTGAAAGACAAAATTATGCAAAAGATACAGTGCTTAGTGAAAGTGGTGATCCAAAGCTACTCAAGTCTCAAATAAAACAGTACATCCTGGGTCTGATTTCATTAAAGTATTTTAGGATTCTTTCACGCCTACCTCATTTGGTCTGGACTTTTCAGTTTGAGCTGAGCCAAACCAACTTTGTGAAACCTCCCCGAGACCAAGGTGTGGATCAAACAGCTGCTTTTTGGTCTAACCAAAGGACGTGGTCTTGGTCTGGATCAAACTGAACTATGGTTCACTTCATGTTAAGTCTGAAAACACTTTTGGGTGGTTTGAACTTTTGGACCAATTACAGAAAGTTATGCAAGGCTATCGTCGCCAGTAAACAAGAGGAGAAGAAAAAGAAATGGAAGACAGAGGAAGTTAGAAATAAGTCGTTGACAACATACCAATGTCACACACGGATGTCTATAAATCAATCAACGTCAAGTACAGGGAGACACAGCACATGTAGAAGATACTGACAGGACACAGGTATATTACGCAAAGTTATTTAGTCACTTCTGATTGGATCTCCCTTCCCTGCTCGGTATGCAAACAAACAAGCTCATCTATAACCTAACACATAGTGCACATTTATTTTGTAATGTTGCGTAATGTTTGCAGATTTAATTCATGGCACCTTTTAAGGTGGAGTGTTTTCTGACTATTGAATGCTAGACATTAAAAATACAAATATATCCAATTGACAAGAGCTGTGACACTGTTTACACTATAGTTGTAAACTTTTCAAGTAAAGACTGCGTGTCCACTTCAAGGTGTAACTGTCAGTCTTTACAGCTTGAGCACTTGGTGTGGAAGTTAGTATGTGAGTCAATACACCTTAAATATCCATATGACAATTTTGACCACTCTATGTGTTTTTATCAACTGTTTTGACATACTGTATGCATTATTCAGGTGAGCTCAGGCAGCCCTACACATATTAAGCACTCGTAATACATCTTTGTGGGCTTTTTGAAAATTCCAGATGTTTTTAAAATACTTTAATATGACACAACTAGTGTCGTTTGACAGCACAGGTCAGCTGATTATTCAGTTCTTCAATGCATCCCAGGACACAATCCTGTTTAGAGTGATAGAGAATATGGACAAATGTGTCCCAGATAACCTCCAAATGCGTCCTGAGTGTGTTCTGAAGAGGGCCTTATCTATCCTTAGTCAAGGTTTATCTTTGGAACTTTGGTTCAGGGTGTAGACCAGGAATGGCAGTGTCCCTGGTTCGAGTGTTAATCTGGTTCACAGTTGTTTATGCCCTTGTTTCCCGTCTCCCTCTCTACTGTCCACACAAAATGTCCCCAAAAATATTCAACAAAGGACTACATCCTGAAATTAGTGTGTAAAAGAAACCAAAGTACTGCTGTGACTGCAGGACACTGTGGCATTGTGGGACATCACTGCTGTCATCCCTCAACGTGTGAACAGTACACAGGAGGATGTGATTACCATTGTCATGACTTTAATAGGTGACTTTGACGCCCTCTGTGAGAGTCTGGAAGGGAAAAGCAACTTATTTTACTTCTAGGCGGTTTCCATAGCAACCCCTCACATCACACTGCACCCTGTACAGACAATCCTTCTGCCGAACAAAGGCACCTGGAGAGGGACAGAGATGGGAACTTGACAGGTATTATTGTGCTGAAGTTTCAGGCTTGTACAACTGGTGATTTGGGTTTGTCCTGTATTCGGATTAAAAATGATTTTGTTTTGTCACTTAGTATCTTATGAGTATCACTGAGATATTAAGTCGGAGAGTGCTGCCTGCTGAAACAAAGTGTGATTTTATGAGTGTATGAACGATGGTCGTGGTTTACTTTTGACTTCCAGGGGCCACTGTTGTAGATCACTTTAAAATCCTAAGGCTAATTTTGGATTTACCTTTTCAGTTTACATGTGCCTTAGCTCCTGAAACAGTTGATTTTTCCTTATTACAAATGTTCAATGGAAACATCATGAGGAGAGCTACTTAACATGTGTTTTATGTGACTCAGGAGGAGTTTTGTAATGAGGAAAGAAACGTGTTGATGTCATCAGGGTTATTTTAGCTTCAAGGGCAGACATTTAATTTCACTGTTGGGGTGAACAATAAACAGAGAAATTTCTCAGAAGCAACATCCTGAAGGATGCTGCTAAAAGTACTGCATTAAATGTTAATAGAGGAAACCCTTAATACCACTATAATTGATAAGTAAATAACTTAAGGGTTGTACCAGCAAATTATAAACAAATCTACAGCACAGGCAGCATTTTACATGCAGTAAGAAAAAAGAATATAGTTAGGACCTAATTATAAAGGGTGGGCTAATCTTAAATATTACATACATTTTACTGCTGCCATCCACAAAACATAAAGTGTTTTGATATAAAAAACCTGCATCTGCTTGAAATTAGTTGAAAAGTCAGCGAGTTAAGTGTTAAACTGAAGAGTTTTTTACCGTCAAATTTCCTAATTACCTTTCAGTATATTGTAATTCAAGTTGTCTGAGAAGAAACAGGAATTCTACCACTTCTCTGGACTGATTTCGGGCTGATCACAGATTCATTCTACTGTGTGGCTTGACACAGAAGCTTGGAAAAGTGGCTTCACTTTTCCACAGCAGCGTGAAAAGGCAGCAGGAAGTTGTGCATTTTCAAATTATGACGTTTTTCTGATTTCGGCTCCTGCAGCTTTAATTGTGGACAGATGACCTGTCTCCATAAATATACACACAACCTCATACCAACATGTGTTGACGCACTAGATTCACCACAAGTTAATGGAGCAAACTAAATGCAGCTTGGTTCCAATTTTAAATGTATTTTAGTCCATCGCATGGTGGAGTAAAGGAAAATGTCAGACACATCCTTTAAGTTAACCTTTGCAAAGTCGATGCTTCCTGAGGCTAACCACCACTGACACACTTCCACAGACACTCAGAGTGCTAATGTGTGTGGACACTATGAGGCATATGAGGGGAGGATGCAATATTTTGAAACTTAAAATACATTGTTTTTGCATTCACAACATCATAAGTGCTTTCAATGCATATTATTGTATTATTTACTATTACATAGTTCTATTTACAATGATATACTGAAAGGACAATTCCATTTTTCCCCAAGAAGTGGGAGTCAGGACCCCCCTGTGATTTCTGCCCATGCTAACGTACAGACTATGAATTACTAACAGAACAACATATGTTAAGAAATTGAAGATGTTGGAATTTTCTACACAGCATCCAGCTGTTTTTATTCACATTTTCAATTTGTGCATTAAAAAATGATCCATGGAAACACTTTTCAATTCAAACCAAATTTAGTGAATCACTGCATATGTGGACCAATAAGAAGACTGCACCGCTCACTGAATTAATACAAAAAACAGACATAAATGCCCTATGAAAAGGAAAACTACAATGAAACACCAGCATGTATGAAGAGCTGCAAAAACCAGTGTGACCCAGGTCTGCTGTTAATCCACAATCAACATCTCAGGTAGTATGAATTAGCAACATTGTCTAAAAGTCAGGAAAACTAATTTCATTTTTGTAATACATTTTCATATTTTGGCAAATGTGCTAAGGTATTACATTATTACAGAGAAATAGTAGTCAAAAATATAAATGCTTAGTTGTTGTAACCTGAAATATTGTTTTAAACAACAGAGGAGGCTGGTTTAGATATGAAACCAGCGTTGTGTTCACTGTACTGTCGCTACACTCACTGCACACATGGAATCGTCACAGTCCAGCACTTTGAATTTAATTAATAACTGAAACAGTTCAGCTCAACCTTCCCCAAAGACTCCCACCATGCACTGCACACTACTGCTTGAATTTGGATTACTTCAATATCTACCACTGAAACAATACATCACTGGTCTCACTGCTGAACTATAAAGGCAGAGGAGTGTTTCACCGCAGAGGGAGAGAGCACTAACCAAAGACGAGGTTCAGCATTTCAAATATAATGAGCGTCGGCTTCTGATGAGACTTCATTTATGCCAACTGCATGCGGTTAAGGGGTCGTATCAAAGGAATTCAATTTAGTCTTTTCAAAGGGGGCCCCTGGATGGCACGAGTACATACATTTGCAAACGAAATTTATTGGACTCGAATTTGGATTGGATTTGGATTTGAAGGGGAGAGGGGGAGGCAAAGAAAATGAGATGATTAAAAGTGCTGAATTTTTAATTGAGCAAATGCTCACACAAAAATGTAAATGGACCTCATAAATGTGACTGAAAGAGGAGGGAATACAGGGAAAATAGAGTTGATCTGCAGGACAATGCAACCGAAAGAGTGTTAATCATTAACAGGTCGTATTGCCATGCCGACCATTTTCCTCTGATGTCAGATTCAGGGTGGAAAGCTCAAATGTGTTAAAGACAGGGACCTCATGAATCGGTGGTTGTGTATCATTTGCCGCTGAATAGAAACAGCAGTAAAACTGGTTTCAGACATGGTTTTCATTGTTTGCTAACAACTGTGTTGCTAAGCTAATGTTAGCTAGTGTCTTACCTTAGAGCAAATGAAAGAGTTTTTATTTTTATTCATTAACACTAGATTATGAAAGTAGCTCTCAATTGCATACTGCAGTCCTTTCTGTCTACGTCTCTGATATTTCAGATATTTCAGAACTATTATATTAGAAGTGTGATATTATTTCCATGAGAATATTTGATCTATATCTGATCATTTAGTTACTATAATGTCATAAAATGATGGAAAAATGCCTTCACAACTTCTCAATCGCTACTTTCTGACTCAGTTTACGTTTTTATGTTGGAGTGGAAGAAGACAGATTACAACACTGCCATCTAGTGGCTGTGGATTAAAACTCTAAATAAAAATTAACCCCTGTGTAACAGGCATCTTCCCTTGTAAACTGTTAATTGAAAATCCATAAAGTGTTTTAGAGAATCAATACAGTATTGCAAAATATAATTGAGTGCTGAAGAAATGAGTCTTAAATTCCAGGAGTGAGTTAGCATTTTGCACTTCTGGTCCCCTCAACTTGATGCCTGAAATAAAGTTTGTGGTTAATATAGGGTTAAGAGATTTATATAGTATTATTCACTCTTACAAACTATTCTATTCACTCACTAGATCAGGTCACGCTAAGATGAAGACGCACTAAACATGTGAAATTACACTGAAATCATGCAACAATGGCAAAGTTTGTTTATAGCCTAACATTAGTGTTTTATTTGTGGTAATGATATTTTCACATAAAAAGTGGTTTTCATTTGTGAAATTATCTAGCTGGACCACATGTGCAAGTGTAACAGAGCCTATTTACTGCAATAATCCAAAAGCTAATGGAAAAATGTCATTGACTTTTTCATCAAGGAAACAGGGGTGATGCTAACTTCCAGGTTAGCCTACAGAAATACGTCAAACCTGCAGCACATACTGACTACACACTAAACATCTATTTCCCAATCCACTAAATGGACCATGAGGTCTTGAACTGATTGATGGACAGGTCCCTGATGATGGTGGCAAGCGGAGCTTTGTTTGGGAAGTTTCTTCTGCTTTTTCTAGAAACATTAATTTAAAAGATGTAAATCTTAGTCTGAAGAGTGTGGTGCAAACTGAGCCCAAGAGGTTTCAGTGTCACTGATGACTCAGAGTCATGTGTCAGAGGTACAGCAGCTGTGGCCTGCTAAACTGTTACAAACTGTATCAGTCAGTTCGATGTGAGCGCTGTTTATTGGTATTACTTTCTAACAAGCCCTTGAAAGTGTCTTCTGAGCAAGAGATATTGTTTCTAGAAAAGAAGTTGTTGCATTTTTTTTCTGAAACGTCTTCACTGCTCTGACTATTGAAATTCAATTCAGATTTCACCTGGAAGCTGAAATCTTAGAAGAGGACAACTGAAAACATGGTAAGATCACAACAAACTGGAGATGAGCATTTCAATTTTAATTGTCTGCATTTTCAAATTCTAAAGGATCTATACACCATATTAGAGTGTAACATGAGTAAAAAGCAGCATTTTATTTTTTGTGAACTAGGTCGATTTTCAGAGCTTTTGCACTGTGAATAAAGGAAGCAACCAATCAAGCTTTGTGAAACAGACATCACATCACCATAAAACTGGGGGAACTGTTGATTTCTACCTTGTATATTATCAAAAACGACACAAGAATTACAAGACATTGAACTGAAGGACAGTGTGTGGAGCAACATCACCAATCGACTACACTCAAGAATGTGAGGAGCTTCTGTAATGTTAACATCATACCAATCAGATCAGTTTGTACTGTGTCTTTTTACCTGGACACTGGATGTAACCGACCTGAAGATTATGTCCAGTGTCCAGGTAAAAGCTGGACACTGAGCAGACAGACTGGAGACACACATGATGGTCAATCCATTATTATTATTATATTATAAGAATGAGCTCGCACAAATATATCGTGACCTTTGTTTTGTGTCGCAACTGTAGCAAATTTCCATGCCAAGTTAGAAAAAGTTTGACTTTTTTGTGTTGTTTATTTTTGATGCCCCCTTTAAAGTCTTTTTTTCAGCTTTTTAAAATTATTTTTTAACTTCTAAGCCAGTGGTTCCCAAACTTTTTCAGCTCGAGACCCAGAAGGTCGATTTTGTGTCTCTTTGGGACCCCAATTTACAAAAATATGTCACCAGTTGAATAAATGCACTTTCCTTGAATGTCAGAATGTCAATCACAGATAGCAAGATAACATCAACAATTTCATCTAACACTGACAAGTAACGTTAGCTAGGCAGCAACACACTAGTCACCAACTGACTGACACAAAACAAATCATCTAAATGCTAATATTCACAAACAAACATGACTGCCTCCCCGTTTTAGGAAAGGCAGTTCTAAGCAGTTGTACCTGATTCTCTCTCATGCTAGAAAGATTTTTTTTTTTCAAATAGAGCTATTCGATTAGTCTGTATATTTTTAATATACTTAATGTATATTACTATACTTACTGTAGTGCTGCGTGACCCTCCTTGCCAGCAGGGCTCTCCATTCTCATACACCATCTGACTGTACTGGTTCTTTGGTGTTCCTGCCCACATACCCCACTTTCTGGAAAAAGGAAAAAGGAAACTAGTTAAAATAGAAACTTAAACTTAATGAGCTACCTGTAGGAAAAAATCTATTAGTCAAGCATAAAAAAAGCCTTTATACTTTTATACTTTGTAACAGTCTGAGTGCACAACTTTTTAAACAGTAATATAGTAGGTTGGCTTATTAAAAACTGTTTCTCCCAGCAAGAATAAAAATCTGGCAGGATGGACAGTCTGGCAGTGCCCTCCTTTGGTTCCTGGCTCTCACGCCCCCTCTCTTCTTTAACAATGGAGGGGAAATATTAATTACCATTTTGTCAGAGTTGATTCTGTGTACAATAACACACAGGGGAAGGAAGGAGAATAGACAAACATGTCGCCAGTGAAGCCCATCTCAAATGAGGCTATGCCTGCCCAGTGCTAACTAATTACATTCTCAACAAACATTTCAAGGGGAGTAGGAAAACCAAAGCAAACCAGTGCCAATGGACACTATCCAACGCAGCCTGCAGTCCCGACAGATGCCATTTCATTACACTTTCGCTTTCTAACTTCTTCTGATCTTTTGTTGAACTTTGCGGTGGTGTGGACCGCGCCATGCCGTCACGCTGCTGGTAAGTACTTTTTGATTTTTGTAAAGCACTGTAATGATGTTAGGCGGGAAAATCTATTCTGTGGTGCTGCATGGTTGATTGAACATTTTACTGAAATGCATATTGCTCTGATCTCTTGCCTTACATAGTAGTAACTTTTCAATCTGTAATGCTAAATAAGCAGGACAGCAGTTAAATAGTGAAATCAAATCTTAACCTTTTATGGTTAAGATTCAACCAAAAAGGGCAAACCTGAGAGTCTGAAAGCTTTTTTGTTAACACACTGTCGATATTCTGTTAATCATTCAGGATAAAGAGCTACAAGAAGCAATAAATTCACTGTATTGTTCTTCTAATCTGTCTAAGTGCTTTCCTCACCAGTGCCAGCCCTGTCACAAGTGCACAACACTTGATCAATGTGCCTACTTTGACCTTTCTGCAGGGGATTAAAGTAGAAAGATCCGCTTTGTTCTTTGAGAACTGCTTTTAGTATTAAAGGAGCTAATCTGCTGCATTTCATGGCCTATTCTGATACTTTTATTAGTTATGTTAAGTGATCTTACAAGAACCGTAACATCACTGTTATTCTGTATATGTGTATATTTTTCTAAAGCTAACCAACAAATCAGTCTGTGAACTAATTTATGCATAATTAGCATTTCAACTTGTTGAATTATTTACGACTGCAAATCCTCAGTGACAGCAATATGGACTGAATAAAATTTAGAAAGTAGAAGAGAAAACACTACTAAACTACGTTTTAGCAGTATTCAGATCCATGTTTTGTACACGTGTTGAACAGTAGCAGTGTTCATTGTGCATTTTACTGCTGTACATGTTTAAGCTTGAGCTCATTTGAACTACTTTATAAACTGTTGGTAGTTTAATCTACAGCAATGCAGCCGATTCCATAAGTTTGTAGCATCACTATCTTGTGAGAACCATGTACCTCTAAAAACTCAACTTTTCATCATCTCAGAAAAACAGGCCTGTTTTCAGCTTTGTGCATTTTCCAGCAAATCCAAGAGAGTTGATCTAACTTAAGAAGGAGAAAAATGTCAACTCAACCAATACAGGAACAGTTATTCTTATTTTCAGGTGTTCATACACTAATGAAAACATAATTATGAATATTATATTCAATTTCTGCAATTAGATCCTCCACACTGAACATTCAAAATCAACATATTTCATTTTTCACTGCACAGGAACGGGATGAAAAACTGATCTGAAAAGTAACTAAAGCTGTCAGACAAATATTTTGGAGTAAAACGTACAATATTTGCCTCTGAAATGCAGTGGAGTAGAAGTGTAAAGCTGCTTGAAAAGTACAAGTGCCTCAAATTTGTACCTATAAGTACAGTGCTTGGGTAAAAACATTTAGATAGGTTCCACCACTGATAGAGTGTTTATTAGGGCAAACACTGACTGCAGTTCCTCCAAACACATGGCGGTCTTCAGTCCCTGAGTGTGTCTTTCCTGTCATCTATGATGTGCATGGTTTATTTAAGATGCCTGAGCAGGTCAGTCAGAGGTGAATTGCTCACACAAGTGGAAGCTGGCTGGGCCTGAGCGTCTTCTGAGTGAGTGCCTTTTTTCTTTCCAGCCTGTTTGATTGGGTTTTAGCACTCTGTTAGCACCAAGAGGCCCTCAAATGGATTGCTGTCATGGCCAGCAGACGTGGCAAGTGTGATAGTGCTCTGGCTCTTGCTACTAGTTGACCAGCGATCCCCTGCGCATCACCTACATGCCTTCTCGTTTATCGTTCATCCCCAACGCACACACACTCCTCATTCCCTCACCTCACCTTCGTTCACTTCTTAATCTCCATTCTCGCTCTGTCAGCCCTCCTGTGCCCCAGGAGGCAGTGTAGGCCCTGTCAATTAGGCTTGACTTATCTCTGAGATGTGGCCAACACTCCAGTCATTTGGACTCACAGGAGTCAAGAGATGAAATCTTATTGACAGATCATTCCTTGTAATAATACCTACTTGCACTTGGTATTGGCAGGCCATTTTCTACAGTCAGTCTACAGTTATCACCAAACTAGTGCAAAGAGTTGCTGTTTACACCTTTAAAAAGCAGCACATTGAGCCTTATTTCTTCATTTCACGGCACTAGAATACATAAAAAATGACTATATGTTACTCTGACCCTGTGATAGACAATGTAGCACACCCTAATGTGTAAAATGGACCCCACTGGCACAATGACAACTTCATTTTTCATCCCAATTCATCACAGTTTGGCTTTAAGCTGCAGCCATGATACACATGTTGCTCACTTGCACTTGAAGCAGCAGGGCCTGTCTCCTTAAATTATCTGGGTTACTGTATGTATTTTCTCTCATCTACATGTTGGATGATGTGCTGCACCTGTTTTCTGCAGCCGAGCTGGAAACCCTGTTTGCTTTGCACAAAATGGTTCACACCCGAGCATTAACATTCAGATCATGAGGACGCTCGACTTGAATTTTCAGGAGCAGAACAAGGAAAACAGACATGTTGCCGCTTTCAGTCAAATGAAATAAGATGAATGAAAGTAATTAAAGAATGCAAATACATGAACTCTGACAGTGTGAGAGAAAGCTTTTCTAAATTATATTTCTGATCCACATGTAAGTGAAAGGGGCTGTGGGTCACAAATACAGACTTTCCATTTAAAAATGAATGGTGAAAATGTTTCCAACCTGCCTGTCTTCTGTCTCTGCTGCCCCTGCCTCTCTTCAGTCATTTAGACAAATATATGGATACAAATCAAACTGAAACATACAGTATGTAACATTTCTGCAATAAAATATCCACAAAAGACAAGGCCTATGTTATATATCTTGCCAACTTGTACACTTACGTTATATCAAATGTTTCAACAATGTTCAAATTCACATAAATCTGTAATTTAATTCAGTGTAAGTATCTCCTTTACTAACATTACTGTTTAAAGTTTCTTGTGGCTATTTCACTAGACTGAAATGACATGAATATACATCATTAAACATGGTGTGAATAATATTGTAAGCTCTGAGTGCATTAATCTGCAGAGAAAAAAACAAGTGAATGAAGTTCTGTTATGAAATGCTTATGTTTAGGAAATAATGGAAAGGTAATAACAGAAGTGGTGGAGACTGACAGATGCATAGCAGCAAAAAACACAAGGTGGATATACGAAAACATACCAACAGAAGTCACAGATGTTGAAATTTAAACATTTAGTTGGTTTGCACGTACTACATTAAAGGCTGAAACTCTGGAAGACTGTGGACAATGACGTATAATGTTGCTCAAATATTGTTTCATTGAAGAATATATATAAAACACTGAATATTTATGTTAAGATGACTGTATTTGAGTATGCAGTACTGCATTTTTTGTTAGACCTGTGAAGAGAAAAAATGAGAAACAATGAATTAATGAATAAATAAATAAATGTGTATTTTCTATGTTATTATTAAGAAAGGAGTAAGTAATGTAGGATGTCCTCTCTTTCCGGCTCCTTTTTTGGTCATGGAAGGTGTATAAGTAGTTTGGGTTACCATGTATTTTTTGTTTTGTAAAACTAGTTCTGAAAATTATACATGAGTAAAAAAAACTCAAACATGAACTCCTCCATACAACCTATCCTTTAAAATCGCCCCTCATAGGTCTACAAACTCCATGTTCCACACAAATTCGAAATGCTTTACAAGGCTAACTTTGCTCCCCTGTTGACCCGAATCAGAGAAGACTGAACGCTGGCCTGTGCTCAACCTATCTTTGGTAGCAGAAATCAATTCTGTTATGAATATTCTTCTACGGTTCTCGTACATGTTTGACTACATACCACTTATTCCCCCCAGACCTTCTTCCCTTCTTCTCTCACTTTATCTGGAATAAGAAGCTGCTTAAACAAAACTTATAAAAGCCTAGACCTCATGGAGTGATGGCTTTACCAAATCTCACGTTTCATTGTAGTGGATTCTATATGACGTTGTCGATCCTCTGATCGTGTTGTTATAGAAGTAAACTCTACCAAACCTGTATCATTGAAGGCTCTACGTTCTCCTTTAATGCATCCACTTTCACTTATCCTTAGAGTTTGATCGCTAAAACCTTATGATCTCAGTTCACTTGAAGCATTACCCACTAGCTGCTGTGTTTCCTCCTTCCCTAGTAGACAGTGATTGTTTTTTTTGATTGGGTTGAATGTCGGTATCAATATTTGTACATTGATAAGGTATCTTTTCAGCAACTCCAATATTTACAGGTCTGTAGCTTTTCATTACCATGTTTCCCAATCTACCTAATGATTCCTTTTTAGATAGTTTCCTGACACAAATCCCTACTTTGAAAGGGTCAAGTTCACATATCTGCAATCAATACAGATCTTTTGGGAGGAGGATGTGGGTTAGCTAATACCAGAGGAAGTTTGGGAGGAGATTTTATCTTCTAGACACAGCCCTATTCAAAGTAAAGGCTACAATAAGGCTTGGTTGTCTAAGATCTACAACTGTGCATCACCAGCCTGTGATAGAGGTCAGGAATCTCCAGCAAACCTCATGCACATGTCCTGACTTTGCTTACTTATTGGACAGAGAGTTTTAATATCCTACTGGTGTAAATGGGAGAAAAAATAGAACCAAATGGTCTCTGTGAATTGTTTATCATGTATATACATGTCACAATGACAATGAAAATGTGATTTATCGGTCAGCACTACTTAGGACCCATGTCCATACTATTTTATTTTTTCCATGAGAGATAAATGATAGACACTGGGAACCTTCCCTCTGTATGAATGCTTTAGGACCCATGTTCCCATAGCATTTTTTTTGGGGGGGGGTTGGCAGAGAAGTGTTGGGTGATGCAATAGAACAAAACAAAATACTGCTCGCTGGTTTTGTTTCTATGACAACATATCAACATATCAGGACGCCGTTGTGTGATAGACTAGCTTACACTGCACAGGCTGCTAAAAGCACTACAGTCACCAGCAACATTTAGTGTCAATCTGCTCCCACAAATGGCCTTTTCTGTCTGTTGTGTCATTTCTTCTAAAAGCTTCATATAGATGGAAATAGGTGACAAATACTGTACAATGTAATTGGCTGCCTGAAAAGGGGCCCCAGCGATGACACCAGCACTTTTCTGAATAGTTGAAAGATTTTCATCTTGAAGCCCTTGAAAGGCTGAAGGAAAAACACACAGATTTGGATGCTCAAAAAGAAATACTATGTGGACATGGGCCCTTAGCTTTTGTCACCCTACATTATCTCACTCTTATACCAGTGGATAAGGGACATCATTTACTGTTCATGACACAACTCATGAAGGTTTTAATATCTAAGATTTATACATGCGCTTACATAAACTTTATGTTGGAGTCTGTATTGAGAGGGGATTTGTCCCTCTCAATATTTATAACATATGCACTTGTATCCTCCAGCAGAAATCCTGCTGAAACACATAGCTTACAAGCTGTTAAAGTCCAAGGGTTTATAAAATATTTTTAAATGAAGTAATTTACATGTCTGTATTAAAGATGTTACTTCCACAAACAAAAGACACAAAAGAGGACAGAAAAGTAAATCCCATCTACAGTGCATCTGGAAAGTATTCACACCCCTTCACAGGATTGTATCGAGGCACAGATCTGGGAGCCTCGATACAATCCTGTCTCAGTAGACTCCACAATCAAGTTGTAGAAACATCTCAAGGATGATCAGGATGCACCTGAGCTCAGGCTTGAGTGTCATAGCAAAGGGTGTGAATACTTATGTACATGTGATATTTCAGTTTTTTATTTTTAATACATTTACAAACATTTCTAAAAAACATGTTTCACTTTGTCATTATGGGGTATGGCGTGTAGATTGATGAGACAAAAAGGTATTTAATCCATTTTGGAATAAGACTGTAACATGACAAAATGTGGGGACAGTGAAGAGGTGCGAATACTTTCTGGATGCACTGTATATGTGTGTGGACTTAAGTTCCTCAATACCTCTCTAATGCTCCTCTACTGCCGCAGAAGACTGCAGCACGAGCTACTGTTAGCTTAGAAATGGAGTTAGCTAACGTCAACAAACGACCAGCTCCCAGTACAAACAAATGTTACACGTTGAACTTTTATGGGTCTCCTCTAATAAATCTGGGAAAAGATAGGGTCCATTCTTCCAACCGATTAAGAGGATTAATTTCCAATTCTTTCCTGATTGAAGCAACCGTTGCAGTTTGGAATGGTATCAGTATAGAGAATGGGATGGTGTCGTCATGCCGCAAGGCACTGTGGGACTTGGGGTCACAGAGGCTTCGGTAGCGATCAGTGAATGAGGGCAGACGTGTTGTAGATATTAATATTATTTTCCAACTTAAAAATTCAGTGAAATGGTGAACGCTTGCTGTGTTATCAACTCCCATAATCGTTCTCACAACCAGTGTGGAAAATGCACTAGAAATGGAGTGCAGTTTTTCAGTTTTCCAGCTTAAAGCAACTCAGGTCAGCAAGTTAACAGAGACACCGTATGGCATGAGTAAGCACTGTTAAGACGAGAAAACATCACCTTCAGTGACATTTACTGACACTAGCTGACAGCTAACTTAGCAAAAGTGTCTGGCTTCATAGCTATATTGCTAATCAAATAAATCGCGTTTGTGTTTTCCAGGAAAACCACCCTATGAACTGTTAGAATGTCATCCTGACTGCGTACATCATTAAAAAGATAAAAGATTTAACTGGATGAAAAGCGACCCGGCAAGCTAACACAGGGGTCAACACTACACCCATTATGAACCCATAAACCTCAAACTGAATATTAACTGTGCATACTGATTTACCACATTAAATGTTGCTGCTGCTACCCAGAGTGCAATGCGCCTTGATGTATTTGCCGACTCTCTATTGTATTTGTTGTGGTATGGGTGATAGTGACTACTATGACATGGGTTACTATTAGCTATATATACCTTTTCACTTCTTATAAATGCTCTGTGCACACAATGTTCTTGCAAAACCCAACAAACAAAAATATACAAAAAAAGATTAATGGTGAAGATATTGAGTGTCTGCTGCTTTTAAGGCTTAAAACGTCGGGAATCCTATTTACAGATATCTGGATTATGATTAATTCTATGCCTGGCCTTCTCTAATACCATAAATGCACCTTCTATCACAGATAAACCTGTAAAAGCAGCACATCTAGTCAGCTAAACCTATTATCCATACATTTACTTTGCATTGTGGGTGAGATAGTGGGCCTCTGAGAAGTCCATCTCGGCATCAGACGTGCCTGTAACCACACACATTAGCGAATCAATCTCATTTAATTTTCTCTCTGAATCACCAAGGTGTGATTTCTATTGACACGCAGAAATAGCAGATGGAGTTGTGATTTAATTACATCCAGTAGCCACAAAAATACCATTAAAACTATATCTCAGCTCCTAGGTATGTTCAAATTTACTGCAGAAGTAAATAAATACCAAAAGAGGATGTTATTGGTCATTTGTCTGAACTGCTAAATTTATAATTCAAGAGCTTAAAACACATTTTTGTAACTTTTAGGTGGTGTTAGGGTACTCATTGTTTTACTGATTTTTATAATCAAATCCATATTAAAAATAATTAGCATTAAAAAAGATGTTTAGCCTCCTTTTCTTCTCCTGATAATGGCTTGAGCTGATATAAGCTCCTCTTATTTCTTTAAAATGATCCGGTCGCCAATGATTTCTGTTTTAAACTTCATCGCAGCGTTAATCCGTACGCCTCGAGTGATAAATCCCGAAGATCCACGGCTAATCTTGCTCAGCACTGAGAGGAGAGTTACCCCCCCGATATAGGCACAAATCAACCTTTCAGAAGCAATTATCATTTAGACAACTCTACTGTGGTGTTTAAACACCCCGCAGATACCAAAGTGGGGTGGAAAAAAAAAACTGGGCTAAAAATGTATTTGTGCTCACATTGATGTGTGTGACCCTAGGCCTTCACTGGAGAAACTGCATGAACAAAACCAAAGGCAAGAACACGATGGGAGCCCTGTTTGGTATGTCTGTGGTTTCCTCGAGTAAACCAAATATAAATCAGCTCATATTCCCTTTAGTGCTTTATTTGTATGTATTTGGTCTTTAGAAAGCTGAGACACCACTGAGGCCTTAACAGATCACCCTCTGATCTACACAGGCAAGACTCCTGCATGTATTCATCTATGAACCATGTTTGCATGCAGGTTTACTGCTTTGTACAAATTACTGAATTATTTACTACTTTATTCAAATTATGTTTACATAATTAAAGCTGCAGGAGCTGAAATCCGGAAACATCACAGTTTGAAAGTATACACCTTCCTTCTGCAGCTCCGTCCTCTCAGTCCAAATCAAAAAACTAAATATGAAGATAGATGAACCTTACACCGTTTCACACAACAGTAGAAAAGTGAAGCTATTTTCCTAAGCTTCTGTGTCAAGCCATGGAGTAGAGCAGTAGAATCACATCTGAGGAAATCTTAATAGCATCAGTAATTACAGCTGTCAGTCATGTATTTAACCTAATACCTGTCTGAAAACCTTTGATTAGACAAAGTCTGCGTCATGTTGTAGAGTCCAGAGAAGTGGGTAGAATCTTGTTTTCTCTCAGACCATTTGAATTACAATATCCTCAAAGGCAATTACGGAATTCTTGCCCAATGACACCACAAGCACTGTAGCTTTAATACCAGAATAAGGAACATGGGCTTGGTATTTTTGAGTATATAGATATAGTCCCAAATATATTGAAAGCTGGCAATGAATGCTGAGTCCAGGTCTTACTGTGTGGTCAAACTGAGAACTACACTGCATTAAAACAAGCAAGAGCTGCAGGTTTGCTTCAGGTAGTGAAGGGACACTAATTTGGGATCCTGAGAGTCTAGTTAGAGTAATAGATCCATGATGCTGAAAGCTTACCCTGCACGGCGGATTTTAATACTATAATGAAGGGTCTTACAGTTCTGAAAAGTCACGATTAAAAACATGCCACTCATTTTAAAGGAAAGTTTCTTTTAGAGAGCAAACATGCATGTCTCAAAATGTCTAACTATTGGTGTTGCCAAAAGGGGATCTGAGTTTTGGCACCAGAACTGAAAAATCCACATACCACAAGCCCTTGCTGAAAACAAAGACCCCTATACTGCCCCTCTCCCACCTGCCACATGCCACACAATACACCAGACTCCTAGTCCAGATTTTACAGTTGGTGGGTCCATGCAGCCCCCTCACATCAACATTTCAGGTTGAGCCCAACCGGGTTCTGGGAAACCACCAGTAACTCGTTGTTGAACTCTACCCCAGGCCTGACTCCAGTGGTAGCTCATGGTTTCCCTGCTCCACAGTGTAAATGGTGTCTTTGTTCACTTGCTTTGTTCATGTGAGGTCTTACAATAGGGATTGAGGCCTTTATGCACAAGTCTGTATATTTTGTCCAAAATTGAAAATCACTTTTACACACAAAAATATTAATCAGTTGCGAACAATTTAAGAGCATGTTTGATTTTCTGCATTTTTTGCATCATTCAAAAGCCTTTTGTGTGTTTGTTTGACCACACTAAGTTTAATACATTGGAACAATTTAAAGGAATATCGTATATTACCAGTGTGATAAATAGGCTGATCACAGGACAACTATTGACCATGACTTGTATGTTTGTTTGCATACAAGTCAGCATTTTGATGTGTTGCCCTAAATATCTGAGGATCCAGATGAAAGGCTGATCATATAGCACCGATTTTTAAGAAGCTGAATTTGGATTACCCACAGTATTACATTTGTGAACTGTACATTGACAAGACCACAAAATCATCCTCACAGCTTGACAACTCCATTTTGTCTTGTATTGCACATTTTCACAATGAATAGGATAGTAAAGTTTGATGGCTGCAGTGTGCAAGCTTCCTGTGCATAATGATATTTACTGAATGACAGGATTAAAAAAAAAATAAATAAAAAATAGGGACTTAGTTTGCAAAGGCTATTACTCTCCAAGAAGTTCAGAAATTTGGTAGGCTCTTCCACACTAAGAGGAACCACAGGGTGCCTCCCTCTGGAGGTCTACCAGGCACAGCTGGGTGGAGGCCCTGGGGCTACCCAGGACTCACTGGAAGGGTTATATGTCCCAGCTGGCCTGAGAGCGGTTGGGGATCCCAGGTGGAGCTGGAGGAAGTTGCTAGAGACAGGGACACCTGGGTGTCTATCAGCATCAAGTTGCTTCTTTTAAATTCACTCCAATTTCAATTTCAGCCACTATCAGCATCAGGATATGTCAACTCAGCATGAGATTACGTCTAAATACTTCTCTCCAACCAGCTAGCATCTCACTGAATCCTAGCCTTGCATTACTAATCACATACACTACCTGTGTTAAGATGGTGCTTATTATAGCCACCTTCTCACTGTAGCTTCTACTCATTAGTTGCGACTGCAATGAATTATAACTCACAGCCATGCTTTTCAGCTTTAACAAGGGGTCTGGAGCAGCACGTTAGTCCCCTCACTATGCTGTTAATGCGCTAATCATTTACAGCATGAGGCACTGGACTGCACTGGCAGGTAGGGAGAGCAATTTGGGAGCTGCTGTTTAATTTGGATTCAGTAAAACAGCCCTACAAAGACTCTTATAGGTAAGCAGTGCCAAGCATCGCCAACCTCTGCGGCTCACGTAAGGTCACCAATCAGAGTGGTGCTTTGAGATGAGCCCAGGCTCTGTCATTACTGTGCCAGTCACTGATGCTCCTCTCATTGTGTCCAGCACCTTAATACATAATTCATACACACAGAAACATGTGAAGGGCACATGCCCAGTAAAGGCCATGCATTTATTTTATGTGAACGATACAAAGAGGACATTCAAACCTCCTTTTTAGCCACTAGTTATTTCAGACTGAAGGTTTATACATAACAATGAACATGCACATCTAAGGACAAAAAAGGGAAACAATTTTTTTTTCCAGTTTTTGTTATGTGCTGCTATTTTGTAGACTATTTTGTATTGTGCATCAGCCAACATAATTATTCTAAATAAGTGAGTAACATCCATGGCACATTCTGTTTTGCGTTCGCTGCATAAACAGTACACCCAGGTCATTTGGTGTACCGTTATAAAACAGACTCCGGGTGCATACAGTATTTCATCAACACTTCCTGACAGATATTAATCAGGGTGGATGTCAAACCCAAATCAGTATTCTGTTAACAGCTCACTTGTGCATCATTAACGACTGGGCTAGATGTTGCCATGGCTACCCAGCAGAAAGGCCATCAGGGGTTCACAGTGTCAGCTCCCCCACCCTTCACTCCCAACCACTTTAACCCTCTCCACAGACACACAAGAGTCATTACCCCTTCGCCTTGATTGCCAGATGAAGTGTGGGCTGCACAGTATGAACAAACACACACAGTATATATGGGCTTTACATTTCAGTGAGTGTGTTATATAAATTAGATTTTGTGTAACCACCTCTGTGTCGACCTGTCAGTGGCTACACTGGTGCACTATGGTAAGCTCCACTTGAGCGCTGGGCATTAAGCAGCTGCCATGTTCCCAGGTAAAGAGGGGCCCTCTCTTCACTAATGGCACTCCAGCGAATGACCTTGACAGCTTGAAAATGAGCACATTAAATAGAACACTTAAATGTATAATTATGCACTTGTTCCAGTGGAACTGTCACTACTCTGTAGGTTAAATCATTACGGCTTAGATAAGATGAAAAATTAAATAAATAAATCCCCCCTTTTCAAATGCCTATCAAAACAATTTAGGGACAGGACAGGCTTTGATATGAACACATGAAAGGAAGCATTACTCCACTCATTAAACGGAGGCTTTCAAAAAAGTAAGGTGGTGCAGAGTAAAGCAACAAACACAACCATTAGTTATTTTACTTTGAAAATATTCATAATGTGATGAGCTTATTTTTGACAAGACAGGTTGTTCAAAGAATTAATCGGAATAGTTAGATAATACATGTTATGTGTCAAAAAGTAGCACTAGTATCGTGAACTTTTGTGTATTCTGAAAAGTTACATGAATATGGTTATATAAAGTAATGTATCAGACTCTTATCATTTCAATCACTGTGGTGTATCTCTCCTTTGACCTTATGTCCAGGGTCAATGCAAGGAAATTAAAGTTAATGAAAACTAAGCCTAAAAATACCAGTAAAACTGAAATAAAATTCAAAGACATAAAAACTACAACCAACAATGAATGAAAACTAAATCAAAAGAAATAGAATTACAGGTTAAAGACATTTTACATTTGAATAAAGTTTCACTTTTGATTTACTGTGATAATTACTGAGCTTTGTTAATGTTCATGATGCAATGTTAACCTTTAATAAACAATGGTTTTGTAAATTTAGGGACTGACCCCAAGAGCTGGATCAGGTATCGTGACGATAGATCTGATCCATAGGCTGATCTATTCAGTTTACTTCTATGTTTACATTTACGTGTGTATGTCATGTGTCAGCAGTGTATTGTAGATGCAGATCAGCGCACTCACAGCTGTTGCATGAAGCAACGGAAAGTGTTCAGTAAAAGTACTCCTTGTCAATCACAGTTACTGGTAAATGTCATCCTTTGTTGTCTTGGTGGCTTATAGTTGAAAAAAGGGTTTTACTCCACCAGCACGTCGACTGAGTCACTTAGCTTTAGCTGGAGCAGATGCAATGAGGGGATAAAAAAGTCAGAGGAAGCTTTTAATTCTGCTGGAAAACGCTGTCACCAGTAAAACACGGTCCATCCCTATAAATCATATTTGATGTCATGTATTCTTTCATCCTCCCTTTTCAGCTCCTACAAATCAAGGATTTCCTCATAATAACTCAAAAAGCTAAACTAAAACTAGTCAATTCCAAACTGAAAGACTAAATAAAAATTTCAACAATAACTTAATTAGCAATAGTAATTCAATGCGGTGGTCTAACGACTGAAAGAAATCCATTTGCTTTAATTCAGGCAGCCTGATGCTAAGAGAGGGACTAATGTTGGGGTTAAAAAACTACAGCAAATATCCATTTTCATTATTATATCACAATCAAATGGTATGGAAGTAATCATTGTGTTAAGTTTGTCAGGCATATTAACCTTATGCTGCTCCGCCCATTGTGATCATACTTGTGGTTCAGCGCCGTCATAGTTTTGTAACTAGTATTGTTGTCCACAGTGAGTGAAATTTGGGAATGTTAGGAGCTGTGCCCATCCTGTGCCCTGTTTCAGAACATGAACTCGAAAACTCAACATGACAACCTTTGTTCACCTGTGAAGCTAACGGTCTTAACCTGCTCACTGTTAAGTTTTGTTCAAGAAACCCTGAGTTTGTATTTCTACTGCTGTTTGACATGTTTAATTTCTTCATTCATACAGACAATATCATGGAGAAAATCCAAACATATTCATTAGTGTAGAGTTTAACAGACAGAGAGAGAGATTACATTCAGGTTTACAGTCTGTGCTGCAGTAATAAATCTACACTGTGATCTCTGGCCTCACATTCATACATTACACATCTTAAATTCACTCTGAGCTCATAATAATGTCTGTGTATTTTCATTTTATTTTTATGAATTAATTTTTAAATAAGAATGTCACATTGTGCACATTCAGACAGATGTCAACCAGGACAGTTCACCTGTACTGACACTGTTACACTACTAATCTGTTTAAATTAAATACATAAAAAGAAGACTTCATAGACACAGTATGTTTAAGTCTACACCTCATGCTGCTGATTTACAGTGGAAACCACAGACAGTGATCTGTAGTGAACTGCTGAAAATGCGAGAGTCAGTGCACATTCCAACATAGTAGGTGTGGTAATGTACCTGAACACTGGATGCCACGTGCTATAAAACGGAAAGAAGTAGAAGTGGAAGTCTGTTCTGAACTACTGTAATATGGCGGACTTAAACCCCTTGTAGATATATATATAGCTCATTCTAAAGCAACAAAAACAAAAGGATTCTTATTTGCAGGTGAGTCTACACTAATGAAAACATATAACATATTATTATATTCTGTTTCTACATTTAGATCTTCTTAAATATTACACACTGAACTTATCATGAAGATAATTTTTTGCAAGCTTCATTTCTCGACACTCCAGTGAGGAGAACTGACTGATGGGTAATCTTACATGTTCAGTTCTTCTATGCAGTTCAAAGTTCCTTACGATTTGCAATCTTCCATAACATGGCAGAATACACTGTTCAGTCCACTTCACTGGGAACTACGGGGTGATCAGAAGGTACCTGAATTAATGAAATTTTATATCCGGAAGGTCTCCTTCACTGTAATGTTCTGCAAAAACTTTATGGCTTTTCTGGCCATTATTCAACACCAAAATTCAGGAACAGAAGAGCAGATTGGGACCAGATTTAACATGTGGTCACATAATGAATCGGTGACACTAATCTTGGAGCTTTGAAACTGTGCTGATTGTACAGATCTTCTGTTCTGCCAGGTTGAAGATGTGAATTAGAATTTGTAGCTGTAACTTGACTAATTGGCAGAGCTGTACAACCACTAATTCTAATTATTAATCAAACCTTTAGTTGAACCAAAAAGAAATTAGATTGAAAAATAGAAAAGGTGGTTATGGTGGTTCTAAGTAAAGTACCCATAAACTCTTTCCTCTTGAAAATCCATTAAGTTCAGTGGCTTTGACAGTATTACATTAATGAGCAGGTCTGTGGCTCACTGTCTAACATCCAAAATGTCGTCATTCAAAGGTTTACTGCTCCTATGTTCTTGTCCTCATCTAAAGTTTACTGACTCACATCATATAAACATAGCCACCGCTAAATCATTCTGTTGAATACCATTATTGTCAAAATGTCAAAAAAATATTAGATTATATAGATTTTATATTTAGCCCTTAACTATGACCCATAAGAAAGTCTTTTCTGTACATAGGTGGTGATGTATGAGGAAGCCAAGTGCGACAAGACTTGCTATTGTATCTGTGTACATCACTGCTTTATCAACCAATGTAACCAGATGAGCTACGACAGCTGTTGTCTAACCAACACTTATGACACTGATGCATGCATACCATCCTAGACATCTTATTAATTTGTGTATTTTCTAATAAATTTAACTGCAACTCTCTACCTAAATGCATAAAAAGAAGCAGCTTAAGGCTAATTTAGGAGATGTTTCAAATTTTACATTCCAATCACATAGTATCCGTGGCTAACTAGTCCAAATGTTCAACATCAACTAAAAGTTTAACAACACAGTACAAAACCTGCAGAGACGACACGACAATCACGGTCTCATCTATTCAGGTAACCTGGCCCCATGGGTGAGACCGTGGTGCATTCACCCTCCCTATTGGAAGAGACATCTTTTCGGCAGTGAAGTTTAGCACTACCAGGTAGCCACTCCGTAGGGACATACTTTTCTTGAATGAAAGTCCAAATCCTACTCTTTTCCCTCTCTGTACACAGATCTAGTTTTAGTGGTGGCCTAAATCTGACTTAATTTTAAGTTGTTTTAAGTTTATTAAAATTGTTTTTAACTAAAAACCCTCCATAACTGCACTGGCTAATGTTGCTAATGGTGATATCAGTACAGTTTAGCTAGCAGTTTCATTAATGTGATTTGATTGGTGTGAAGCCAAAGGGCATAGTCCTGACTAAATTATAGTTTGGCAGAGGCATGATGGCAATCTTATCTGTTTGGTTGATCCCTCTTTTTTTTCTACCAAGGGATGCCAATTTCATCCTGGCCTCTTTGCAGATGTGACATTAGTTTACAGGACTGCAATATAGTGTTTCAGCATACATTTGTAATATTTAGAGGGGAGCTGTTTCACCCATAAAATGCTCAATGAGAAATGATCAAGAGATAGCAGCCAGCAACAGCACAGAAGAAATACCAAAAGCTTTTAAGGCTCCTATAGACTGTAAGATTTCAGCAGTCTCATATGTTTATCAGCAGCCACACTGTGTGACATGGACCTAATAAACTTGGGTATGACATGTATGCAGACAGTATGATGATAACACCTCGTGAAGCACTGAATATTGAAGTACACACTTTAAACGTCATTACTGCACGTCATCTATCTGTGAAGCTAATCTATCTAAGCTAATGATTGCGCTGTTACAAAAGTGGTTTTTATGTGTACGGAAATAATCCGAAGTCAAGGAGGAGGATGAGAATGTGGAGAAGAGAGGCCAACTTGGTATGCCAATTTTGCAAAGAAAGTCTGAGGAGAATATTTTTTAGCTACATGAACCTAGGTGTTACATTGATCAATGTGTCATTTCAGATGTAGGTCATAGCAGCATTCACACTGTGAGATAGTCATCCTAAATTTCAGACACTGTCTTTGAAAGACGGCTGTCTTTGAACATCCCTCACACTGCGACACAGGATCACCATTTTTTTAGCTACGACCAAGATATCCCTACGTTTTGTCCCAAAATCACACAATGTATATGCAGCTTTAAGTCTATTTATTAAAATGACAACTACAGTCTGAAAAACAGGAGAAGCCCAGTTCTCCTTGGCCTCTGGGAGAGACCGCCACTGGATGCGCATCACATCAGACTGACTCTTGGGTTCATCTTAAGATTCTTTCTCCTCATCTGTATCCTGCTTGTGTTGGAGCAGTTTTACTGTAATAATCTACAGCTCCCTTGTGATTGCTGTGCAATAAAATGACCCCCTATTGAGATAATTAGCTACAGTACTTCAATACTTCTCCTGTTTATAGCCGCTGCAGAAAACTGCAAGTGAACAGTAATTAATCTTAAAAGGAGGATGGACTTGCTACATTTTCCATCAGAACTTCAGTCCTTTTAGTATTTTTAAAAAGATGTTTTCAAGCTGCTCTCATGAGAAATTGACTCTTATTGATCTAATGAACATATTTCCATATTACCATGGTCACGGAGACAAGTCTCCCCTTTCTTATGCCAGTAAATTTGCTCAGCTGGATCATTCAAGCCAAGGCCCCTCAAAGGACTTGGACGGCCTGGAGGCATTCACATCTTCTTTCTCAACACCTGGGGATTTTTGTTTCATTCTGTGTATGTTTTTTTTTTTTTTTTTTTAAAGAACTGCATCATGGAAAAAAATATTGGGTCACTAAGATAGGTTTTAAAGTGATCCTGGCAGTACATCTGAGAAAACGTTGTTAAGATATGTTAAAGAAAGGTAGATCTGTAAACAGCATGCGTTCATCTACAGTATACCGCCACAAACAGCCAACCTATTTGTATTTTTCACGGTGGCCAGCACATCCCACTCTCGCTGGGGTTGCTCTGTGCTGTCATTTCAACTGCCTGGTTTCTTTTGCAGTGGGCATACACAGTCATTCACTGTGGTTTCAATGTTGCTAGGCTACATCACTTCTCCACTGTTTTCTGTTTGAAAATCTACTGTTCAATAAAGCAGTTCAAGGGAGACCTGTGGGTTTGAATACTGAGCAATACAAACCTGCAGGAGTAACTGACAACACTAATAGCCTTTTTTTTTAGTCTCACAATACCCTTTGCTTTTTTCCCTTGACTCTGGAACAGCAGCACTATCTGCACCCACCTCTACAGTCCATACATCTCCTTCAATCATAATATCCATATATCAGAACATTTATAACCTCCCTGGATGTATTTTCTTGTTTTAAAGGTGTACAATCTGAGTCACTGCCTTTGTACTCTTCTGCTGTTCTTTTATGGTGGGCATGTTTATATCCACCCAACAGCGTCTACAAGTTATTATTCTTGTTTTGTCTCTCCTGTTTTTAGCTTCGGATGTTGGACATGTTCCAAGCTTGGACTGTCAAGCACAGTGTTTCCAAGGTTGAAGGGTGAACAAGCAAGCTGCTCGGCTGGACCCGGCACAATTTTCAGTGCTGCCTTCGGTCTCTCTTGATGTGCGCTCAATAGCAATGAGTGCAGAACAGTTTGACCCCTGCACAATAGAAAGGCTCAGCTCCTTGAACTTTCCTGGGTGACACACGCTGACCCCGTGACCTCAACTGCATGGCCACCTGATTTCCCAGGAGTCCCAAAACAAAAACTCATTGCATGACCTTTAAACTGATACCTTCCTCCTCCACAGCTACATTTAAATCATCCCACCCCTTTCTGTCTAGAAAAAAAAGAACATTGAATCTTAACAGCAGCAAATTCTGAAATGGGTGCAGCTGGGTTTTGTTCAAACATTTTTGACACTGCTGCTGATACTTTGGCTTATGATATTTTTTTCAAGATCAATTTTAGAATATCAGTTTTAACAAAAAGAAAATGACTTTACACATTACAGCCCAAAACTACAGTTTTCAGCTCCTGGATGTTTTTAACAAACAAAAAGCAGTTTCATAACTTAAAATCATATAAACCTATTTTCCACAATATGGTTTAATGTGTCATTTAAGTTCCTTAGTTTCAGCATCCTGACATTTTCACAGTTGTAGCGGCTTTAGAACATAAAAGATAAACCTGTTTATTATGACATGAAGTTGTCTGCTAAGGGATTATCAATAAATAATGTGATTATGCACACATTGAACAATATATACTGCTCTATGGCTTGATGTTTTGAATAACAGCACTATAAATATAACCACTACTACTAATACTAATAATGAAAGCTATATATTGTAAAGTTTTTTCTGATTAATTATATAGACTGTGGTGACCCTACATTGTGATGAGCAGAGACTCCCATTTAATAGCACGACAACTTATACCTGTATCACACAGAGCCTTCATTTTGAACACCGAGCAGAGCATCTTCATTCTCACACAGGCTCATCTTCATCTCTATGCTTCAGACCAGTGACTTACTACAATGTCACAGCTTCACAAACCCAACGTGAAAGTAAATAACACATAACATGACTGAATGGTAAATATGAACATAGAATAGCTTTAGTTTAGCTAATATCCTTAATAAGTTACTGATACATAAATTGGGACTTCCCCAACACCCCAGCACAGCAGCTGAATGCAATCCGAACCTTCTAAAGCTGCAGGAACTGAAATAGAGGAAGAAAACACCAGAATTTGAAATTACACACTTTCCCTCTGCAGTTGTCTCCTCCCATTTCAAATCTGTGTCGAGACATAGAGTAGAACAGTAGAGTCACGTCTGATTGAATTTAAACAGCAATTGGCAATTACAGCTGTCAATCACATATTTAACCCCCTACCTGTCTGAAAACACTTGTGATGTGAGTTCACAGAAATGGGGAGAATTTTTGTTTCCTCTCAAACACTTGATCAACAATATGCTGAAAGGGAATTATGGAATTTTTGCCCAATGACACCACAAGCACTGCAGCTTTAAGTGCGTTATCATCACTTTACAGTGTCAGTGTTACTCAAACTCCTTTAGTGGTGACAAACTAAAAGAAACACTATGAACTGACTTAAGTAAACTCACTAGCCTAGTCACATTAATAAAGATAACATAAAAGATAGTAAAAGAGGAATAAAGAGAGCAAGAAAGAGGCAAATAGCAGCGGTATCCATGACTCACACCCCACTGCAGCAACATGTTTGTGTCGTAACAGTATGTAAATTACCTTTAAAGGTATTTAAAGAAGGGGTGATTCAATTGAAGGCTTGTTTTGTTGTTGTGGTCATCCTGATCAGACTAATAGTGAGCCAAGGAGTCTTTACAGTCATTTGAAACAAATTAAAATGTTAACTGTTGTTCTTGTGTTATGTATGTGTTATGATCATGTTGCTTTGGTTTGAATCTGTTTAGTTGCAAGTCACTGCACTCTTTGTGTTCCTGCTACATCTTTACATTACATGTGACGATGGCTTGTGTTTTCTCATAACTCTGTCAAGCAGCAGCATAACGTGCCTGCTTTCAGTTATGTTCCTGTGATTTACCATCATGGAGTTATTGTTTCAAATCAGTTTCTGAAAACTAGAGTGAAAGGCTGCCACTGTCTTTCCATTTTCCATACTAAGATCACTGCTGTTTTCTTCTCTTCTGTCTTTAAGTTTTGACCAGTGAAACAGCTCTACCTCTTAGCTTGCACAGCAAAGCATTAGCAGACTTTTTATATATTTATCACCTACTAAGGAAGACCTCTCTCCTTGAGATAAACAGCAGTGCACTTCTGATTTCTTCAGGCATTCGAGTTTCCCCACTACACTGGATCAGCGGTTCTATCATTTTATCTTGCAACTGTTTTACTTCTCAAGTTCTGATCCAGTTTCCTTCCTTTCCTGGACTGAAGAGGGTATAGACTCTTCTGATATATATGAAGTATGGTGTCATTTTTTTCCTACTTGACTTTGAGATGTTTAACTCAGAAAATAATGTAAAGTAATGTGTGATATAATACACATTTACCCACCACACTTTTATTGGGTTTTTTTTTTTTTTTTGGCCCCACCCCCACTAGTTACTAGCAACAAAACAGTGACCATGTTGATAAAACTATCTATGAAAAGTGTATTATTCCTGCTTCAGTGAATCAAAACTACTGCACAGCCTCCCAAGGAAAGAAATGTTACAGACCAGAGGATGGATTTGACTTTTTGAGACTTATTTTGACTTATCTTCAGTCTTTTTCGATGTGTACAGCACATTAATAACTGATAATTGTTGACACCTGTTGAGAATTCTGCTGTTGCTAACTGTTGCTAATGGATCTGTGGTTAGCCAATCAGAACGTCTGCTGATGAAAAGTTGGAGGTGACTATCCTGCCAGTGTAATATGAGCCTTTTGTGGCAGAGACACAGAAAGGCATCATAAAAGTGAGGAAAAATCAAATCTATACTCTTTTTTTTAAAATCAACACCATAACAGAAGTCTTTAATATACACATATACATGGTATAGATAGAACTTTAAGTGTTAAGATATGGGACCTTTATATTACAAAACTGAGTGCAGAAGAAAGTGGAAAACCTTTTCCAGTTAATCTCAAGATTTTCATATACTTGGCCAGGAAGATTTTGAGGTCATATAGAAAATGCAACACACTCCTATTATATTGACTGTAAATTTGCTAATTGTAAAATAAAGTTGAGTGGATGATGGATGGATGGTTTTGATATTCTGTATTAAAAATTGCTGGTGGATGAAAATGTAGGTGAATTAAAAAATTGTCTGAATCTGATTTACTTTTTAAAATAAAACATCTCAAAAACTCTTGAAGCATTTCGTAGAAAAGCAAAAATTATGGATAGACTGATTATCGGATCCAACATTCACATTTTTTTCATTTATCATCAGTGATATTTTTTAACCTATAACTCACCCACAACACTATCTGATTGGTTACTATACACATCACAATTAATAGACTATTAATAGAGAAAATAACATTTATGTATTTACTAGTCCTTTTTAAAAAAAATAGTATTATTTTATTTGATTCAGCAAAGTTTTGTGTTGGAGTTACTGTACAAGTTTTCACAAGTTTTACTGCAAATGTATATCTGCTCCAAATATCAGTTATTGGCCTACGTGATTAATAATGATCAGGACTGATATTGTCCTGAATAAAAACATATCAGTCGATCCCCAGCAAAAATGCTCTACAGGAAATGTCATTGAATGAACCAACACTGCCATCACTAAAGTCACATCACTAAGAATCATTCTGACATTATACACTAAACACAGCAACACTGACCTGGCAGAAAGCAGCAAGCAGATCCTCCCAAAAATGAGACATTCTGTGTTGAGTTACAGTTAAAGTCCAATAAAGAGATCAATACCAACACCAACACCTGCCCATCTGTGGTGCACCCGATGCCTTTAAACACAGACTGCAAAAATACCATTTGATTTTTAATAGAGGGTTTCTGCAAGTTTCAACCGATAAATTTAAGGCTTTTTAAGACCATTGTGAATTTAATATCTACTTTTGATCTCAAGCCAGATCTCATTGAAATATTAGATGAAAGTAACAATCTGAACTCATTACTTCTAATAGTGTTGCAGAACTCAAGATGGGTCTCATCTTGGTCTCCACTGCATTTTTACTCTGTCTTTTCTCGGTCTCAGACAAAGAGGACTCTGGATTTTAATTCAAGACCAGTCAAGACTGCAGCTGTAGGGATATCACTACATTTCTGGTATATATTGATTCATTTGTAACACCATTGCTGCAGTTTGAAAATAAATCTTTCAAACATTTCCTTTAGGTGTAAAACTTTTTGCTCATTCTTGATTCTTCTTTCCACAGGCTGCTTCCTTCTGCTACAGCACTCATCTAACCCTCACCCTCAATCTGTAATATTTGAAACATTTGGTTTCTTTAATACTCTTGTTGAGTAACTAGTC
>JAPQRN010000011.1:12958568-12969767 GCA_037367275.1 Coranthus polyacanthus
ACTCATCTAACCCTCACCCTCAATCTGTAATATTTGAAACATTTGGTTTCTTTAATACTCTTGTTGAGTAACTAGTCTGGTCTCAGTCTTGACTCAGTCTCAACCCTTCCAAATCTTGGTCTTGTTTCGGTTTCGATACACTCTGGTCGTGGTCTTGACTTGGTCTCGGTTTAGGTGGTGTTGATTATGTATTTGTAGCTCTTTTTTGATGAGCAGCCTCCATGTTATCCCACAGGCCACATAGTGACACACTAGCTTAATCCTGTGTGGGCTGTGCAGGTTGCATTATTGGGTACTGGTTCCTCTACTGGTTGATCTGGTGGCAGGTGATGTATATGTTGGCAGCTTTACGTAATGTAAATTTTATAGTTAGTTGTGTGTTTACAGTATTTAATAGGTTAGTTACCAATTTTAGATAGATGTTAGCTAACCTAGATAAACTTTCTACAGGCTGGTGCTAAAATGAATTGTTCGGAAAATGTGAACCATGTTAAAATCCCTAGCTATAGTGAAACAACCAATGACAGCAAAATACAGCGGCGTCCGGCTGATCCATTCCAGAATACAGACAATAATTGTTGGTGTATGTCGGTGTCTGTGTTTATGAAGTGTGTTTTTGTGTATGATTGAGTGGGTCTTATCCCCCCTCCCAGCCCTTCATTTGAGAGGCAGTTTTGGAATTTCCAGGGTAGAGGCACTTTAGCCAAAACCCTGGGTTTAGTTACTCTTTATGGACCTGCAGAAACCCTGTAATAAAGAAAGCAAAGCAAAAAAAAAAGGAAACTGCAGTATTCCTGAAACATCACCACATATCTTTTAAAGACATATTTGCAATAAGACCAAATGCTGCTGCCTCAGAAAAGGCCATTGAGGTACAGTTAAACCTGTGAGAGTCTGAAAAAAACATTCATTTATGAGCTTCAACAAACTGTTATTTACTATCACATCGTTCAGTTGTGATATTGCAAAGAAAGATGTCAATATCACAGAAAAAAAGACTGACACAGTGGTGACAAACGGTGATCAGTGCTCTGCTTATATGCCTGCAGCCTCCTCTTTTTTATGTAAAGTTAATATTTACATGTTATGCAAGCTCATATGTGAGTATGAAAGCAGCAAATGGCCCGAATGCAACAACAGAACAACGACTGACATTTGTATTTGTTTATCTTTTCAGGTGGACTGCATTGTGTTTGCTGTCCTGTCATTGTTCCCTTTGTGCCTGCCTTCGGGTGGGGGTGGAGGGATATTATGAAGATGGACGACACTGTCAGAGTGGGATGGTGTTTGTCGCAATGCAAGCATTTTCTTCTACTCAATTATCATTATCATGGCTGATGTTATTGTTACAATAGCCATTTCGGGAAGCGGTTGAGCTGCTGAGAATGAAAGGCAGAAAAGCAAAAATGGAAAATGGAGACATTGGAATTCAGGGGTGAATATGAGTTGTATAATATCAACATTTAGAGATAATTGGGAGCATACAGTATGACTGCTGTGCCTTATGAAATCTTTATGGCTACATTCTAGACGTGTGTGGCCTGATATTGGAGCCAGCAGCGACAAAAGAAAGTGTTCCCAGTCTGATTTATTGTTCCTTAAGAACATTTATATAGTTAATGGTCTAACACCAACCAGGCTGCAAAACGGCTGCAAAACCAAGCATGAAGGAAGGTTAGAGCTCAGGGAACAATTTGAACTTTTATGTAGCTTGACACACTTGACAAACTGAGCTCTGACCATGAACATAATCAAAATTCAGCAGCATCACCATCCATTTAATACCACTAAAGCATGGAACATAACTAATCCACATTAGTCAAAATAGTACAAGCCAGTATTAGCAATGTCATCACCGCAGTAGTCACAGTTCCAGCTTCACACTTTCATTGACAAGCCTCACATATTAATGCTGTTCCTCCTGCTTCCTCCTCCCCCCTTTTCTCCTCTTTCTCACATACTTGTCCTTTAGGATGCTGGAGCAGGTGTGATAAATGCTGCCGTTTAAATCAAAGCACTCCCCTCTACCCCCGTCTGCTCCCTCTGGGGAGAAAGAGGATGCCTCCATGCAGATTGATATCAAGAGGCCTGGCCATATCCTGCAAGGGCTGACTGATGGTCTGTCTGGATAAAAAATGAACTTTATTCCCAGCATGCAGCTATGATTCATGTACATTCCCCTTCCCCCTCACCTTTCTCTGAAAACCATTCCACATATATGCCTCCTCGACACGCTCTCTGGAACCAGTATAGTACATCATGAACTGCCTGCTCACACCCAGAAAAATCACAACAAGGTGCATGAATACAACAAGTGATATTAAAGGAGCACTCATTTTCCAGAAGTAAATTAAAAATCAGCATCTTTCTAGGCTTTCTAAGAGAACGGGCCATCCACCATTCTGTCATATTTAAAAATATCGAAAACATTTCAAATGGAAAGCATAAATATGTTAGTTATTTAAGATCTTTTCCTCAACTTCTGTTTTGGCAGCAATTTTGTTCCAAACCGACTGACCAGCTCACAAGTCTGAGATGTGTTTTGACCACTGGTTCTGTTTAGTCCTTCTGCCCTTCCATACCATTGTGAGTGACAGGCAGGCAGAAGCATCGGGGTCGCATTACTCACAGTTAGCATTCTGTTCTTCCTCTTTCCTGCGCTAAACAACATGGTGAAGCACTGCACTTTCCGCTCTTCAAGTAGCAGCGAGCAGAGTGTGGGAGGTGTCAGTGCAAAAAAGAACAGAGTCCTGCATTAGCTTGCCATCTGAGAGCACAGCTATATGTTCAGAGACAGATAATTGCTAATAAATTATCTTTAACATCTCACTTCAACAGCTAAAAGGAGACAAGTCGAGCATAATGGCATCGAGTCTCAAAGGTGACAAAATGTTTTGACACTTTGCACAAGCTTCCCATGGTCATTTAAGCTTTTATATTGTCTGTCCACCAAACAAGTTGTTAGCTTCTGCACCTGCTAAAACCAAAACAGGACTGCAATTGAATCCTCCTCTTTTGGGGAGGAGTCGCAGCAAATCATAAAAGCTTTCTTTTTCCCAGAGAGGTGTCAATGTCTATGGAATAGTGTTTCCATAATTGCACCCTATAAAAGTGTCGGATGAATGACGGTTAAGGCTAATGAGAGAGTGGAAAAGGACGGATAGCGACATCCCATAATTATCACCTCAAATCTAAAATTCAAAGAGAAAAAGTAAAAAACAAGGAAAACATCAGGATGACATATGGAAGTTTCTCCTTTATCTGTTTCACGGAGATGTAACAATGATGAGAAGGTGAGAAAATGTAGCGTGATGTGATTATACAGGCGAGGCTTGGCAGCTAAATGACAGCTGCTATTTCAAAGTCTGTGGGTAGTAAAAAAAAAAAAAAAAAAAAAAAAAAAAAAAAGCATGCAAAAACAAAAAGAAAAAACAGATGAGATTATCTGTTTGAAAAAGTTCATGCTGTAGGTAGCATTTTTTTTTTTATCATCCCTTTGAGCACTATCAGTGTACAGACAGTCCTGGTGAGCAAAGAATGAAAAAACTGCATGTCTTGTCACATCTAAAGGTACGTTTCTATGGCGACTGAATGGCATCTTTCATACCACATAGGCAAGAACAGACAGTGACACAGACAATCCTGGAGGGGATGGTCAAGGCACAAAATAAAAGGGTTGTTTCTATTTATTTTATTTTCTTCTAACGGTCCAGTATCATTCAGCTCAATTAAAGTGACACAGCTTTAATTGAATTCTAATGATGTTCGCAGAGGTTCTACATTAAAGGTTCAGTGTGTGATATTTAGTGACATCTAGAGAAGTTGCAGATTGTTTGTTTGGCTAGTTCGACTCACACTCATCTTGGGTGGTGCTGAGTGTAGGACGTAGCGACAGTGCATTTACAAAATAGTGTTGGGAGAGAAGTTGTTTTGGTGGAACGTGCACATGAGGAAGCATGTCATGGTGTTAAAATGACTAAATCCCTACCAAAAGAAATTGGCACATGAATAGACGTGTGTCTTTGTCAAAACTTGTAGTTGTAGCTCGGAGGTTGTTTTTTCACATAGCAAGGGGGACTTTCATAGTGATAACGCACAGATAGCAGAAGGAAGGACAATGACAATCTTCACACTGCACAACAGAAATATTCACCCTTATTCCAGTAGAGTACATCTTGTGAACCAGACTAGATTCCAAACAACTGATGCTGCAAAAAATAATAATAAAAAAGGCCCTCATTACAGTCAGTGTCTGTTTTTCTTTAATTTAACTCTAGTCCACACTCAGACATAGTAGGTGGCAGTAATGTAACTTTACGCAGAATTCCACCTGCTCTAAAGCAGGAAAAAGAAGAGGAGGAAGCCTATTTGGAGCTACAATTACATCATCCTAAATCTTACACACTGGACTACATGACCCTGGTGTCCCAAAAGCAGAGGCTGATAATGTCATTTGTTATACATACAGTTATATGTACATGACTCATTAGCATATTATTAGCTGATTGAGCTGCTTTTAAACTAGGTTTTATAATAGTTTTGAGTGCTTATTTTCAGATTTTTGTGGAGGCTCAATGAGACACTCATATCATGCATACATATTTTATTATTTCAAGCTAAATTTCCAGAGGCTTTAAATTCATGAGACCTTATGACCTTGAGACTTTTTTAGCTATGGATTTTTGAAGTTTGGACAAAATATTAATCTGAGTTCATTAGCTCAACATGCATTTGTTATTTTGCACTTTCAAACTTTTTAGAATTTCTGATATTATCAATGAGTAGAAACAAAACACAATAAAGCAAACACACAAAAAAAGAAACAAAAGATGAGATTATCTGATTTCTAAAGTTACCATAATCCTGTACCATCCCTTTGAGCAGTATCACTAACAATCAGTGTACAGACAGTCCTGGGGAGCAAAGAATGAAAAAACTGCATGTATTGTCAGATCTAAAGGTGTGTTTCTATGGCGACTGCACAGGATCTTTCATAGCACATAGGCATTTTGATGCACATCGATGTCCATCGACAGAGCCGGTCCCAGGGGGGATGGTGAGAGGAGAGCATAATCCTTTATATGAAATTGAAACCCTTCTACTCTGAGGAAATACAATGGCAGTATATGAAACCCTGCCCCTGTTTGTCATTGATCAAAAGGGATTAAAACTATTATAGTGATCTGTTAGCGATTGATTAAAGGTCATATGAAGCCTAACAGAGATTGAATAATGATAAAAAATAAAAAAATAAAAAATCAATGAAGCGAATATTGGTCTGAGGTTAACTTCATTTGAACACTGTAACAATGATTAAAGAGCTTTCATAGTAGTGCAGTGGTGGGATTTGTATCAGGTCCATTAATAAAAATAAGAAACACTGTCATTTGAATTTCTATAAATATCATTTACTTTTTCATTTTCATTGACTTTTTCAGAACACAGTGTATTCTGGACTGTTTTTGTTGCTTCATATTAGAAGTGTGAATGTGGTCTGCCTCTAAATGTCACAGTGCAGAATACAGTCACAGTGCTGGAAGCCTGCAGAAAAGCGTCCCTCAAATTGTTGCTGTTAAAATGTTAACACATACAGCAGTTCCAGCTTATTACCCAATGTACTGCAGCTGTAATAGCTCCTGTGTCCCTGACACACCCTGGCTGATCAGCATTCACTAGGATTTTAATTTTCCAGACAAAAGAGAGGGTGATTGAGGTACTTACCCTAATGAGACCTCTGTTCCTGAAGTGCTCTTTTGTGTGACTTGATTGAAGGGGCAAAGTGTGTAAGTATACCTGCAGGGGACGAGAAAGCATAATGTACACACTTATGAACAGACGGGCAAAAGTACACACATTCTTTATCCCAGTACACTGAAAAAAATAACTTGATAAAATCCTCACAATTTTAGGTAAATATTATTGCTGTAATATCAGGTAAAACTTCCTACCCAATACACTCAACATTCCTCTTACAGTAACATATTGAAGATATTGAGTAAGTTTTACTTGATCATATAGATTTTTAAATTTTATTTACTTGCACAAAGTAAATGAAATACACATATTTTTTTCATAAACATGAGCACTGACAGCCTGAAATAATTAATTACATTTTATATATTCACAGTATTTATAGTCATGAATTTATTAAGTTAATTTTACTCTTTTTAGTGAGGCAAATTACCTAATTTAATTGTGTAAATTGTTCATATTTTGTTTTGATAAATATTACCAATAGTAATAATCACACAGCTAAAATTCTATTCAATCATCATTTATTTATAAATGTTAGGTAACAATTATTTTAAGGCGCATTGAGTAAACATCCTTATAGAACAATAGCCATTCAACTGTATGTGGGACAGCTTTACATACCACCAGTGAAAAAGAAAATCTCAGCAAACATTAAAACTAAAAGTGAATGAAAAATAAAGAATATTCAAGACAGCACACAGCCAAGTAAAGCTAAATTGAACTTAAAGGCAACTTGCAAACTGTCCATGAGGGTGAAGGCAAAATATCATCACTGCACTCCTGTCTGTTGAGGGTTAAGTGAAGCTTACAGTGTACATACAACATCTCCTGGTGATAGCATTTAAGATAGGCGCTTCAACTTTAAAGCATGTGCTTTTGGGGACAGCTTCATCCCACCCAGTTCCAGGTTTCTGAAACACTTCAAAAGTGTAGTGCAGAGTCGGTGGGTATGCAAGGTTAAGGGTATAAATCAGTCCCATAAGCAATGTGCAAGCTTTAGCAGTACTGCTGCATCCAGTCAATATCTCCTGTCCTTCAAGAACGATGGAAACATCTACTGGTTCCTCTCCATCAGCACCATGGAGGACCAGGATCTTGACAATGTGTTGAGTAACATCACTGCATTTGTCCTCCTGCATAAAATTCAAAAGGAAAATGTGACTACACTATTCATTTGAAAACCATTTAAGTACAGAAATACCATACCTCAATAAACAAATACGGCAGTGTTGGAACAAATACGGCAGTGTTGTAAAAACTACCCAAATTAATTTTTTAACAAAATTATGTAAATATAATGCAGCAAAAATTTTTTAACCTGGTTAATGGATGCGACATTCAGCATTCCTACAATAGTTATTATTGATTACTGACTAATTACTTTAGTAATTTTGCTTAGTGACACCGCTCAGGACAAGCTAAAGCGGGTTACAGCAG
This sequence comes from Coranthus polyacanthus, assembly GCA_037367275.1. Classification (NCBI taxonomy): domain Eukaryota; kingdom Metazoa; phylum Chordata; class Actinopteri; order Kurtiformes; family Apogonidae; genus Coranthus; species Coranthus polyacanthus. Next base: position 12,965,760 of record JAPQRN010000011.1, read on the forward strand.
TAGTAACAGACTTTCACAGACAAAGTTATAGTTTGTTCACTAAACCACTGTTAAAAAACATGTTTGTTTTTTTTTCCCTTAAAGCTTTACATAAAGCATACTGAATTCTAAGTTCAAAACTCAGAATTCAAATCAAAACACATTGTAGTTTTGATGACTGAAAGTGATTTTAATTAAGTTGAAATAAGGCGTAAAGGATTCTGATACTTTTTTCCCCATCCAAATACTGTGTACTACACGCCAGGGTAGCTAATATAACTCTCTTAACACAGTGACAAAGTATTTTTATTGTGTTGCAAATTTCTTCCATTAGATGGGATGCTGATTCATTTTGTATTGCAAGCTACTGTTTTACTGTGCAAAACATACAAAGGGTTGCAGTCCGAGCTAGTGACGCAACTTTTTGACATTTTTCTATCCTTATTTAGTAATAATCATACATCATAAACTGTCACTGTAGGCCAAGAGGTAGGGGTAAGTATAGTATCCACATGCATTTGGTTCAAGAGACAAACAGTTTCACAGAAACTGTAAGTTGTAGACACAATGGAAAACATCACACTTGGAAAACAATTAAGGCCTTTGTTATTCTGGGAGACCAAAAATTCAATGTATTTTATATAACAGTAACATATTCCAAATGTTGCTGTAATTTAGACTATTAAACTTGTGCATTTGTTTGTTGTTTTTAATGATTTTAGATTTTGTTTCCCTTTACAATGTGTCATTTGGGCCATTCACAGTGGAATATGTCCATCAATTTTACCTGCCTTCATCTCTTACTTTAGGGTTAACTGGTAAAATAATTATATACTGTAATATTGTGAAACAAAAACACATACAAATATTGACTGTCATTAAATATTAGTTACCAGGCAATCTTCAAAAAGTTCTTGTTCTTTCTTGCCAAGGTACAGTATGAGGCCACGGATGACAGTGCCACATCTGATGTCAATGCTCGGGTTCTGTGAAAGGATTAATGTAGTTAATTCTAAACTATTTGTCTTCAAAAATCTATCATAGACAGTGAGACGTACATGTAGAATAAAGTTTAATACTTACCTGACTAGGACTATCTGATTGCGAGTCCAGTCACTTGGCATGTCCAGTTCTCACTCTCCTGGAAAACACAGCTTAGTAAGCATTCTGTTCTGCAATATGAGTTACCAGCAATTCATGAATTCGCAACACATGCAACGCGGGAAACTTGTTTTGCGCTTACTGTCCAAAAGCTTACCTATGGTGAGTACAGCAGCACCTGACGAAGCTGCATTGGACTCACACATGCCTGTGAGTCCACAAAAAAATGTGCTTGTGCTGCTATTGGAAGCCATCGACCCACAAGACCAGCCAGGCAGGCAGCCACCTAGGGGGCCCAAGGAGGCCCGAACTAGCCCCCCAGGGACCACCCTGCCCTCTCAGATGCCCCTCAGACCCCAGGCCAAACAGAGACACCCACCCATTCACCATTAGTCGACCCGCGGGGCCGACTGTCCAGCATGACCAGCCGCCGCCCCGCCATCCACCCCCGAAGACTCCACCGCCAACTTTGACCTACTTTAACTCTCCTAGCCTGACGCTAGCAGGTAGCAGAGTGAATCAATGCTATAGAGCAACTTAAAGCTTGCATGCTCAGAAATATCAACTGTGTTCCGAAAAACGTTGTGGTGTGTGTCCATGTAAAATTCACATTCTGAGTACACCACCAAAATGAGAGCTTAAAATAAAATAAGACCAGCAAATTGTATGGTTTGAGACTCTAATGGACATGGTTTCCAAAACCACAGTCGACATTAAGCATTATCCACACTTCACTTTGGTGTGCAGACCTGTCCACCTAAGCTTTTCAGTGATCTGAAACGTAGTACATAACACTGCAACATGGACGTTTGCAAGTTTAAGCTACCTTAATGTAGAGAAATTATTACCAGAGTTGTATATAACTCCGGTAATTGTGAACAGCATAGTGCTTCAAGCAAACGGTAAAAAAATCATAGAAGTGATATAAATTGAAAAGGCTTAACCAATAAAACAGTACTTACCTTATTCCTGAGATTGTGTTGCGAAGTGTCTGCTGCCGAACATGGTCCAAACTAACGTCTCTGTGCGCGGTTCTATGACACGTCTAACTGCGCATGCGTGGATTCAAGCGCGCTCTTAAAAAATGGGCTAAAATTTACTCACTATTTTAGTTTCCTGTGCGTGGAAGAAAAACAAATTAAATATCACGACTCAATTCATTAATCAATTAATTAATTAATTAATCAATATTAAAACGTATCTTTCCATACAGTTCATCTTGATAAATGAAAAAAAACATGTATCTCTGTAGAATTTTACTTGAGGAAATGTAATTCATTTTGAAACATAATATTACAAGGTAGAAATTACAATAGCTAAATCTGTATATTTTACAACAGCACAAAGTTTGTTTTTTCAGTACACAAGTACAGATTAAAAAAAAAAAAATGGTAAAAGTAGAAGAACTCTTTTTTTACCATTCAACTTCTTTACTGCAGTGAAAGCAAAAAAGTACAGACTTTGAAATGTCCTAAAATATCAGTATCTAGTTATATCTTCTTACGTCAACTATTACTTAATTTTCATCGTATTTTCATCTTTTACATTGTGTTTTTCTTGTATGTCTTCTAACATCTTTTGTTGTTTTCATCTTGTTACGTCCTTTACATTGTTTTGTCTTGTTGAATAAGAACTCAGATTGCACTCATTGTGTTTATTTTGATTAAAAATTAACTTCATACATCTTTTATGTCATTTTCACCTTCTTGCACAGTTTTCAGCTAATTTTCTTGTTTACTTGTTTTCATCTTATGTCTTTAATGTTTTCATTGTTTTCACCTTTTTAATGTTTGCCGTGTGTGATGTGTTAAACCAAAGGATTGTCTTTTCTATTGTTCCATCCATTGAGGTTGAAATTGGTCTTGATGTTGGGAAGATAGTTCTGTTTTTTTTTATTTAATAATTTTTAATTTCATGTTGCATTATGTGCTTTTTTTCTCTTTTATTTCTCTTTTTTTCAGACTGAGTTGCCCTAGTGATGCATAATCAAAATTACTGACTGACTGTAGCCTCAGACACATCGGTGATGATGTATATGAAAGTAGATGACTAACAAGAAGCTGCATCACAGAAATGACAACGATAAGTTTGTTTTAGAATTTAGAAAAGTTTAAGAGCACTGACTCAGTCGTCCTAATTCTAAACTACATTTAAACTGTCCTGTCCAAATGAATGCTTTCCAAGTAATGTATATCAATGGTTTCTATTACAAGTCAGTAAAAACATGTTAAAAGTTTTACTGTTGTTCTATTTTCTAAACCTTCAAATGCCAGATTTAATTGTCCAGTATTATTCTGACTCAATTAAAATCACACAACCTTAGCTGCAAAGTATAATGAACTATAGACTGTAGAGGTGTTATATTTTGGGTTTTACTATTTTGTTTAGGCTTATTAACTAACCAGAGGTCATCTTGTTCCAAGAGTCTGGACTTTGTTTAAAGTTTTCTAATGCCACTAGTTGATAGTGGCATGTGAGTCAGAAATCAGTTCAGAAAAGTTTCAAATCCTTAAATATTATATGTGTATTGAGCTGGTGATTCATATTTTGTCCAGACACAGAACAAATGACATTATCTAATACACAAAAAACAAAAAACACTGCAAGCTGTTTTTAAAAATTTCATGAAACAGAAACTCAGTAGCTGCCACGCAGAGATAGAAGACCTTGAAGTCAACACAGGACAAAAACCTATGAAAAACCACTCAAAGTAATATTACAGCCTATGAAAGGTACATATAAAATAGCCAAAATGATTAAATGATGAAGATGATAGAATGCTGCCTTTCCCAAAATTAAGGTTGAGAGCCAAAATGGGCCGTGGAGTCATTTTTATTGGGTTGCGTAAAATACAAGACAATAATATGATACCGTATATGAAATAGAAGAACAATGTTTCTGAGAGAGTTACCAACACAATGTAAAACA
>JAPQRN010000011.1:12972476-12986799 GCA_037367275.1 Coranthus polyacanthus
GGACTGTAAAGCCCTTTGAGGCAAATCTTGATTTGTGATATTGGGCTATATAAATAAAATTGAATTGAATTGAATTACAGAAAATGAATTATATGGTCTGTCAGCTAGCTTGCCATCCTACATTATGCAAAGTTGACATTACTGTAACATTTAGCAGGTACTTGAAATTACTTTGTGGTGTTTTAACGTGACATTTCCTAGTTAGCAGTTTGTTTTCAGTAAATTAGTGGTAGTGTTAGTTTCACCCCTTCATCCATTGTCAAAATATGGTCAATTCTGACTCCAAAAAACACAAGATGGTGACAAGCAAAATGAGCTTCAAAATGGCAGTCCATAAACCAGTGGGTGACACTGCGGTAGTTACACCCATTCACTTCTTTTATACAGTCTCTGTTTAATACTATCAATATACTTTATCCTCTCTTCATAATACCAGAAGAGCTAAGAATAGGTGAAAGATTTCATCACAGCTCGCCTTGACCTCATCAAGGACACTCAGCACCTTCAGTCAACTTCAACATCATATGACAAGTTAGCAGGACACCCACGCCTGAAGGACGACAGGAGACCTAACATAACTGCTGCACAGTAAATTGACTCTCAAGCTTTGGATCTAAATTTAAGCCTTACCAGACCTATAAAAACACAATCTAATGCCAAATAAAACAGTGCAACTCCTGCCAAATAGCCTCAATAAATGAATAATAAAATAAATAAATCAGTATTCCCTCTCGACACTGGTTTTATTGTTCCTTATACATGCCACTAGATTCATTAAGTTTGTAAAGCAGGTGTTTCAGCAACAACAAACATCCTCATCTGAGCCCAGAAACAGATGGCACCTGATAGACAGAGGTATAGTGAGTAGAGGGGGGAGGGGAGAAGGGAGAAGGGAAAGGGGGTAATGCAGTGAAAAAGCAATCAAATGAGTCCCATAAGGGAGTACCCCTGGATGTCTGTACCTCTCTTCCCCCTCTCTATCAACCCTCGTGCTAACCCTCAAGGCAAAGCCATCCATCCCTGCCCACTTTTGCTGACATGCCAGCACTGCACTAAAAAAACAAAAAAAGGAAAAAAAAAAGGGCTATTTGTGCGTGGGGGCACTGTGATCTGACCTTGGATGCTCGCCTCCATGTGGCAGCTTGTGAGAAAACAAAGGCAGACGACATAGAAAATGTGTGGCCGTGTAAAAAGGAAAAAAAAAAAATTGTTAGAGATTAGAAACGCCGAGGCCCACATGTGGACGGGGGTGCAGGTTGATTAGCTGCCTGTCTCCAAGACAGACACTTTGCATTCTGTTGACTGCGTTACATAAATGGGACACAGCAGAAAGGTCAAACAGACACATTTACACAAACTGTCCCCGGCTATCCTTAGCAAATGAGCACAGTGTGACTCGAGGAGGAAATAACTGCCGAGATGGACGGGCTGTGACAAAGGCTTTGAGCAGAAGAGACTGACAACTGAGGATAAGAAACAGCCAGGAGAACAAAGAAAAAGAGAGAGGAAAGGGGACGATGGAGGGATAAAAAGAAATAAAGTGTGCGCAAGAGAGTGGGAGGAAACCAGTGTACTGCTGGTGATGGCGTGCATATGAATCACAGACATAACAGGCCGCAAACATGACAGATGATGACGCGGAGGAAGGGGGATACTAAGCAGAGGATAAAAACGGAAGATAAAACTCGGCGGGTCACTGATTAAACCTCTGACGATAATTAGACGGCTACGAATGAGCAGCAGATCAAAAGTGACAACAACGATCCTCCTATTCGGGTCCTGAAGTCTTTTCTTCCATTTCTTCCTATCCTCCACGTTCGATCTGTCACCGTATGACAATGCAGCTCTGACACTAGCCATAATAAGTTGGTACCACTGTGTCAGGCTTTGGCAGGTGTTCTGGTGCCTCAAGGTACACAGTTAGAGAATAAATATCTTAGATGCAACCACTTAGCCCCTCAGGCAGTATTTCATGCTTCACTGGATCAGACTGCAGGCTCTGTTCACTCACAAACCTGCTGATTTCTGGGGTAGGTAAAGCTAGTCCCACAGAGGTTTTCTTGTTTTTGTTTTAAAATTTTAGGCACTGAAATTAAATAAAACATAATATCATTAACTGACCATACACCTCATGCTCATCATGTTCTCTAGCACAAAATTGTAATGTTAAATGTGCAGTATGTAATTTCTTCCACTAGGTGTCTCTTAATCACATCTATCTGACGTGAATGAGGCATAAATCATATTTACAGATAAGGTAATGTATTAAAGTTTTATTCACTGTACATTTAGTGATGTGTATTCATGTCATTTCATTCAAATTAGTTAAATAAAGTTAAAGTTCAAATTAAATGCTAACTTATCTAACTTATCTAAAGGTAAGTTAACATCATGTTAGTGTACACATTAGCTTGGTGGCTCACATAGGCCAACAGCCTCATCTTTTCGTTAGGCCTCTGCATTTCCTACATTACCCAGGTGTCTACACGTGTCAGACACTTAAATATAATGATATTTAAGACCTTTTCAATATCAGTTTTAAACAAATTTAGACAAATCATTGCTTTCTTATTCAATCAATCTAAAGATAATTATATACAGAATGTGGTCCTATGCAAAAGTTAGTTTTGTGTCACAATATGATCAGTAGAATGAGTTAGGTTAATCTACATGTATGAAGTTCAAAAAACAGTATTAGGTTCAGTGTTAGGTTTAAGGTTTTGTAACGTCTGGCTTTAACACAGAAAAGTTACCATAATTTCCGGACTATAATCTGCTACTTTTTTCACATGCTTTGAACCCTACGGCTTAAACAATGATGCGGCTAATCTATACATTTTTACAGGCTAACGGCCTCCAGGGAGCGCCCTGGCAGGAAGCGCAAGAGCTGAGGCTGTCCAATTCTGACACTGAAGAAGACGACTTCAGTAGTTTTAGTGCGCTGGAGGAAGATGAAGATAGATGAATGACTTTTCTGGTAGGCTAACGGCCTATGGCTTGTAGGATGGTTATTTTTATAACCAGTCGTGTTACTGCAGTTTTACTGTTGTTTTACTGCCGTCTTACTGCACTTTTATTGTCATTTTACTGCCGTGTTGCTGCCATGTTACAGGCACTGTTTGGAATTTATTTACGGTAATTAAAAATTAAAAAAATCTTTCCGTGTAGATATCTCATGTTACAACGTGGACACCTGTGGTTTATAGACAAGTGCAGCCTATATATGTACAAATTTTGTTTTCTTTTTAAATTTAGTTGGTGCGGCGTATATTCAGGTGCGCTCAATAGGAAATTACGGTACATTGAAAAAAACAATTTCATTAATTAAGATTGATAAATCAAATTACATAGAATGTTTGTGGCAATTATGAGCTCACAAATACAAATTTAAGACTATTTAATGACTTTTACATCATAACACCATTAACAGGCAACGTTTGCACATTACATTGAGTAAAATTACAGATTTCTCTGAATTTACACATTGATGGAAACATTTGATATAATGTAAGATTTAAGTAAACAAAATATATAACACATTTTAATGCTGAAATGTTACAAACTATAGCCTTAAGGGAAAAAGTTAGAAAAAACAAGACGTATTTAAAGCTGGTTGTTCCACATGACAGATTTGAGTGTGTGCTGTTCTCTTCTGGACAGTTTGGATAAAGGTGACATCAGGTGGTTTACCAAGTGGTAGTAAATTGGAATTCATTGGAATCCATTAATATTTTATTGTAGGGACCTGACTACTTCTACAGAGTAAAACAGATAAGCAGATTTATGTCTTAGTTTACTGAGATTCAGTCAAGGGAGGGAGAAGGAGAGAGGTGGCAATTAAGCTTTTCTCCCACTAGACTGCTATGTGGCAGTGTGGGTGGAGTTCACAGAGGGTGACACTGCAAACTGCAGCAACGTCAACACCAGCTAATTGGTTCACAGGTACCACTGTGTACACTCGGCTTGTATACCAGAGGTGAAAGGTGACTCAGCGATATAAAGTGATGTGATTAATTGTTTAGTAGCAAACTTAGGGAAAACCAAGACATTTAATGTTGATAGCCTCGAGCCACGGCAGGCCATCTGAAGTGCAATGTGTTTTAATAACAGTGTCAACACTGCACCACAACTGAAGCTCCAGGTAGCTCTGCTCATGTCTTCAGTCTTCATATGATTCATCAAAGTTTCACATACACGTCATTAAGCTCTACAGTTTTATTTATTATTTTATTATAATAATAGTAATAACAATAATAATATTTTTATCACTTTGGAATTGTACTGATACATTTTTAGTTTGAATATAGGTCTGATGAGGTTTAACTTATTACTACCTTCTATATTTACAGTGCCATTTGTCTGGCAGCACGATTAAAACTACAGCAAAAACTACTCATTTTCTTAAAATTTGGTACAAATTTTCTTTTTTTTTTGCTTTTTCTAATATTACAGATAGGGCATGTAAAATGTATGTATGTAATAACTTGACAAAATGTAAACAAACTTTCACTACGTTATGTAAGAAACACCATAGACTGTATACAAATAGTGGATGAACCCTCTGTGACATCACCCATTGGGCTCGAGGTGGTCGTTGCCGATGTTGGATTTTTGGAAACAAGTACCATATTTGGATTAAGAGGATGAAGCTGGTGAAGAGCGAGGAGTGACACTGAAACTTACTGAAAACATAGACCACATCCACAAGTGTGTATTGTGTGTATTAGTGTGTATTAAACACCATCAAGTCATATCTGCTACTTAATAAATGTTATAACACATACAGATGTGTTTGATGACAGTGATGTCAAAGTTGTGAAATGTATAAACACACTAATTACAGCTACCTGAGCTAATTAGCAGGCTAGCTGACAGACCATATAATTCAATATGAATTAATGCTAACATCAGCTAATGCAGCTAAGTTACACCGGTTACTGTAATTAATTTACCGTAAACTTCATGACAGAATCATCTGACAGTCTTGTTAGTGTAACTCCTTAAACACAACTACAGCAGAGCTGACTGTCGGGGAGAAAAATAAGTTGTATTCTATAAACAAGAGTTTGAATGTCTGACTCGGCAGCCGAGCTAACGCTGGCTGTCAATAACAGCTCACACAGCATGGCAGACTCACCTGTCAATCACAGCGGCCACACCCTTAATTATGCATAACCCTTGGCCCTAAATGGTTGAGGTACAGTGTATATAAATTCACCCGTGTACAGTTGTCATGGAGGAGGAAATTAACTATAGAGACCAAAATGTTTTTTTTTTGTACCAGGTTGTAAAGTTGCCCATATTAACATGGGGGTCTATGGGGATGGACTCGCTTTTGGAGCCTGCCCCCACTGAACATTCAAGGAACTGCAGATTTGGACACTTAGCATTAGCTTCACTTCTCAGCCCCAGAGGTTGCTTCTTAAATAACACTTGCATTTTGTAACGTGTTTGTAATAAATTACACATCATCGTTACGGCAAAATGTGAGAGTTGCACTTTTTTATGATGAAAATGTGACAACAACCAACCAAAATGGATGTCTTCTATTTTCAGCAATTAACTTAAATTAAACACCAAACGTGAATATTAACTTACAGTGGTGTTAAAGTTGAGCTTAGTCTCAATAGCCACATAAAAGCAGTAGCAAGATCAGCTCTTTATCATATTTATCTTACAAATACAGACAAACCCAAGTACTCCATATCAAAAGCCAACACAGAAAAACCTTTTATTTCTAGCAAGACTGAATACTGTAATGTTTTTTTGACAGGGCTGCCAAAAAGACCATCAAAACACTTCAGCTCCAGAAGTGCATCCCTGGTATTTTGTAATAATCACCACAATACTCTGTAATAATTTATTGCAAAATATGCGGAAATGTATTACATATTAGGTGCAGACACAAAAATTACTACAAAATGCAAGTGTATTTACACAAATGAACTGAAAATGTAGTGCATTTTATTGAGTTATTAGATAATGTGGTGTTTGATTTAGTGCGTGGACTGTGGGGTCTTGGCAGAGGTATGCCTTTTATTGGGTATCCTTTTGAACTCAAAAGCATCTGTAACAAAGAAAGACAGAAAATTAGTCTGTCTCCAAAAAGCTTCATTTTTCATGAGTTAAGTAAAAGTAGGTACGAGGGATAAAACTAATAGAAACTGTCAATGGTTTAACACATTTCTAACGCAAGGCACAAGGTGTTTTACTATTAAAGTTAACATTTACATCAATACACAGCAACTTATGAACTAAATAACTCAAACTAAAATAATTGGAAAATTAATTAAACTGGATAAATGGCATTGGTAGGAAAACCTGTTGTATCCTGCTCTGTTTTATTCTGCTTTTATCACCAGACCTGTTAAAGAGCAGAAAATACTTTGAGTTTACACAGCAGAGTGAGAATAACTGTGAATATCTAACACTGACAACAACCAAATGTTGTTGGTTTACAGCTTTACTGAAAAATATAAACTGCAGAATTTAGATGGATTAACTAGGGATTCAATATTCAGTATTCAGCTATCGGTCCAATAGTGACCAAAAACATAGGAACGTGAAACATTTTTATCATAATCTGATATGATACATATTATGATTGACCCTGAAATGCTTGTAGATGCATTTTGAACAACATGCCGTCAAAGTGGGGCAGCAGCAGTAGTCATGTCATAATATGTGTCCTGCAGGTTAGTGAGAACTGCATGCAGCATGTCAGCGGTGTGGAGGTTTTTCAGGCTCACTGACCCAAAAAACAAAACAGCAGAATGCGATATATGCAACATGTGCAGAAGCATCATGTAAAGAAATAAGATGAATTGAAGCAGGTGCCGTGAGCCAAGAGGAAAGGTGAGCCAAAACACCAGACTTCGCAAGAAGCCTTTAAAAGAGCAAACCAAGGGGATAAAAATAACCATGTTTACATCAAAGATCCGAGACAAACAATAACTGCAATCATTAAACACTTAAATTTAATTCAAAACAATTAGACTTAAATTATTGGAAAAGGTTTCAAGTTTTTCTCAAAATGGTGCTTTTTCAGCTGTATTCTGTGTTTATTTTTGATGCATGGGCTATTAATAATGCTGCTAAAATGTATTTTTGTCTCCATTCTGAGTCTAACTCCACTGCATGTTTCTGAAAAGTGCCACAAAGTCAGAAAGACGCTGCATGGGGGGCGAGGACAGTCTGAATGTCCATGTATGGATATGAGACAGGAGTAGTTCAGGGATATCAACAGGACAAAGAATTACAAAACACAAGTGGGTTTAGATCCAAACTGACAATCTAGTCTATTGAGGCAGCAGTAAGAGACGTGCATTCTGAGCTACTGTAGAAACATGGCAGCGCACAAACACATAAGAGTTCTTTGTTCTTCTTCTTAGTAATTTTAATATTTTCCATTTCTGGAATTAGATCCTCCTAAATCCACCTAAATCTTACACATTGGACCTTTAATGTGACACTGATTTCTATTGATTTTATTTCCCTTTGAGAGCGTTTTGCAGCATTATCTCTAGAGAGCATTACATCTCCAAGTTCATGCATCAGGCTTTATTTCTTAATTTCTGACATTGTTCTTCAAGCTATTTTTCTTGTGTATCAGATCATACTTAAATATTGTATCAGTAATTATGCGGTAATCAGTGGCGGCTGTGGCACGGCCCGCACCTAAAATAACTTAGAAAAGAAATGCTTTTTTTTAAAATAAAAATACAATATACTAGTCCTGTGTCCTGTAGTTCATGTCAACATTATTGACATTGTCAACTGTATTTCCTTCATTTCTGTGTGAATATGTTCACTTCCTGGTTGCAGGACGCTGTCAAATGAGTGTGTATGTGGCTCCTAAAACCTTTGGTGAGTAGGTGACCTGAGGCTGTGCTCTCATTGGAGGATTAAAGTTAAGTCAAGTGGCCTTGAGTGAGATACAGATGCTTTCAGGAGCAGAATGAGCATAAAGTAGACGATGAACCTGCTCCAAATGTAACAGATAACAAAGTTTAGTCCTGTTCAGCCAATTACACATGCATTTAGTTTCCTCTAACCCTAACCCTGTTACACACGGACTGTAGTGTAACATTGTATGAGGCAAAACGATACTTGGCTATTCACTTACATAGGTAATGTAAATGTCCATCAAAACAACTATTCCCTGGTTGAATGGATAAGTGAGTAACATTTGATTTTTTTGTTTTTTTTCAATATCAAAATCAGGTTTATGACATGTCAACACATACACAATATCAACCGATTGACATCACATTCATATTCAAATTCACACAAATTCATAACTGCTGTGTTTAGCACCAGCCGCCACTGGTGGTAATGTGATAATATGTAGTAAATATGTGGTATTGGACATAAAAAATGCTATCTAGTAATAAGCTAATTGTGCATTAATATGAGAGACTTTCCCATTGCAAGTGATAAACATCCTAAAACAGTGTCAATACTCAGCGGCTAAAAAATGTATTTTCTGCTCGCACCAGCCGTGAGCAGGTGTGAAACTAATAATCAGAGTCACATTATATATTACTGAATGTTAGAACAGAATCACACGTTCTACTAGGTGGGGATACCTTACAGATATTTTTCCCACATTCTGAATCACTAGTGAATAATCTGGCATGCTTCTAAAGTCAAACACTTATCTGGGCTCTATGTGTCCTTTAATCAGCAGATCCACCTCTGAGCCCCTATACATAAACAAGTCTGAAGTGTCTTTGGTGCAGATTACTGATACAACTGCACCCTTATTAGACATCACAGCTGCAGTGGCCACAACTATATGCTGTCTTCAGTACTGTATAAAATCCACACTAACCCACCAAATAAAACGCAAACACCTCCTCTGGATTACAGCTCTCACAGCGAGCGCTGCTGTGTACCTTTTTTTAAACACACTGGATAAGAATAATATAAGCACCTGGAAAAGGGCATTCCCAGGACTAAACTCAGATAAGTGCTGATGAGGTGAGTTTTTTCTGTTTCAGTCTAACTCACAAAAATGCAGAGCTAGTAATGCTACAACATATTTTATTGTGCGTCTTTGTGGCTGTTTCTTTTTTGCTTTTGCTGCTGCACTAGTTTAGATAGCAGTGATTTTCTTTTACTTTACAGTGAATCGATAGGATGTCAATAATTTAGATGAGCATTATGTGTGCGCTTCAGCTGTGGATAGTTTTTGAGCAGAAATTTGGATAAATCAGCATGATTTTCTACTAAATGCTTTCAATCAAACCAAAACGCATGTAGATAGAAATGTCTCCTCAGATACTGGAAGGAAAATTGTCACTACTATTTTGCAAAAACAGCACAGTCGATGTATCACAAAAGAAGGCCATGTCTTGAATGCACACCAAGAATAGTTTTATTTTATTTATTCTTTATTTATCCAGGAAGGTCCTATTGAGATACAAGATCTCTTCTTGCAGGGAGTTGTGGTCCAAATGGCAGTAACAAATTATTTGACATAAAAAAAATTCACATATGACACACACGAAATACATAAACACTAACATAAGTAAGATAAAAGAAGAATAAAAGAGAAGGGAAGAAAGTAAGAAGAGTCACATTGGGTCAATGCTGCTTTGTACGTGTATGCTGCTTACTGCGTGTTCAGACAAAGTCAATGCAAAGACAAGGCACACATAGAATTTATTATTTTATTATTATTTTAAAATATAATTTCAACTCCAATGAAAAATTTCCATGAAGCCGCTTTGTGAAAGTCAATCAGAATTGAGATTCTCTGGCACCATGAATCCAGAAATGAGAGTTTACTTATTGTGGAGAGTAGCAACTCTGTAATTACAGAGACAGTAGTTCAGTCTAGCTGATTTATTCCCCTCTCCCTTTGCTTTCGACAACACGCAGTGCATCTCTCCGTGCATGCACCTATCTTTGATCAACAGGGGGATCGTCATCAACCTGGCAACCTACTTTACTCATGGTGTTACAATGCTGCTAATATAATATAATGGTACATGTGAAACTGAACTGTATAAATAAAGGGAAAAAATACAGAACTAGTGTTTCCCACAGAGTTCTACTGCATAGATACAGTAGAACTCTGTGGGAACCTTTTCTCATTAGATTTTCTTAATTGACTTAAAATGCATTAAAAGGTTTTGGTGAGAGACTAGAGCATGTTTGCAACATTTTTGTTGTTTGTATATTAACCTATATTCACTATTGAGGTATTCATGACATAGTAACAAACCAGAGCATCCCCGCTACCATGGTAATTAACTTTCACCACTGCCTGAGTGCGTTGTTCTGCTGTTCTGCTTCCTCTAGTGGATGTATTATATTCTGTCAGTGTTGTCTTTTTGCTCCATGAAGTTATCAGTTCTGAAGTTATTTTCACCCTGTGAGAAAATGGACGTGTGGAGTGAGAGTTGGCAGCTCTACTTTACATCGTTACTGTGACAAATTGAGAATCAAAGTAAGTACAGACCAGTTTCTATCATTGTAATAAACCAAGCAGCAAGTACCTCGGCTCCAAAATGAAGCCAGTGTGGAAGTACCTTAAAGTTGTAATACCACTGAGTGCCACTGGGGGTGGCTCCAAAAAGCCCTGGCTCTGATAGACTTACAGCTTCTCTCTAAAAATACTAATTCATTAATTTTTTCAATTCAGAACCTGTAATGACTGATTGATTGGTCCATCTTTACATTTTTCCTCCGTTCATCAGATCTCAGCTAATAGAAAGCGTTGATGTCTGCTGTTGGGCTTTGATTGACAGGTTGGAATGATGGCTCGTTCGCCTACCAAGACGGACCTTCGAAGTTTCAGTTTGTGGGGAAGCCTGACCAGAGAATCAAAATAGGAGGCAGACGAAAAAGGATTTCCATAAAAATATGCATTTATTATAAATAATGAATTTCTCTGTGCACTGAACCAAAAATGTACAAAACCAAAAGACAAAACCAAACCGTTAACAATGCTTAACTAAACAAAATTGAACTAATGACAAATACCTCAAAATAAGGTCACGTGCACTCAACTACATGTTGACCTGTCCTTCTCTTGCAAGCAAGAAAGAAAGTGCCTAAGCAGGCATCACTCCACAGGTATGTCCAACTAAGTTTGATAGGTGACATCTGAGAAAAGGCAAGAAGTGGAGTATATATCAAATATATATATATATGTATATATGTAGCTTCACAATGGCAGTTCAGAAGCCGATGGGTGACTTCACAGTTACTAATATATATATATATATATATATATAATATATACAGCCTATGTAGCCTAATAAACACAGACTGACACAGAGCACATGTTAGCTTGATAACGTACTTACAGATTATTTTATGTCAGATTCGTGTGGGGAAATAACGTTTAGCATCATTAATGTTACCAAGTTAATTTGCTAGTTGTTAAGTCTTTGGAGGAGCTGCTCAGTTCAGTGTAAAACATTGGATACTGACAAACAGTAATTCATTAGCAAATAAACAACAAACAACAGTATTGTTGCCGTTAACAGTTATACTAAGCTGATCTCATAGAGTTGGGTTGATTTCTCTGCTGCACCTGTGGCTGTTGTTGTTTCTGAAGCTGCCGGTTCAGGGTCTGGCTTGGCTGTGTGTTTTGCGCACACGTATATATAGTAAAATGTTGTTTATGTGGATAGTTTTATTTTCATCGCCGTGCATTGTAAAATTAACAGCATGTTCCAAATTCGTTCTAAACTTAATTCACACTATCAGCTACCTGGTTAAGTGAGACTCTGCTCACCACAATATTTGTGGTTCATTATAAGACTTTGGTGAAGCTAAATAGACTATGGCGGACCTACAGCCTGTATCATTAATGGGAAATACTGACAGAATGACTGTGTAACTGTATGACAGAACAAGTAGGAGATTTTAGCTAATGTCCTTGAAGTTTGCTACTACTCCAACCTTCCAAGTATCCCAACACCCCCTCAGCACTATGGCCGTACTCACGACTAATGCAAAGTGAAAGTCGCATTCATGTTGGGTTGCCTTCACTTATAATTTGCTATAGTGTCTTGTTCATCATCAAAAAGTTAGTCATATGGCATACATTTTTCAGTGTTCTTGCATCAACTTGATTTTGTCACTTTATTTAAAGCAAACAGTGGCCACTTATAGTAAATTTTAACCAGCGTATGATATGTGCCTATAACTCAGTAATTTCATTACTTTACTTAAAGCTCCCACTTATAATCATTTACCCCTGTAGAAATGATTAGAACATATTACAACTAGGAGGATTTAAAGACAAAAATAGAGTGTGACTAGTAAATATGAAGTATTGGCCCATGACACCTATTAACAGGTGTCATTAATTTATTATTTAGTTATTAATACCTTATAATATGTTATGATTGTTGTAAAACATTCTGAGTTTTTGTGAATGCTTATATCTATATGCCCATTATAACACATTATAAGTATGTTCATCATCAATTTTAGACCTTGGTATAATAACATGTTATGATTATTGTTATAAAGCACTAGGATTGAAAATTAGAATGATTATACAGCTCTGAAGCCTACAGAATTTTGAATTGCTCACCTTATTTGCCACTGACCCACATACAGTACAGCCATAAACTTCAACCTTTCTAACTGTTTTAACAGCTTGAAACAATTAAGATTCATTTCACCTTACCTGATCACTGACTTGAATTCAAAGCGTGCTTCATTCCCCCACTTTACTTTAATCACTGCATTGTTAGAACTGCAGTAACTGCACTTTTAAGTAATAACTGTAAGCCTATTTATATTTTAGAAACAGTTGCCTTGTCTTACTTCAGTGGATTTTTTCCCCCCACCTAATAAAAGAGCATCTACTGTACGTAGGAGATGAAAATAGGTGCGAGGCACTTTGATTTATGTCTTGGTGGTGAGAGAGCTCTGCAGTGTTTGGATCTCTCTCCTTACAGTAAAAGTATAAAAGTGCAGCAGCCTGTGATTACAGTTTTACTCAGTGCTCCTAAAATTCGAACGGTCAGCTCATCGGGAATCAAGTGCAATTGTGGGATCAAATTCCAATAGTGTAACTCGTATTAGAGAAGCTATTTAAAATTCCACTTCCATATCGTTTCAAATAGAGCGTCAGGATCATTGTGAGATTGGGTCAGTGCAGTCCTTTTCATTTGGTAATCGAGTTGATGGCAGCCCAGAGGCCCAATGCCAGTTCATCCTTCTAGAGCTGCTTTAAAAGCAGACATAGTCAAAGTAGGCCATTTTTCAGTTTACCTTCATTTTCCACATGGCGAACCACAAATGCAAGCCGGAATAAAATTGTGTACGCCGTTTTTACTATGACTCTGACTGAAGTTCACTTTCTTGACAGCTTATCATATTTTGGCCTTGAAATACTTTATGCAGGGCTTAGAATCAATGCATAATATAAATATATATTTTTTTATTTTTTACCTTGTTATGCTTTGCTTCTGTGAAACAACATGAAGAGAGGCGGTGAATGCACAGCATAGACCTTTTCTACACATAAATTACCCAGAAAATAAAACACAAAAAATCTGAGCAAAAAGAGCTTTTCTCCCTCAAAAGATGCTTCAATTTATATGCGAAAAAACAAAACACACTTGAAGCCCATTTAGTTTTTAGAGCATCACTAAGGGCAATGAGGCAAATAGCCTCTGGCAGATCATTTAAAGCTGCATTCTCCCTGCCATTTCTCAAGATGTTACATTATTATTGCTGCTATTTTCTTCCCAAAATAAGCTGAAGGCTGAGGTACAGTATTTGGAAGATATGATAGGGGCACTGGACTGCTTTTTTTTAGCTGCCAATTTCCCAGTATTCCAGCCATATAGAGCAACTACCAGACATGTGTTTTGCTATATAATAGCCTTAATTTAAACAGCAGGTTTTCAAATTGGATTTCAAATTGATTGGCCCTTTGGGAAAGCCACATGCTCTACATACCCTCTCATAAATGTAACAAAATGTTTTATCTGTTCTGTCCACCTTTCCAAGTCATTTGAACTTTTCCTGCTATTGTGGTTTAAAACGTTATACGGCTTTTTTTGGCATCATCTATTTCTTTTGCAGCTTTTCCGGCTTGGTATCACATGACCAAACACATAGTGAATTTGTCATTGTTGTAACAGCAGCAAAACCAAATTGTTGCATAAGATTACAGGGGTTCTATGATGGCTTTATGTTGCTCTTTTCACTCTAGAGTGGGAGAGAAATCTCAGCACAGAGTTTTTCTGTTTCTTCAGCTTAGGTGCTCTGCAAAAAATGTAGGTGCTGCATCTATGGGTGCACCTAGAAGTTCCAAACAATATGTCACATATATATACGTAAT
>JAPQRN010000011.1:12986814-12998988 GCA_037367275.1 Coranthus polyacanthus
TATTCAAATCTGTGTTGCTTGGGTTAAATGTGTAGCTTTTATAGAGATTTAGACTGTATTTGAAAACAAAAAAACCATAAATTGCAAATGGAAAGTATGCCCTGTGTTCCCAGAGAAGGTGGTTTTCACACACCTTCTCAAAAGTTTAGGCAATAACATCACATGTGGCAATTTTCATGAAACTTGGTGGAAGAGAAGAGCATTGGCCAATGACAAACCCATTAACTTTAGAGCAGATCCATAAAATGCTACTGAGCCTGGGATTCTTTATGGCTTCTTTTTAACACTGTGAGATACTGTAGGGCGTTTGATTGAATTACAGCACTGTGGGGCCTTAGTGGAGGTATGTGTGGAAGGCCCTACTAGTTTTTTTATATATTTGGCTATTTCCCACAGTATATTTGGGCCATTGATATTTTTTTCCTGGAGAACTGTGCATGATACCAGCTAATATAACCCTGTACTGTCTCCATATTTCTTACGTTTATTAAAAACAGCAAATATCTTCAATGAACTGCAGATTTACTGGAATTTAAATTACATCCCATATCTTTACATTTACAAAAATAACTTTTAATTTAAAAGAAACTTGCAATCTCCAGTGTTGTTTTGCACTTTTTAGAAGCCAAACTGTTTTAATATAAATCAACAGCATATATAAAAAAAGGATCCTATGTAGGTGTGAAGTTAAGTTGGCTCAAAATAATATTTTACACTTTTCATCCTCAAAGGTGCAAAATTGCTCTTAACACAGAAATGCGTTAGGAAATCTATTTCAACATAACTTAAGGTGATAATTAGAGTTCCCACATTAAAAGTGAAGAAGAACTGAGCCTCTAAGAGGCTTTGGAGAATGATGGTGAAACATCTGTTCTCAAGACACTGCAGTTCATTTAAAAAGATTCCCAATGCTCAATTATAGCTTCCTTTAAGAGGTTAGCTAAAACAGCAGTATGCGGAAATGGAGCAACAGCTTTTGTCATTCACAGAGTTTAGAAAAAACAGGAAAAGAAATTGTAGAAGTCTAATTTAATTATTTCGACCTAATCCACAGCCTGCTGATTTAACACAAGTGAGGGTGGTGTGGGTTGAGGGCAGCAGTACATCTTCATCTCTCTGTATTCGATTATCTCTATTTATTCATCATGACCACTGTGAGTCAAGTGGACAAACAATTTGATCAAATTCCACTCAAAACCATACATTAATATCCAATTTTACAGAGGAATGTGGTACATTACCAGAGAAAGAGATGCTGTTTTACAGTGACTTTACTGCAGCAGCAGGATATTTTAGACAACAGTGAATGTGCCACTTTATGGCAACAGCTGTGAAAATAACGTCCTGTTTGAACATGACAATGCTGAACGAAACTAAGGGAAAACATACAGCTTCAAATTGAAGCCAGTGCAGTGAAGTATCTTTACATGTAATACCACCAACAGCCACTAGACTCTCGTCCGCTGGCTTCTGAACTCCAGTGTGTAGTAACTCAGATTTACACAGACACTTTAACGAATGTTAGACTGTAAAAATATTGAATTGAATTAATTGCAGTCTAGGCCCTTTCCTTTTGTTTTCCCCAGCTCTACCCTCTTGTCCAAATACTAACCAAGACAGCAAATACCAAACTTGATTCCATTCAATTTTATTTATATAACCCAATATCACAAATCACAGATTTGTCTCAAAGGGCTTTACAATCTGGACAATATACAACACCCCCTATCCTTAGACCCTCGGTTCAAGTGAGGAAAAATTCCCCCAAAAAACTCTTTACCTTAACCTTCAGGCTTCAAAACATCGTCCACAACCCCGTGTGTGGCATAATCGGGTGGCATCACAGTGGCTACATACACTGCTTTATACAGTCTATGTTTAAGTCTATTTCTTCCTCTCTTCAGAAGAGCTAAGAAAAGACAAAATATATCATCACAGCTATCTATGTGCGCAACAAGAAAAGTCCAAAAGGCCATTAAAAGTAGAGCATTGATCAGTACTGGCTCCAATACGGATTTATCCCATAGGATCAGAGCATCACTACTGTATAAGAGTAGCTCAAGGTGAAACATGTGTCACAAGCTATTACAACATGGCTGAATGAGACAGCAGTGAATAGGCACTGCATCTGAGTCAGAGTCAAAGTTCAAGGGCTGCTAAATGTTGAAAAAAACAATACTATAAATAGTTTGCTTCTTATAACTTCAAGTCATCATTTGACATTTGATAGAATCATTTTTAAAATGAAAATTGACATCATATCACAGCCATTTGAACAACAGGCATGGTTTTCTCAGGGTGAAGAAGTGCTTTGTGTGGATGGTAAATATCATTCTGTGTTTTGGTTTAATAAATGCAATGTAACATGTAATTTCCAACATTTTACATATTTTCTTGCATGGTCGGTAACCATCCCAGTCATGTGGATGCAACAACACATTCTGATGATCAAATTCTTTGTTGGTTTGTGTAGAAACAACTTGTGGCATCATGTTTTTGTTTTTTTTGTACCATGAGATTGTCATGGTACAATGTCATACTTTAAAGAGACTACATGACTGATGTAAAAAAGAAAAAAAAACACCCTACAATAATATGTAGCCAATGAGAGGAACCTATTCTTTTCCCAAACCTCTCCTGATACTGAAGAGTATCTTTTAAAAGAACGACATGTGTAGGATAGTAATTAGACTTTCATTACAATTCCTACAGTCACTGAATAAGATTATATTAGATATAATTAGACATAAAAAACCCTGTCAATCTCACTAGGAGGGTTGGCTGTCAGCAGGAATTGCGAGTCTCAAGACACATAATATAAATACTGTTTAACACAGGGATTTTAATTTTTATACAATTAGACATTTTGCTGTGTCTCATTTGGATTGCGATACAGATGCAACAGTTCTCGTCATTTATGGGAATAAGGGGACTTTTCTGACATGAAGATGTAAGTCATTAATGTCCATATAGAATACGTGTAGTAATACCAGACCTTTGGCCATAATTGTCTTGGCACTGATGGGATATTTAGTTACTTTTTCCCCAAGAAAAAAACCCAAAATAATTAAAAGCATAAATATCAAAAGCTTTTGTTCAAGCTGACTCACACTGGACCAGGCATCGCGGTTTACTGTTGGTCACAATTGATGGAACATTATTACAGCTAATGTTTTAGGTCTATTTTTTGAATGCAGTCGTAACCTCTTTTTTTTGTATACCATAAGTGTTTTCAGATATATACACATTACAACTTAGTCCCACTAAAACTCACATAGTAAAATGCATGGGAAAGAAAGAAAAACATTGTGAAATACTTGTAAATAAGATACCATCATAACCATTGTTCCTGGTCATCAGTATTGGCCAGTAGCAAAGCCAGTTCACAGGTCCACAATTGAGGTAATGTTTCCATATGATCTATAAAATGGTTGCCAGATCTTTACAAATACATCGTATTGGTTTTTCAGGGCATATGTGATTTTCTCTGAAGTCATACAGTTATTCATATCTGTTTTGATATAGAGAGGGGGGGGGATCTAACTTCTGGGTTAATGCAACACATTTCTCCTCAAAACCAAGAAAGCTACATCAATACATTTCCTATTGGTTTCATGTATGCACTGTCCACACTAATACAGATATTTTTCTAAACAGGTATTTTTTTAAATCTGTCCATATGACCTTGGTTTTACAAAATATCTCCATAAACATTAGAACGAAAAAATGAAACCGCTCCAAACGCTCAGACAAACCACTGTTTGTGTTGGACTTACCCACATTAAGGGCCCGGGACGCCGTGGCTTATAGGCAAACAGTTTTAATACAAAGCCACCACCACAAACTGGGGGCATGGAGTTTGAATGATGTGGTCATTTATGGTGTAAAAGAAAAACTTACTCAGTATACTTTGGAACGTGTTGGATCTACCTTTTTTCTATCTAAGTCAAGATGTCAACACATGTCCCTCACAAGTCCTGCAAGTTAATAGAGGACCTCTACTACAGTTCATAGCAGTAGTACTTGTTCAAGAAGTAAAGGGATGTACTCTTTTTTTTTCATCTCTGATGAGTAACTGACCCTTGTGTTACTTAAGACTCAAAAAATGGGATTTCAAAGTTATATTTTAAGGTTTGGTACTTGCAAAGACTTAAACATCCTTTCTGCTGCCAGGGGTCTCTAAAACAAAAAAAATAACAAAAGACGTGAAGTAGCATGGGACCATGAGAGTTGTTGTTTACACCACCAATTTCTCAGACAGAAATCATGTTTACAGACAAGGTCATTAAAGTTGTATTCACTTAAAGGTTTAATGACGTATATAATATGTTCACATTGTATTCACAAGTAATGTTGGCCAACGTAATGTTAAATGTCAACTTAACATTAGATGAGTCGACTTCTAATGGTCAGACCTAATGGGAAGTTTAACATTACATTGCTGTACATATTAGCTTGGATGGTTTGCACATTACTACAATAAGCTACATCGATATTTAAATATATCAACAAATTAGCGCTACTGGATTACTGTGTTGTAAAATGGTAAGCAAATAATAAAAAATGTATTGTCACCAAAATATGCATGCATTACTGTTACATCCATATACAGTATTACTGTGTCTCTGAGGGTTTATATTGGATTTGTGTGTTTTATCTGGTGTTTATTTGGCTGTTACATTGAATATGTATTTAAACAGTCCAACATTGTTGAAAAGATTTGATATAATGTTCCTACACCAGTCAACTGAATATACAACATAGGTTTCGTCATCATAGATATTTTAATGCAGAAACGTTACACTTACCTTTAAATATATACCTTTATACCTTTTTATACCTTTTATTTATGATCATTGCTTCAGTTAGTCATTTAAAGTAACTGCAAATGGTTTGACAGCACAACTAATGATAATAAAACTGATAAAGTCAGTGTTTTTATCATTTTCCTTTACATCACGATGCATGTCTTAAAACAGGTGGATGCAATCATTCTGCCCCTTTTGTTATTGACAACTGACCAAACATGACCTTTTGAAGTTAATTAATTGCATGAGCAGCTCATTAAGGGTAATGCTAAATTTCATGCTAATTCGACAACAGTGTCTGTGCCACATCTATCATAATTTGAAAGCTAGTGGGTGTGACAGAGTGTTCATGCTCTGAGGCATGAACCTGCATAAGCAGCCACGGCAGCACAGCCGCTTATTTTAACAACATTCCAATTATGGTTAAGCAGCCTTTCTGCCTTCCTGCTGCCTTGATAAGCCAGGGTAAACAAGGTATTCATTTCATTTTTTGAGCATGCATGGATTTGTTGTTTCTGTAGCTATGTATAGTCCATTTTATTTTTGAGCATCACATTGATTTCTTGTAGCAAAAGGCTGGCTATAATGAATAGTTGGGTTTCCATCCAAGTGTATGGCAAATCTTACCAAATTTTTAGAAAATTGGCAAAAAAAGCTAATTTATCCATGTTTCCATCCACTACTATTATGCAGATACTAGGAATTGGTTCACTGAGATAAGCAGTAGGTGCATATTAATAGTAGTTGCATATTTTTGCTACCTATTTGAGTGAAAATAGCCTGGCCTTAACCTAACCGCCAGTTAGATGCAGTATCTCACACAAAAACATATAACCTTAGCTGTTGATTGAGGGGCTGATAGATTTAATCAGAGGCCTTCAACCGAGAATTTCATCCATTTTGTCAGAAACCTGAAGCTGGCTTCACCTTTGCCCTCTGAACTGCTGGTTGACATCTGATGCTTCTCGCTCAGCATTGTTCCATTCTCCTCCATGGTTTGTCAAAGCCTTTGTCTAACATTTGTCTCTGCAGCTTTTGTTGCTGTCTCATTTTTAATATGGCCTTTATATTTGCTACTTTGAGTGACAGGTGAGTGCCGTCACAGGTGCTAGGAGTGACTGACAGCTCACTCCCCTGCTGAGTTGGAAATTTTGGAGCTTCTGTTTGTTGAATAAAACTGTATTTTTTCCTGACAACCAGCTCTAGTGGAGTTCTGGGTAAAAAATATTCTAAAACCACCAAGAAGTCAAAGGATTCTGTCACACAAATGTGTCATGGAATTTACCATTAATTACATTACCTGGCCTTTTAGCATAACTTTGCTACAGTAGCTACATTAGCATTAATTCTGCACTGAATTAAATGGTCTGTTAGCTAGCCTGCTAATTAGGGCAGCCATTATTTATACATTACATGAAGTTGACATAACCGTTATCAAACACAGCTGCATGCGTTTAGCATAACATTTCCTATTGATTATAATGCTTGGTCAGTGTTTTCAGTAAGTTATTGATAGTGTTAACTTGGTAAGTGTCACCCCTTACTCTTCACCAGCTTTGCCCTCTATATATGGTCATTTCTGGCTTAAAAAACAACAACATGGCAATGGCCAAATGCCAGACTTGAGGCTTCGGAACAGTAGTGTGTTTCTGCAGCTCTTCATAAATGGTGCTTCGCTGCCGTTTGCGATATAATATGGTATTTATTTTTGTTTCTTGTATAAATTCAAGGAACGTTGCAGTCTTCTCATCGATCCACACATGCAGACACACACTGAATTCAGGCACCATTTATTTGCTGAATCTGTTTCTATTGCACTTTTTTTTTTCCAATTTTCTGCATTTGCACTTGAGTTTTTTTTATATGCTACTTGAAATGCACATAAAGAAAAAACAGCTGAGTAGAAATGCACAAAATTAAATTACATTAACATCAAAAACTAATTTGTTCTTAAATTATTTGCTTTCACTAATATGGTACTGCCTGCAATATGTTTAATGTAATACATATACTTCTTGATGTCCAAAGACAGATGGCAAATAGCTTACTGTCTAAAGATCCCAATAGTCCTGTCAAACCCTATTTGCAACTAGATAGTCTTCATGGTGCAACTGTTATGAAATCTTTCATGTATATATATGGCTCTTCATTTCCATGTTACTCTCACAGCAGTCAGCAGACACATCTAGGGCTGCACGCCATCCACCCTGCCATGGTTTATATCCAATTTGAAACAGCTCCCTCTAGGCTATCCTGATGGAGTCACTTTCTTCCCTAGAAGAACCCATTGCACTGTTAAGGCCATGTGATGTTCTACAGACAGTTGGAAGTGTCACTTTTGCTGCGTTATCCCTCTCTCTTCTCTGTCAAAGCTGAACCACAGTGGCGGGCATGACTCACTGAAGTGCTGTACTTTCTAATGACACAAGAGCGGAGGCTGAGTCAATCTGACCTGACAGTCTTGCATAAATCACGGCCCTTCGATTTAAGTTGCTTTGAGGAGTGTCAACAAATCCACAGGAGGAATATTAGACTCTGCTGTAGGTAGGGACTCCGCCTCTGAGAAGTCATTATGGGGTGTCTTCCTTCATGCTGTGCCAGGCTATGTTGACTGAATTGCCAAGCTTATTTCTGATTCACTGGCAGAAGCCTGCGTTTTAAATTCCTGACTCGTGATAAAGTCCCACCAGCACCCCAAAAGACCACTTCAGTGGAAATACATAGATTTTTAATGGCAGAATTTTTGGTGGTAAGGAAAATGTAACTCTAGGCTGCAGAAGAGTGCCTGAAAGTATAGCAATAAATGTCATTAAATGATAATGCACCAAGAACAAGCTCCCTCTCTAAGCTTTTATTCATGTTGTTTATGGTCTTTAGAGAAACTGATGAGAAGGCAATGTGGAGTGCACTACTACCCGGCGTTTAGCTTCTAATCTTGCCGTTAATCATTCGACTTGAAAGTGTTCAACAACAAAAGGCTGTTTTTCCTTGTTTGAAATCAAAGTAATTATATATTTTTTTCCTCTGGACAAACAAGAGAAGGCTACAAGCCCCACTTTGCAGAAACGATTCACACCGTCATGAGGCAAGGCAGAAGCGAGGCTGAAGAACAACAAAGAAAGGATCCTCCTTCACAGAGACAAAATGAGAAATCTCTGTTGACACCCTCAAATAGAAATAAAGCACAGTTTCAACATTATTAACAAGTCTGGCCTGCACTATATGAAGGTAAAAAGGGCCACATCCAGTTTCTGTGCATCTCCTAAAAGGCAATAAGCTCTTTCTATTTCCGTGCTACATTAGGGATGTTTAATACACTGAGCTGCTCAAATTGTGCCATTTGAAATCTTTTCCCTGCTACACCCCACACCACTACCAGTTTAATTCCATTCATTTAAATAATGCACAGCTATTAGTTATATTAAAGATAGGCAGGGTTTCAGCTCAACAAACTTTTATGGCTCCGGGCATTTCTTTCTCCGATACTGGCTGCCACTCAAGGAAAAAAAAAAGAAATGAGAGAGAGAGAGAGCAATTTAATCAAACGTGAGACATCTAAACACAAGGGAGGGCGGATGTAAGATGGTTTCAACTGATGATCAAGAAGTTGAAGTGTTTGATTCTGTTCCGTTATTGGAGAGGAACTGCAGCTATGTGAGTTAGCTACTCGAGGGCATGGGAGGGAGTGCTATAGAAAGGCGTTGGATTATGTGTCTGTCAATGTCATGTCTTTTCAGGATCACAGTTCAAGGCGAACAGCAAGGATAAAGGGGGCAGGGTGGGGAACTGGTACATCGCTGAGAGGGTGCTGGTAGGTTAAAGGACCTTCAGCTGAGTTGACGCAAGTGGATATTGTGCTCTTCAGTAATCTGAAGGATGAAAAATAATAGTGTCTATATGATGTGTATGATGCCAATAGACCACAGATAGAAAGGTAACCGAGCAGAGTATGGACGTCTGTGCACAACACTAAGACTGTGAGATTTTTTTTAATGTTACAACCTGTGTCACAGCAAGCAGCTACTTCAAGAGCTAAAAAAGAAGTTAATGTGAAGTGCCAAAATCTGCAGTTCCTCAACTGACCACTAGAAGCTGGCACCAAAAGAAAATCAATACCCACAGACCCCCCCTGCCCACATTTAGAGCAGAAATAAACGTGTTTTCAGCCTGGAACAAAAACAGTTTAACTTCTATAGCTAATTTCCCTGTTCACGACAACTGTACAGGGGTGAATTGTTATAGGATGCACCAGTTTAAATTGTATTATAGGGCTGCTTTAAGTGACAGGTTGCTTGTTGCAGAGTTGGACTTTCCGAGCTTCTGTTTATTGAATCAAATGTATTTTTTTTTTCTGACAGACAGATTGCCCAAGACCATCAAAGAATTATGTAATATAATAATAATTAATTCTACTGCTACTAATTACACTACAAGACCTGTTAGCATAAGTCCCTTGCATTAGGTACTTTTAGCAAAAATTCAGAATTGGATCATATGGTCTGTCAGACAGCCTACTAATTAATATATTTAGACATTCCATGAAGATGAAATTGCTATTATCAAACACAAACTACATGTGTTAACATTTAGGAAGTAGGTGAAATGAATTGGTGGCATTTTAACGTAACATTTCCTAGCAGTGTCAGTCAGTGTTTTTGGTAAGTTACCTGATCCGTACCGGAAATCCAATTTGTTCTACACATGTGGCAAAATACTACTTCCTGTCTCTTGTATTTTTCTAAGTACTTACATGTTTCAAGTATTTAAAGACAATGGACATAAATGTGTTACCTTTGGTTTCATTAGTCACAATATATGATATTTTTTAATCATTACTTGTATTAATTTTATATTGGTACTATATCTATTTTTATTATTTTACCTTATGGACTAGTTCATGGAGTCACAAAACACTTTTACTCACACATGCTCGATGAATAAGAAGAAAAGAAGAATAGAAAAGAAGTTAGAATTACTGTTATCAAACAACTGTATGTGTTAAGTAGCTGAAATTATTTGGTGAGTTTTCGTGTTTTTAACAAGTTAGTGGTAATGTTAGCTTTCACTCCTCTTCCCCCTTCTCCTCCCATTTGGCCTAATATGGTCACTTCTGACACCAAAAAAACAAGATGGCGATAGCCAGATGCCAAACTTGAGGCTTCTAAATGCGTCCACAAACCAACGTCACGACATTGCAGAGGCTATGTCCACTTGTACTATAGAGTCTGTGTGTTGCAGCGATTTACTGCTGAAATATTTTACGTTAGGGAAGTTAACTTGTAAGCTTACATGCTTTGACTCCCCAGACAAACACTATGTTTCACCTTAACAATACAAGAGAAAAGGCTGTGGACTCACCTCACTCTAAAAGCCTTCTCAACTTTTTTTTTTATTTCTAGCAAACATTGTTCTATCTCAGATAATGAGTTTGACTGGGGATGCTGAAAAGATAGCTGACAAAGTGTACCCTTAAATCTGACTTAGTAGTGTCCTGGACCACCTCCGCCACAGTGGGGTAAATTACTTTAATGCCTGAGCATGAAACCTGCTGGGTCTATTTACAGTTCCTGAGCTATGGACAATCACTGTCCTGGGAGGCATTTAATTGTATTTTCTTCCATACATCTGTGCCATTTTTTTATTGTTGTGTCTGGTTCCCAACTCTGGCATGACTATAACTATTCCTTTTCCACTTCTGTTAAGGCATGAAGTAGTGTTTGTTTTTTTCATTTCCAGACCAACATTAGCAGCCAAGTAGCCAGCTCTGTATCGTTATATCGTAACTTTAAAGCCCTTTGCAACCAATGTGCAATATTGTTATCTAATATTGACAATAGAGAAAGGACTGAGACAGATTTTATGGCTCATGCAGAAGAACTGCAACTTTATTTTTCAGATAGATTTTAGCTTCCTAAATGGCAAACTAGGCAAACAAATCACACTGCTGTATGAGGGCATGGGAAAACCACTGATTCCAAGGATGTCTGAAAAATATATTTGCAGTGTAGATCTCAGTACAGATCTCAGATAATTTTCTTTTAAACTGCAACCACCCACAGGCTTCTAAAGCTCCAGCTGGCAAGCAATCCTGAGGAGAACAGATTCTACCCCAGCAGGGGCCATAGGGATGCAGCGGGAGAGAGTAAAAGAAGCTCATTCTGTTGATTAAATTTAGTTGATTTAGCTGTTTGGCTTCTCTAGGGTGGCGTGGAGCTCGCAAATTATCAACTTTAAATGAAGGATCTTTACTGCGATGGTTCACATTTGTTACAGATAGAATTTGTTTTAGTACGGTTTCTTAAAATAAAATAGATTCCAGCCTCTGGCTAAGATAATGATTCTGTGATGGTTCTTTATAACTGTTTTACTTTTCTGTCCTATGGGTTTTAATAGCTACCTGCAGTGCACAGGTATTGCAAAAGTAATTGGTTTCCATGATTTCCATCCTTGAGAGTAAACATAACAATCAAACGCTTTTATGATTCATGAGGAAATTGTCAAAGCAATGAAAGATTTTTGAGAGATTTTTTTTCCTCTGTCAGGTGGTGTTTTTTTTTTAAATAACAGATTACTATCTTGCTATAACTCTCTCATGAACTGCACAGTGAAGAGAGGCAAAGTGTTATGCAATTAAACAGCAGGAGAACTACAAGAAAATTTAGGACAAGTTTACTATAAATGTCAGACAAAAGTGAAGTATTTCAATCAAGTGTCATGAACATTCTCTGAGTACTTACTCGTACACTTTCAGCTGATAACACTGACTGTTTAGAAACAGAAACTCCCAGTCTGTTCCATAGTCTATGGCCAGCTTCTTTTGTAGATCACTGGGGATAAAAACAGATGAGGTTATGTGAAACAATGCAAGAAATAAAACATTTGGACAGTTCAACCCAGTCTTGCTGAAATCACATTCCTATATAACTAAACTGCAAACTACAAAGTTTGTTATAAATGTAAACCCACCCGCATTCCAAAATATGGTCACCGATTTTGTCTTTTTTCCTGATTGGTTTGGTTTAAAGATTACTAATTTTGTGTAATGATTTCTTCATTACACAAAAGAAAAAAAGTAAACCGACATCAGAAATGTTGAAGACGGTGTGGATAATATGACGTAGATGATTCACATGTCTTTTGGAAATGTCCAAAAATAACTGTGTTTTGGGAAATGATATGTAAAATATTACAACAAACACTAGGACATAAGATCCCTATGAGCTGCAACATACTTTATCTATGTAGTTTCATGGTTGAAAGTTTAATGAGGACAGAAATAATACTGCTTTTACAAAGAATTGGGGAAAGATAAAACCACTGATGGAGGAAAAATATCAGAGAGTCATAGAAGGAATTTTTACACTGG
>JAPQRN010000011.1:13025309-13037608 GCA_037367275.1 Coranthus polyacanthus
AAGCCACGCCAGCCCGCCGCCTCTCTCCGCGGGAAACGCCAGAAAAGTGGAGGGTCCAGCCCCTCTCGAGGAGCTGGATTCCAGAGCCCAAGCTGTGCGTGGAGGTGAGCCCGTTGCCCCGTGGGCAAAGGCCCGGCCCGGGTCATGAACCCAATGGATTTTATTAAATTAAATTTTATTATTAAAATTTTAAAAATAATTTTAATGATTAAAAATATCATTTTGATTAAAGAGCTTCTACATACTAATGTATTAACCATTACAGAAGCATCAAAAATTATTTTGGTAATTACCAATGCTGTTCATTTAGGGCAGCGGCCACTTAATTTTTTCCACAGCTGTATATACAAATCTATATAGAAAACTTTTTTTTTTGAGGACGTGACAAAAATATTGTTTGATTTTATTTATTTATTCATGTATATCTTAATCTTCCTTCAAAATGTTCTTTAGCTTTAGTCTTAGACAGCCTCACTCAACAAAAAACTAGTATGAACCAAACTGTGGCTCAAAGGAGGAGGAGGATTGAACCATACTGGATTTGGACAATCATTGCACTGCTGTTATATGCTAATACTCCATACATAAAGCTCTGTAGGAAATGTAAACTATTGTATGCACATATGAAAAACAAAGAAACAACATCAATTACTCTTCAAGTCTACATTCAGCCTTCCAAGAATTGATTTAAAGATTTCTGCAGCTGTGAAACAGCCAAGAAATCACACAACACTCCTATTTTCCTGAATGTAACCACTGAGTGTTTTTGCTGGTGTCTGCCTTTGTGCATTCACTGTATGTTGGCGTCTATGGTTGGGATTGTTTCTCTCTCCCTTTCTGTCTCTTTCAGACTCTGAATCAGCAGGTCCCTTCGGTAAACAAGGCAGAGTGATTGTTGGATTTGCATATTCCTGAATAAATTATATTGCATTTCTGCGATAAGCAGTGCACTACTGTTAGTAGCTTTTCCTCCTCCTTTTCTGCCTCCTCTCTTCTTTCTACACCATTCACACATGCTGCCACGAATTAACCCTGATCATGAGGGACTACAGCAAGTGAGAAAGTGCTGCTCAAAATTCATGTTTTCAATGGTGGAAAAACCATGCCATTTACCCCTGGTGGGCTTAGGACTGCCAACTATGTGGATGGTTAATCAGGCCTGATAATGATGCATGCCCATGTCCGCCACCAAGGACATGGATGGCACCAATGTTCAGTGGTGGGAGATGGGGGTAGAAAGCCTGGGAGGAGAAGAGGTGGAGATTAAAGAGACTGAAGCTACAGAGAATCAGGATAGTTAAAACGAAGGAGGCGGAGAGAAGAAATAGGAGGGTAAGTGAGGGAAAAGGAGGAGTGCAAAAAAAAAAAAATGTATAGACTTAAATATCGCAGTACAATGGAAATCACTTATAGTAATCACATCTGTCTGGGTCAAAGTGATCACTATAAGTGGATGCTTATTGCAACCAAACCTTTAATTTGTCAGACATCTGTAAGTCGAACAGCAATAATGGGGTCTATACACCTTAAGCTATTGATAGAAGTACATACAGACAGATATACAAAGATATTTTGGCACCTGTTACATTACACATGGCACCTATGGGGGCTTTAGGAGGCTCTAATCACAGAAATGGAACAGAATATTCATAATTATGTTTTCATTGTTGTATAATCATGCAAAAATAAAACCCATTTTGTTTTCATTACCTTAGAACAGACCTGGGCATGGTGTGGCCTCCGGGCCACAATCGGCCCTTGGTCTGTCCCTGACCGGCCCACGTGGGAAATCAGGAAGTGTGCATTTTATGCATGCAATACAATTGCACCTATTTTTTAACAACTGACAAAAGTTTGTGCATGCATATGCACCATGCTGTAATGTATCACGAGCTGAAGTTTATGAGAGATGTGAGTTAGCTGTTAGTTCTCAATGTCAGATTCCGTTAAAAAGATTGACACAGAATGCACAATTTTTAAGAAGACATGGACTAGTAAGTATTTTTGTGCAGAATTTTTGGAGCACAGACCACCAGTGTCTAAGTATTACAATTTGAAGTGCCATTATGAGACTAAACACAGATAGAAAAGTTAACATGGTTCTAGATAGATAGATGGAGTGATGGAGTCAAGTGACTCTTATGGATTCAGACATTTGGTTGGTAATGTTAGTCAGTTTGTAGATGCTAATGTTAGCGGTGCACCCTTGCAATACTTCCTGTCTCAGTTTACATACAGTTATGTTGAAGTGGATCAGTGAAATGGATGAAGATAGATTACAACTCTACCCATTACCCAACTGTCTACATTGACACTGCTGAAAAATGTCAAATATCAAAATTCAATAATTGTACATTAACTATCACAACAGATCACATCATCACCAAGTTCATCCAATTGTACATTTCTAATTTTGACTATTCACAATGGTCTTCATTATCTTTCATTTGTATTTATTTACTGAGATTTATACATGTCACATAAAACTAGCAGGCAAAAAAAATATTTTGTTGAGTGAAATAAAAACAACAGTTTTCAAGAATACAAAAACTAACTAAATAAAAACTACAATGAAAAACACAAAGTAAAACAAAATAAACTTTTAGGTAAAATCAGCTCTGTTTTCCTTCCAGACTAAAGTCGAGTCAATGGGTTAGGATCTTCTTCAATCATATATGATGTCATGTAGTTTTTCTTCCTACCTTTTTCTCGGATACATGTATAGGCTTTAATGTATATAATAAATAGTTTTTCATTTATTTACTTACATTATGTTAGTTATTTAAGGCAGCCACCGCAGCAAACATGCATATGATGGTGTGTTCTTTATGTAATGAGAGTTTTCTTAAAATTAGAAAAATATCGCAATATATCTCAACATATTGCAACACAACCCCCATACCATGATACATATCATATCACCAGATTCTTGGCAAAACACAGAGGAGAGGTGGAAAGGAGGAGGAGAGCACTGTCAAAAATGAGCAGCTATGTAGGAACATCTCATCCGCTGCATGAGGTTATATAATGTGGGTGAAAACGAATATTTTGTGTATGTATGTGTGTACATGTGTGCAGCCACGCAGGCATATGGACACGTGTGCATATTCACATTACTGTGTCTAATGGGGCTGGGGGTTGCAGTTCATAATCTACAGACTGTAGCCCCTTTTTAATTACAAACCTGGCATGCTAAAGAAGCAGGCGGAAGAAAAAAAGAATTCCTGCATTAGAGCTGCATGTAGGCCTCAGCCTTTTCCCCCATCAGTTCAGCTGATGACTGCTTTTTTTTCCTTCTCCCTCTCATTCCCCTCACTTCCTTAGGAGAATTGGGCTGGTGGTATTTTGGCTGTGAAAAGGAAACCATCGGACGGCAGGGGCATGAATATTCCAAATGACTAATGTTGCACATGCTTATTTTTGACATATCTGGCTTCCGCAGGGAAATAAAACACTTCTAATGCAGGGGGGCCATCTGTTATCTGTTGCTGGTGTTTCAGAGCAGGCGTGCTCGGTGTGCACACACTCACTCACACACCGAAATACACACAGGCGTACAGACACACACAGGCGGAGAGATCGACACGTTCTCACACACTGGGAGGCGTACATAGACAGCGAGACACATGCGCACACACATGTACTAACAGCAAAATCCGTTGGGAGCATGCACAACAGACAAGCTCTAAACTCCTATACAAATTGAACACTCCTTTTTTTTAATTCAGTGTGTTTGTCAAATATGCTGTAAATCTCGAGCTGTAGGGTGACAGGGAATACACACACTTTTTATGCTAGCCATAAATACCTGGGCCTGTCTGCTCACAGCAGCTGGAGTAGGATAATATGCTGCTGGTGTGAAGAGGGAATAAACTAGCTGCATCACCTTGAAAAGAAAACATGAGACACACAAACAGCCACACAGCTCCACTAAGTGCATTCTCACCTAGATTTGTTTGGAACTGTGGCCAAACGAATAGGTGCAGGAGGTATGGTAAACAAGGCTCTCTTATGCATGGATAATCTGTTTGTCATTTTCAGACAATAGCCAAGCTTATTGCTATGCCAGAATACTTCTATTCAAGCAATAGAATATTTTTGATTTTAGGCAAATTTTATGTAGCATTTCAATTCACCCCCCGTGCCTGTACATTTCCACAAGACCTAGAATATTCAAATAAGGGTTCATGGAGGACTGAATAATTTCTATTCATCTATATGCATCAATTCCATGAAAGGTTTGTGCTTCTAATATGTTTTAGAATATAAAGTAGTATATTAAGTTCAGGTTTTCTCCCCTCAAAAAACCAAAACATTGTGTTTGTCCTTACAGCCTTACTGACGTGCTGATTACATTTCCTTCTTTGGAAAACTGAATGCAAAGTTGATTTTTGGAAGACTGTGAATCCTACAGTGTTTGCATGCAGTTTCCTGGCACCGGGGTTCTTATACTTAACAAAAACTAAGACTAAAAAACTAGTAGTGAAAAAGTCCTACTTTTTTCAACTGCTATAAATCAAGGCTTTCCTCCTAAAACACTAAAACTGGGAAAAAACTAAACTAGAACTAGTCAGTTCCTGAATTTGTTTATAAAAAAGTTTTCCATCGCATCCATTCAACAGTAAGTTAAGAAAGGCCACATTGTGTAACGGTGCCGCCAAGGGGTTGTATCAAACATGTCACCGTGGCAGATGATAATGCACAACACTAACCCCAGACACACAGACAGAGAGATGATAGGAAAGGAGAGCAGAGATAAATGGGGAACATCATGTAACCAAGATCCTTGGCCCAGCCCAGAAGCGTGATGATGATTGGGCAAGGTGCTCATGCAGGGGGACCGTAAGTGGACGGGGGGGATTATGGACCTGGGACTGACAGGTTGAAAGTGACTTGACAGTTTCCATAATTGCAAGTGATCTGTGAATTTCCTTTTTATTATTATCATTACAGAAAAATGAAAAAATATGAAATCCTTTTCAATGACAACAATTTAAACACTGAATAGCACAGAAGGGCATTTCGAGAGCACAGACCTCAACCAAACCCTGTATGAAAAAGATCCTGCTTCCAATCATCATGCCCAACCTTCCACCAAATTTCATTAAAATTGGTGCAGGATTTTTTGGGCAGGCACATGCAGATGATCATGTAACCTCTGCCCTCCTTGATAGAGGTAATTATTTTTTCACATAATGATCATTACATGAACTAAACAGCCTACAGTCTACAACAGTCTATAAGGTCTTGCAGCCTGTAAACAACCTGTGATGTTAATTTTCTTAAATTGAAGAGGCCAATGTATAGTTAATTAAGTTATTCATCAATATTAAGAGAATTTCCCATTTAAGAATTTTACCATTAAAATGACATAGAAATGTAGAAAATGGCCTTTAGAACATTTCTTATGGTGTCATATAGTGAAGTGTGTCCAGTGTGTGCAGAGTGTTGTATGCTTGTCTGCACAGTCTTATATTTTCAGGTTTGATGTGGTCTGTGGTGGGGCAGTTTGGGGCCCAAAATCTATGGTGGCTCCCCAGGTTCTATTTTCACATGGATAATAGCCTAAAAACAATTATTATTTATTTTACTTTTGGACCCTCCTCTCCCCTTAGTAAACCATCTTTTTCTTGTGCCTCCTCTCCTCAGTCTCTAATTTGAAAAAAATTTCAAACATTTTCAAAACACAGTGCAACTATAGGGCCAAAAACGTCACTTGGCACCGGTAACTGTCACAATAAACATCAAATCATTATTTCTTTCCAATTTAAAGGCTGATTTCTTTCTCAAATTGTGTGATTTAGTGGTTATTTTCTTTATTTCGATCTAACACTAAATCAAAATAAAGAAAATGAATACAATCTGAGTCTTTATCAACAAGAGGAAAACGACGTGACAAAACAGTTATTT
Organism: Coranthus polyacanthus; assembly: GCA_037367275.1. NCBI lineage: Eukaryota > Metazoa > Chordata > Actinopteri > Kurtiformes > Apogonidae > Coranthus > Coranthus polyacanthus. The sequence continues at coordinate 13,031,220 of JAPQRN010000011.1, forward strand.
GTGGTTTCTAATTCTTTTTTTATGGTCACAACATGACAAACACTGAGCAAACAGCAGAACATTTCACAAACCTAGAGGTTCATTCAAAACAATGAAATTGATTTGATTAAATCTGTATTTTGACATGAGAACACGTCAAATCAGAATCAGAAAAAGCTCATTTAAGTAAAATTACAAAACATGGAAACATATGTTTTATTTGACAACCTAAACCAAATAAACCCTATAGACACATTTCATTCTTCAGGTGTACTTGAGTAAAATCATACGCAAGTTAGAACTTGTGCACAGACATGCATACAATCAAATTAATCTGATGGCTATATATAGAAGCAAAATACAAGGATTTTACGTGGATTCACCAAAGCAGAGTGGGGAGATAAGGTTTAATAACTTACCTCTGTCGGCTGCCTTTAAATGCGGATCTTCACCCACCAGACCGCCTTGTGCACTGTGTGTGTCTTTGATCTGCAAACACATAATGAAAGCAGTGAGGGAGACAAAACAAGGTCAAAGATCTATACACTTACAAGACCTTGGCTATTACCTGCATTAATGTATAAAGCACACAATAGTGTGTGTGCGCAAGCGAAAGACAGAGAAAGTGGCTTTAAAAGATTATTTCAGCTCCAGTCCATGACTCTAATATGCACCTCCCAGAAGACACTGAAGACACTGTATGCTTGATGTTGCAAAATACAAGGTTCCTTCTGTGCTCTAGGAGGTTCCCAGGAGCCTTTGAGAGACAGTTAATGATGAAAGACAACATGCCTGGATGCCAATGTTCTGTTTTAGGTCACAGGGGGAAAACACACACAGCCAAAACAATTTTAGGTTTAAATTATCTTTTTAAGGTGGCACATTCATTCAGATTCTCACTTTTTGGACAGTTTTAAAGGTAGGATAATCACTAAATCCTTCCTAGAGTAAATATTCTTTATAGCTATAGTGTGGAAGTAAAATATTGATATAACAAATATCAAAATATTAGCTAAAAACCTACCTGAGGTTAATAAAACGTGTGTTATTACAGCTGTCTTATGTTCTGTTGTTGATGCTTGAAGGCATTCTCTTTTAGAAGTGAAAAAAAATATATACAAAGTGAAGCAAAAACACAACCGCCAACACTAAAAACACTGAAAAACATCTTTTTTTTTGCTGGTGCATTCATAATACTGAAGATGACAAACTATGACAAGATTCCCACATATGGGACAAAGGAAATATGAGTCTGACTTGATGACTTGTCGCATGCTGCATGGTGTCATTTTTCCTTCACTGGAAATCAGACTGTAAACTCAACTGTGCAAGTGAGAGGCGTCGCCAAATGCAATGTGACTCACTGCTTCAGAGGAGAACAAAAACCTGCTTAGGATCACTGAAATATCACATGCACTACTTGAAGTGGAGAATTTTTTGACAGATTGGACTGAAATGTGAAATCATCATGTAAAGACCCTTTAAAATACCTCAGAGTTAGTCTGATAGACAAGGATTTAAATTAAAATATATAATGAAGGTCAGGGTAGACGTTTTTATTAGATTAATCCCAGAACTGGGTTTCTGATCCCAAATCTGTGACATGCTATACCTGAATTCTTCCCTTTAACATCCATTTTACAGTGATCTAGTCTATCTTATAGGAACAGCACTAAACAGGTAAATCTGCAGTATTTTCATACAAAAGCAGACAAAGCACAAGATCACAAAAGGAATATATTGTTGTTGCTAACTGAAACCCCAAGCAGACATTAGGTTAGTTATGCAGTAATTTACCACAGACTGCATGAAAGAAGGGGACAACTATTTTGTTGAGTTTAGCATTTTGGCCGTTGCCATCTTGACTTTTTCGAGCCATAAATGACCATATTTGGACAAGAGGTGGAGCTGATGAAGAGCGAGGAGTGAAGGATAAAACTCATCAAGCTAAAGCTGACTGGAAACTTAGTGAAAACACCATCCACACTGCTAAATAGGAAATGTTTATTAAACACTACCAAGTACTTTCAGCTTCTTGCTAAATGTTGCTGTTTGATAACAGTAATATCATGGTTACATAATGTATGAACACATTAAGTAGCAGGCTTGCTGGGTGAAGCTGGGGAAGCGCGAAGGGTGAATGGGTGAAACTCGCCAACTTACCACACTGCTAACTATGAAATGTTATGTTAAATGCTAGCATTTAGCTACTTGCTAAATGTTAACAAATACAGTTGTGTTGGTTAATGCAATACCAAATTCATGCCAACATTAGCCAATGTAGATAAATTAAGTAATGGGAAATTTAACTGAAAGTTTGTTTAACAAAATACAGTCACAATCTTGTTAGTGTAACTTAACCACAGTCAGTGGTCAGTAGTAAAAAAAAACACCAGTGCACTTAGGGTCCAAATAAAGCAAATGAGACAAGAATAACTCCTGGGAAAAATTATCGACATTGGATGGAGTAAACTAGGCCAGGATTTTTTGCAGCCAGCATCTAGTGGCCATTAGTGGTAATACACTCTAAGATACCTTGGCACTGCTTTCAATTTCAAGCTGTGGTTGCTGATCATAACGTGCTAAACCATCTTCAAAAATCATAATGCTAAACTGAAATGGAGTTATAATTATTCAAACTTGGTTATCATGTATATACAGTGAAATATAATGCTGATTTTTTAATATAATAGTGAAAAATTATATTTTTACTGATCCACACAGTTACATTTTTGCATTGTGCGACTCTTACAACTGGGAAGATAGAAACTTGTACTTTCGGCATTTTTGTTTGAAGAATCTGTCATATTTCTTCAGAAATTCAGATTTTAGTGTGAGTAAATAGACAGAAATAACTGTAAGTAAGTATCCACACAATGGTCAGTGCTCACCTAGCTACGGTAGCCTCCATAAGATAAGTGTCCTGCATGGATTGTAGCACTGCAAGAAGCAGAAATAATGGAGGAATCACTTCAAGCACAGTCTACCTTTTACCTATTTTTATGTCCACATCGTTCTCAAGTTCTTGTTTGTGTCTGAGAATAAGACACTGGCAAAGTAAAGCCTTCAAGCAGCCACATACGCTGCTCCCAGAAAATCAGCCGGCGCACAAAAACAGAAGCTTGCTCTCGAAAACTGCCTGTCTTTGAAGGATCTTTATTCTCCAGTTCCCCAGCTGCCAGAGATGTGTGTAATGGCTTAGACATACAATGGGTGCACCACGGGTATTTGTCCACCGAGAGCCAGGCCCAGTAAATGAAAAGAGGGGCACACATACACAGGAAGTGCCTAATTAATTGACAAGCAGATATTTCTGCATTTATAATCATCAAACAGACTTCATTTTGTTCCCCCACCACCATCCTCGCCAACCCAGCTTCCCAGGCGACTTACTTAGGAGACTTATCTTATAAATACAGCCCTAATCAAAATAAATGACTAAAACCTCTCAGGGAGTTGAAGGCTATACACATTTACATCAGAGGAACTGATGCAATTTAAATAGCCGCATGTGTACCAACTAAAGGTCCAAATCACAGTGAATTCTAACTTATGTAATACTTTCCTGCTTTTTTTTTTTGGTGCTCAATTTGGCAGACCTACATTCATGACAGCCAAGTAGGAGAGATCCGGCCTTATTCTATTTGCGTGTTATGTTCAATTCCCTCAGCATGATGTTCATTCTGTTACATTTTAAACAAGATCTGTTAAAATTTAATGTGTCACATACTTTTCGCCTGTTCTTCTTTCTGCATTAGGACACTTCTGTGTGGTATCCATAACTTCCAAGAGACATTTACTGCTCCGCATTCTTTTTCTTGCTTTTCTCTCACTAGACATTTCTTGAAGCAGTGACTGATTTTAACAGCCAGCAGCTTACAGGCTCTGTTATACTCGGTCACTGATGTCTGGCGCAGGCAAAACGTGGTGATGGATGGATCGTCAAGTTTCACCTCAGTCCAACGTTTGATGGATATGCTACTACCACAAAAAACCTCAATACAATAGATTGCAGAGAGCGTGAAGCCACACTTTTCAGTGTATAACAGTCCAGCACCTCTCTGTTAATTTAAAGAGAAGCTGCTGTAGAAACTTAACACACATTTTTCAGGTGTATTAAAGTCATGTTTTTAGTTTGAGGCTGCAGTATTCATGGCAAGATCACTGCAGCGGCACACATTTTAATGGTACATGTGGCAGCAGGACAATGTTTGCCGAGCACCCAGAATCTCCTCCGCCTCATGACACTGCTGCTAATGCAAACTGAACTAGACAGTGACATTTGTGGAAGCCTCTGCGGAGTTTAACTTTTGGACAGGAGTGCAGAGTGGAGGGGCAATACGGAGCCTGCCAAATCTTCTGCAGACCATCATGCTTGACATACCATCGAGTTCTCATACCTAAAACATTATCACATCGTTTATCTGTGACTTCCAGACTTCTAATCTACCACCTGGCCGAAAAATATCAATACATATTGCTTTAAAAGCAGTTCTAAAGCAATATGTAATGATATTTTTGGCCACTTGGGAACTAAATGGCCTAAAAAAGGTTGACATACCACCATCTTGTATAGTTCTTATGAGAAACATGGCAAGATGATCAATATTCACAGAATTTGAACAAACACAACTTATCACCCCTAGGAGTTTGAACAAATGCTGCGTTCTGGTGAGGGCAGTTCTGTTACACAAACCAAAAACACATTGTAAAAACATCAATAGAAATCTTAAGCAGCACTTTGTTTGGGTAAAGTGAAGATTGATACCAATAAAGAAGTGTTTCCATATAACTGTCAAGCAAATTCATGCTTCAATCAACTGTTATGGAGCAAATAAACTATGCTGCGACTGGCCTACTAGGCTACGTATATAGAAGTAGTGATTGCGACATGTTGTTACTACCAGTCATGTTTTTGTGCTTTTTTGGAACATCCAAGAAGACGGCAGACCACGGCCTCTTCTTCTTCTCTACAATGGAAACAGCAGATCTTCAGTTGATCAGGTGTTTTCACATCCTACTAAAGTCTTTTTCAAAGGCAAAAACTACGTTATAATACATTTTTACCTTTCGTCTTCTACACAGAAGTCAGTGTTATAACAAGTTGTTATGATGGATTTAGATAATAGTAACAGTTGGTAGCTTATAAATGGAGTTCGTTATTATCAACAAATGACTGATTCCCAGCACAAATTTCACAGAAATAATAGTCATTAGTAACAAATAAATAATTTAAACAAAGACAAAAAGAATATCAATAAAAAATAATTTAAAAACATACAAACATACACAGCAAATTTCTAGAGTTGAAAAATTGGGAGTGAAGCAAAAAAGAGTGAAAGGGTTAGATTTTTGGCATTTATTTTCTTACTCCAAATCCAGCTTGTGTTTAGGGATACTCGCTGGTGGAGTTAATTCAGTGGGTGTTCAGAAATATATTTTAACACTACTCCTGGAGTTCATGTTTAACTGTTGACTCCACACTGCGCCTAGCTAGCTTAATGTGGTTTGCATACAGAGGTAAGTTTGAACATGGATTTGGTTTTTAACTTCACTATTTTAAAATGTTTGCCATTTTCAACTAATACAGCACATTTTTGTCGAAGTTGTTACATTATACACTGAGAGGCAATGAAAACACAACACTGTTTCTTCCTCATCTAACATCCAGACCAATGTTATTGCAGCCAGGACGAGGCTGATCATTCACAGAGCCCAGTCGGTCATGTCATTGACGCAACCTTGTGACAGTGACATTACAGCCCAAATGGCGGCAACTTCACGAGCACTCACTTCGTCCTCTAAAAGACCTAAGGCACGGTTCCTGTTGGCAGTTGATAAGCACAGCATTCGTCCACTGCAGCAATTCCATTTTTTTTTCTTTTATATAGAGACAATAACCACTCCTTCATTTAAGTCTTTACTGTGATGCTCAGTCTGTACAGTATACTCAAAACAACAGAAACTAGGCCCTACTGTCCTGAGTAATCCCCATGATGACAACTGGAGCATGACATCCTCTCTTGAGGGTCACTTTCACTCATGTATTCACAAAAAACTAACTACACACTTCATGAACCAAAATAAACACAAAAACTAAACTGTTGCATTTTCATTGCCTCTCAGTATACTGTATATACATATATAGATATATATATGCTATCATTAAGGATTTTTCTGAGCTTGGTGTTAAGGTGTTCATGTGTTAATAATTCTAGTTTAGATAAGGCTAATTTACATCTGTAGTCCCTAGGCAGGTAACAAAAAAAAACAGAACATACAACAACTTGACAATAGAAAAGAACAGTACATTATACAACAGATTAAAAGTGGCCATGAACCTGGTTCGCTTTGAGCCGTTGTTTCAAGTGAGTCTTAAAAGTGGGATATGTAGGACACTCCCTTATTGC
>JAPQRN010000011.1:13039279-13068572 GCA_037367275.1 Coranthus polyacanthus
AATGCCATTGTGAGTCCTCTGTTTAATAAATTCATTTAAAGGAGGTGAGACAAGCCCAAGCAACACCTTGTATATAATGTTGGATGTATGGATTTGTTAAATAAATGCAAAAAACTCTGAAGTAAAGAATATGGTGTTCATTGTAATCATTTTCACATACATCAACATTAGAAATAAAATGCATTATAAAATAAATATTAACTCTAAAAATTGTTAAATTGAATGTATTTTAGGTCTATATATTTCTGTATAGGATTAATATAACACCAGGAAGAGTTCAGTTTTAACTCTGAGAAATGGGTAAAAGATCAACTCCAGGAACAGAGTTATTCTTAATCTGCTCCGGAGTCTATTCGATGGTCATGCATGTATACTCAAAATAAACAACTTTGACGTGTACTTGTAACTGAAACAACACCATAACCATTGTTCCTGGACATTACGTTTGGCCTGTAGTGAAGCCAGTTCTAAGGTTGCAGTCCACAGTTGATAGAGTTAATGTTTCCATATAGTCCATAAAAAGCTGCCTGATGTTTACAAATCTTTATTTGTTTTTAAGGGCATGTGTTTTTTTTTTTTTTTTTTCCTTTATTAACAATCTAAATTTCTAGACTCTCCTGTTAAGACTGTTAAGCAAAGGACATGTGGTTTAAGGTGGCGAGGTTTGAGAATGTGACTCTGGCAGCTTTTTAAGAGTAGATCAAGGCTGCTCAGACAGTGTGTGGTGGTGGGAGTGTGCATATGTGTGTCTGGGAGACGGCGTGTGCACTCTGTGAGAGGTAAAATAATGACAGGCGAGAACGGATGGCTGGTAATGCGGTGACGAGGAAAGCGCCATATTTTGGGCCTCAGGCTGGGCAGCTGTGAGAAACTTCTTCTCTCTTATCCCCTCTTCCCCCTGGTTCCCACCCTATTCCACCCACTCCTCCACCCCCCTCTGCGGCACTGTTCAAACAGAGGACAAAGACACCCTGAGTGGTTTTCTTTTTCCGATCCCTCTACATGGCTGCTGGCACTTTCCTCTTCTGTATCTCCAGCTCACAGTAAGAAGAGTGATGGAGTGAGTCATGGTGGTTGTAGCAAGCAAATCTTTTGATTAATTTTAATGGCACTTCCGAACAAAATCTTCTTCCACAAGGAGATTTTCCTGTCTATTATAACATGTTATCACATCTTATTTTCACACAAGTTGGGTTATGTGTGAAACCCAAGATTACAACAGCAGTTCCACATTTTGCACCTTTTAATGTATGAGTCATGAATCTGCTGGAAAACCATGTTTAGTCTATGAACAGCACTAATACAGTCAAAAGGCAACTTGTAATGAATGCCGCATTTGCTGAAGTCTGTACATGTTTATGTGTGAAGATCAGAGTAAAATGTGGCTTGCTTAAGTCATCAGTTAGCTGAAGTCATAGTCATATGGAAGATTTAATAACATACCAGAAGTGATGTCACGCAGTTGTCTCTATAGTTACCGTTAGATGCAGACAGCGATACTAAACAGTAGTTAATAGAGCGATAACAACCACTATTTACTAGAAGAAAACACTGATGGAGCAGGTTCAGAAAAAGAGCAGCTCAATACAAAAGCAAAGGAGCTACTATTAGAAAAAAATAACGGACATTATTGGGAGTGATCTGAATGAAAACATCAGGTGATCTGAACAAGCTGCCTCACGTAGCATTTCCAGATGTAATTGAACATTACACTGACACTTTACCAGTTTTATTTGCACTACATAGCACTAAACAATATTGTGTGTGCACAAGAAATAAAGACATTCAGAAATTAAATTGAGTTTTTCGAATATTTAATGTAGTAATGCGGTGTACACAGTTAATATTCAATCCAAGGTTTATGGTTTCATAACAGGTGCAGTGTTGTTCCCTGTGTTAACTTGCAGAGTCTCTTTTCATCCAGTTAAATCTTTCACTGTGCATTGCTTTGACTTCTATGGTTTAATGAGGTACCCAGTCAGGATGACATTCTAACATTTCATAAGCTGGTTTTCCTGGAAAAAACAGGATTTATTTGATTAGCAATGTAGCCAGACACTTTTTCTAAGTTAGCTGCTTAGCAGCAAAACAGTGCTAAACAACGTTGTTAAGGGTACGTACACAATAGGTAGATGTTTCGATTACAACTTACCAGAGTGAAAATGCAGTAAACACACGAACACATGTGGGGAAATGTTGCTGAGGGTGATGTTTTTTCATCTTACAGTGTTTAGTCATAATATACAATGTCTCTTTTAACTTGTCGAGCCGAGTTGCTTCCAAGCTGGAAAACTGAAGCATTTCACTCCATATCCACAACACCGCAACGTCTGTCCTCATTCACTGATTGCTACCGAAGCTTCTGTGACCCCAAGTCCCATGGAGCCTTGAGGCATGATGACACGATCCCATTCTCTATACTGATCCAAGCACATAAGACCAAACAGAAGCAAGCAAACCAACAAAACAACAAACAGGACAAAAAAGAACAAAAGACCATTGACACAACAATCGGAGGCATTCTAATGCTACCACTAGCTCTCTGAAAACACTGACTGCACTGCTAACTAGTGTTGTAGTGCTCGAGATTGGGCTTGGTCTTTAGACCGGACTAGAGACCACTTCTTAGTCTTGGTCTTGCCTAGGACTCAAGTGCATTTTTCTCAAACAAAGAGGACTCTGTATTTTGACCAGTCAAGACCACAGCTGTAGGAGTATCACTACATTTCTGGCATTTTTTGATTTATTTGTTAACATCATTATTGTGGTTAAAAAGAAAATCTTTCTTTTAGGTGTAAAACTTTTTGGCAATTCTTGATTCAGCTTCTACAGGCTGCCTCATTCCACCTACTCGCTGGCGACAGGAATCATCTAACCCCTCATACCATATTAGTCTATAATATTTGAAAAACTTGATTGCTGTAATGCCCTTGCTGTGTATCTGGTCTGGCCTCGATCTTGACTTGGTCTCGACCCCTCAACGTCTTAGTCTTGTCTTGGTCTCAATATGCTCTAGTACACTACTACTAACTAGCACTGTTATGTTAATTGCCACCAAGTAATTTAAGATACGTGTTTAATGTTATTGTTTGGTAACAGTAATGTGATCTTTACGTAATATATAAACACATTCATTAGCAGGCTACCTGGGTGGAGCTGTGGGAGACCAAGGGGTGAAACTTGCCAAGGTAATGCTACCGCTAGCTCACTGAAAACACAGACAGTTACTGATAATTACCACTGCTAAGGAGTCATTTCAGCTACTTGTTAACACATACAGTCGTGTTTGATGACAGCAATGCCAACTTAACATAATGCACAAAACACTAATTAGCAGGTTAAGTGACAGACCATATTGATAGTACAGACAGATCATAAATGCTAACATTACCTAGTGTAGCTAAGTTATGACAGGTCGGGTAGTGTAATTAAGTACATTTCATTGAATTTTCATAGCAAAATCCATTGACAGTCTTGTTAATGTAATGTCTTAACCACAATTATATTAGAGTTGTTTGTTAGAAAATATGTTTTATTCAATAAATATGAGCTCCAAAGGTCTGGCAGGTGAGCGAGCTGTCAATCAACACCCGCATATAAAAGTTTCACATTTGCCTGAAAATGTTGTGAAAGGAGGGATAATATACCATTGGATCACCAGTACAGATAGTAGAAGGTCCAAATAAAGTGATTTCAATAAAGAAGCTGTGTCCACAAATAAATAAATGTCAAGAGTGTATTTGTGTTCATGCGACTTGCTTGAGTACAATACTTGACTTTGAAAAAAAATTCAGTCAGCATTAAACTCGTGGACATATGGCATATTTATATGTTGGATGAAAATACATCATTTTAATGTGGAAAATGAGGGACTCACACATGCACAAACACATCTTTTATACATCACTGGCACCCTCTGCTGCATCCTGGGACACCAGTTCAGACAAGAGTGAGAGCCAATTAAAGTTCTTTAATCTAGAAAAATTGCTGCATTTCTTTTCATGCATGTTCGCGTACTGGATGGCTATCAACGAGACAAAAAAAAAACGGCAGCTTGCGTTGTCGCTGTCACACTTTCAGGTCATGCCAGCTGGCTTCCCCCCAGTGTGTGACAGCGGTAAGATCCAGAAAGAGCAGGAACAAGAAAGTAAAAGAGCAGAAGGGGAGAACATGGCAGCCGAGGACTACCACTTCTACATCAAACGAATGTTGTCACAACAGAGCAACAGAGCCGTCCCTGTTAACTGTGACACCATTCAGCTGCTCGTCACACTGTGCAAGGCAAGGCGGAAACCTACTGCAAGTCAAGCAAGCACACTGTTTATTAAATGAGAGAGCTGGAGAGAAGGAAGAGAGTGGGATGCAGCAGCAAAGTGAGCATACTGTAGTGTTGTCAAATCTTTGTAAGTAGCGTAGAAAGGCAGCATTTTCTCATCCCTCCATGAAATTGAATGTTGGGGAGGGAAATGAAGTGTGCCTTCCAGTAACAGGAAGCTTGACTTTGAGAAATAAGATATTGAGAGGCTGAATGTGGAGTTTGACTAGAGCTGAAAGAAACAGCAAATGTGACTTTTTAGTAATATTGTTTTTAGGGTGATACAGCATATTTTTGTCTGAGGTCAGATTATGTAAAGACATAAAAAAGGGAGCAATTTATAGAAGATTGTTCACCACTATAGTAGCACCATCCCCTTAACTAAAAAGCCCAGAACAGACAAAAAAAACCCACTTATGTAACAAGGGACTACTGCATTTTTAATATCTGTTACATTGAACTTCTCTTAAGTGAGGAGTCATTCTGGTTTCATTCACTTCATTTGGACCCTCCAATATGTGTTCTGAGTCCATCTTTATATTATTTTTTCCATTAAGATATTAGGACGAACAGAAGGCTTCAGTGTCTGTCGTGTACATTAGACTGGCAACATGGCCATGCCCCCTTCTGGGAGAAAACAGATGACAGTTTCCATAGACTAATGTAAATTATACCACAACACAAATCCGAAAGAAAACCGATACAATTAAATTACCTTCTGAATTACACTAAGATACCATGTAGACTTAATATATGTTGACTCTGCCTACAAAAGAACACGCTAGATATATTGAAAAATGTAATTTGATCCATCTCTAATCGTGTCCATTCAGTTTCCTGGAATCATGCTGTACAGATAGCAGCATGCTAGCTAGCATTAGTTAACAAAATATAAAGGTAGAAAATGTAGCCATTTGTCTAGTCAATGAGCCCCAACTCACAATAAACTACCAAGAACCCACGCACGCACGTACACGCACGCACGCACACCCACATATGTATATGTATGTATATATGTATGAATATATCTGTTTTCAATCACCAAATAGAGTCACTAATCAGAAAACACACTAAGCAAACGGAGTATTATTTTATCCATATGACACAGACTGGGGCTCCATAACATCCTCTGCAAATGCATTTAGCTGATGCTGTATATATACACACAGGCCACATAACAGTTAATTAACAGGAAATTCAATATGAAAACATTCACAATTCCAGCTGCATCACTGCTTCCCTTTTACATTCAAAGCTTTGACGACTATAGGTCGGTTTATTTCCATTCACTCTTTTGCCAGTGTTCAACCAGCTTTTCTTCACTTATCCAGGGGTGTATCTTGTAAAAGAACTTAATGTACACAACATCCATTACATTTGGAAACTTTACTATCTGAACTTAGCATTGTCAGCTGTCCCTCAGGTGCAGCCACAGACAACGTGAGTATTTCTGTAAACCTTTTAACAAGCTACCTTAGCCCTGCCAGGATATCCAGTGTACTTTTACTTTACAACCTTTTTGCTCACCATTTCTCATCTTGTGTGTGGTTTTATTACATTATTACTGACTTTATCTGCTGACTGTGAATTCAGATTGAGCCTGACTCGATCTGACTGGACATGATCAGCCATCATGTCCAAACTATAAGAATGAGCCTGGTAGTCATTATTATGTGGGTCTAGTTTTGCTCCATAAGGGGGCGAGGTGATGAAGCCTAAGGTAGCTGTGATGTAATGCCGGTTCAATCTATTGGGTGTGATTGACAGGTGTGTATGACAGCTCACTCACCTCCTGAATCTGACTTTCAGAGCTTCTATTTATTGAACAAAACATATTTGCTCCTGAAAAACAGCTCCACTTTAGTTGTGGTTAATAGGTTACACTGACAAGACCGTCAAATTACTTTGTTATGCAATGTTTAATGCAGTTTTCCATTTTTCTATTAGTAAGCTGGCGTTTAGCATGACCGCACCCATCATGCTCCCACAGCTCCCTCCTTTTGTCCAAATGCAGTCACTTTTGGCTCCAAAGAGCCAACATGGCAACGGCCAAAACGGCAGTCCAAAAACCAATGGGTGTCATCACGGTAGCTCTGTCTACTTATATACATGGTTGGCTATGGTTGAAATACCAACTGTATTTCACTGTATCAACCAACAGTGAAACAGTGAAGCCAAAGGGTCAGACAGACGTGATGAGGCATTTTTTCACTCCATATGACAGGATAAGCAAGCACTGGAGTGACATGGTCCCACTACAGACAGTATTCAGAGCAGTGATTAAAACACTGGATTCTAGGTATGTCTTGCCATTATAAAAATACTTATACACAGTATTTTAGGTCCAATTAAAGTCTATAGAACTAAACCAGTGTTTAAGTTGTTGGCATATCTTTGCATTTTTAAGTTCTGTTTTAACTACATTGCAGTTTGGGCATTAAAAACAGTTTGCTTTCTGCAACAGTCTCATGTAAACTACTCCATATATACTATCATTGTGTGAAGTTAAGCAAATCCTATTAAAGCCTTCATGGTAGGGTTGTAGGGATGCAACGATTGCAAAATTCTGGGCCTATACCAATACTAATATTTAAAATGAGAATGTGGCCAATACCAATGTAATTTTCTGTTTGTTTATTTTGTTTTTGTTATTATTTATCCCCCCTCTTGTGCCAGGGAAACAAAGAACTGAACTGTTTTAAAGTCTTTCAGCCATTCATTACATTATCTTTGCATGAAAAGTTTTGAAAAAAACTTTAATATAACACAACAAGTAAATATCAGTAATTGTCATCTGTGAAATGACGTCTTACATGCAGATACCGATATCGGTCGATATCAGCAAATACCGGCTGATACCGATGTTCAACTGTATTGATGCATCCCTATTTCATTGTGTACATGATGAAATTAAGATGTTTTTATATTCTATGTACTCCTCATAGTAGAAGAAGACAAAAGCCTAAATGAAGGCCAGGTCATGCAAAATATACATAAATAAATAAAAAATAACAACAGATATAAAAAAAAATAAAATAAAAAAAAAACATACATCCCAGCAGGAGCCATATGGAATCATATCACAAAACTGTGAGCTATTTTTCAAGTACATTCCCTTATTGTAAAGACATTTTTTCTGCTGTAAATAAACACTTTCCTTTTGATAAAGTGATCATTCATTCATTAATGTAAACCTCAAAGTTGGAAAAAAAAACAGTTAAATGTCTGTATCAACTTAAACCTGTGTGATCATATCATTAAGTGCTATAAATGTTGCAGCCTGTGCAAAAACAGATTCGTATCCATATGTTGGCATTTTAACTGAGAGCATCAGATGGATCGGCAGAAGTTTTGTAGTCATACTAAAATTTAAAGAAACAGCTAAATGATCAGGATCCAGAAAGAGCTGTTGTCTGTGTGACAGAAGGAAAAGGGAAGAGAAAAAGGAGTGGGAGTGTCAGGAAGACAGACCAAAAAGAAAGGCTGTCTCCTAGCGGACGCCGGCGTATGGACCTGTCAGGCGTCATCGTGTGGCACTCGCTCTGCTCGACACAGTGAAACTGAGGCAATGTGCCCCATGAAATATTCACCAAAGTTGTCTTTGCTTTAAACGAAGGGGAGCGAGGGGGAGGACAAAAATGTGCAGTGGTAGATAGATGAGATAGATGGAGAGTCCCCCCCTCATGCTCTTGATGTGAGGTTTGCTTAGGCCTCTTTACAAGGAGGGGGGAGACAGAGGGATCAACAGGGGGTCCATTAAATGTTCACACAAATGCACCCCTTACAGCACATCAGTCTCCATAGCTCCAACCCCCAAAATATACTCCACTAATTCTGCTGCACTCTCAAAATATCTGCAGCTTCTGCCAGCACTAAGACCACTTGAAGACAGATAAACCATTTCTTTTAACAAGAATTCTACTTTTAAGTCTTGAAACTGCACAACTACATACTGTATTTACTGCTACTTTATCAATTAACTGTATTTGTAAATACTGGTTTATGAACTTCTAAGCTTGACAATCTGACAGGAACAATTATGTAAGACTTCCTTCATAATATGAGACCCACAAATGCAAAAAATGTAAATAAAAACCCAAGGCAGGTGCATTTCATATGGGCCATCTACCAAACATTCTCATACCTAAATGACAGAATAAGTCGATTACCAGTTACTGCCAAAACAACATTTACGGACACAAAATACCATTAACATTAAAAAAATACTACACAACTGTTGCATTTAGGCTGTGGCAATGCTGTGGCTAATGATTGATTTGGTTTAGGCACAAAACAACATGGTTAAGGTTAAGATAAGATCACCATTAGGGCTAAAATCTGAAAGTTACGTGATGATTGATGTCACGGTTAGAGTAACAAACACACAGTTATGGTGAGGTTTAGGAATAAGGAGATTATGGTAAAATGAATGTTCCAAAAATAAACACAAGCCATGAAAACTGGTTTCCTGTGTTTAGGGCTGCAGACTTTATTGTTCCAGCATATTCATCCACAACTGCCTCCTTCTAAGGACTGTCCCCAGTTAACATGCACTTATTCATACGACCACAAGAGGCCACCGCCATTATTTTTTACAAAGTGGCCAATATCAGATCCCAGTGTGAATTGGTCACAGTCCTGAACTGAGCCACATGCACAAAAGCAGTGGAGTTAGAAGTGTTCAGATCATTCCCTTCAGTAAAAGCATGAATACACACAGTGAAATGCAAGTAAAAGTTGCACATTCAAAACTTTACTTTTAAGCTAAAATATGCAAATATTATCCACATTTGTTGTTCACTAAAAATGGTCCCTGATGTTTTGGATTCATTTTACTGCTGCATTCATGTACAGTGTCTTGCAAAAGTATTCACCCGTTTGGATGTTTTCCCCTTTTTTTTGCTTTTATAAATGGAATCAAGGTCAATATAATTAGTCTTTTTTGACAAGAATATACAAATAAATAAATAATGTCAAAGTGAAAACAGATTTCTACAAAGTCTGTAAATGTTAATTAATTTACAGATCATGTAAAACAGTTGATAGCATAAATATTCACCCCCTTCAGGTCAGTATTTCATAGATGGACCTTTGGTCGCAATCACAGCACTGAGTCAATGTGGACAAGTCTCAGTCAGGCTGGACACTGCAATTCTATTCTATTCTTCTTTGTAAAACTGCTCAAGCTCTGTCAGATTGTTCGGGGATCGGGTTCAAGCAGCCCTTTTCAAGTCCAGCTACAAATTCTCTACTGGATTGAGGTCTGGGCTTCAACTCGGCCACTCCAGAACATTCACTTTGTTGTCTTTAAACCATTTCTGTGTAGCTTTCACTGTAAGCTTTAGGTCATTGTCTTGCTGGAAAATAAATCTTCTAGTAGTTCTGTTGCAGACTGAATCAGACTGTCGTCCAGGATTTCCCTGTATTTTGCTGCATTGATTTTACTCTCTACCTTTAGAAGCCTTCCAGGGCCTGGTGCTGAGGAGCATCCCATGACTTTGAGTGAACTCTAGTCCAGATTTAATTTCTCTTTGCCGCTTTCCTATAAAGCTTTGACAGGTGAAAAACCCTAAACTAAATGTATTTTATTTAATTAAAAAAAACACACACAAAAAATGATCCGTTTAAAAACAAAAGTGGAAAAATATGATACTGAAATAATATATAAAATATTATTTCAGTATCATTTTCATGAGTTGAAATTTAGATTTCGGGACAGCCATTCCAATTCAAAATACCCTATACTATGTTATCTCAACTATGAGTTTGGGTTTCAATAGAAAAAGGATCTCAGTAAACATCAAAGATTTGCATACTTTTTGAATGTGCTTTCATGTTTTTTTGGGTGTGGGACAGCAGTTTGCATCTATTCTGTATTTGGGGTAGGCTGAACAAATCCTCCACAAACATTATTTACTTCAACTGAGGCCAACTCAAAACCCAGCAGCCCTTTGACAAGGCAATGGAGGTCAGGTTAAAGTCATGCAAAATTAAAGACTGAATAATTAGCTCCTAATTGGGCTGCATGACAGATGCAGTGATTCATTAGCAAATGCTTGCTTGTGAAATACAAAGCACTGTCATGGCCATTGTATGTGTGACAGCCTCTGTTGCTGCGATGTGAGTTATATAAGGGATTTTAGCATGGTGTAGCATGTGGAATGAAAATACACCATTAGCTACAGCATGTGAGACTTCAATGTAACACAATTAGAAGGTCAAATATTAAAATCTTAATGTTGTCATATTGGCCTCACAGTGTCTTTGGCTTCGCTGTGGCCAGTTCATCTAGTTTTTGTCCTCCGTGTCCTGTGTGTTGCTCTGTTTGCTCTTCTCTTTAATGCAGCACTTTCAATTATACCCTCTATTCATGATCAAGGTTTTTGATTTACGCACAAAGAACATGAAAATTGTGAAGAGCCATGAATCAAAAGGTGTCCTACTGATGCTCAAGTGCTACACAGAGACTGAAATTGCTCCTACAGGTTTAAATAAAGCAGGAAAAAAAACGTTACATTTTATCTCATTTTATGCCACAAGATGGTTTAAAATGTTTCTCTTGTTTTGCATGTAATAATTAATAAATTGATTAAAAATACATTAAAAACTGGAATTAACACCCCGCGGTTGTCTGCCTCCACCAACCAGTTAGGTTTCAGTTTCTATCCATGTTTGTCCAGACTCATATATATAGTGAAGACTTTGAAGGAAATTAATAAGATATGAAGTGTATTTTTTTGGTGAAATGGAAGTTCTTAATATACTGACATGTCGGATTCTAGTGAATAATTTCCACTTGGAAACAGGCTGTGTTCACTACAGATTGTTTTAACAGAGGAGTTTGGTGTTGAATAATGGACAGAAAAGTCTTTTTACAGAACATGATGATGTTACAGTGATGAAATGTCATCACTTCATCATTTATCTTATTACATATTTGTGTGAAATTTTGTCATAATTAGTGTTTGAATTTTAAGCCCAGTTTATACTTCCGTGTCAGAGGTTAAGGCGTAGGTAACCAAAGAAATTGTATTGCCAAGAACTGAAAATCAGAATAGCCTTCCATTACAAGAGAGCTGTCCATCAACAGAGCTACTTTACCACTATTATGGATTGAAAGTGGTTCTCAGAAAGCACCTCAGTTTTGTCTTTTTCCTCTAATCTGTGTCTACACTCTTTACTACTGTCAAACATCTTCTATTGATATGAATTGAAGATGTTCAGTTCATCAGTGTGTGTCAGCAGAGCTACACCTCTGCCATTTTGGACTGAAAGCTGTTTTTATGAGTTTGGCCTCTTTGCTTCTATATTCTTTGATGGAACTACACATCAGGGCTACAGCGTCAATGGAGATATCACATGGGTATTGTAGGAGCTATGATTGGCTGCTTGAGTTTTGTCCTGCACATCTGTGAATCAAGTGACCGCAAATGAGGAAAACATAGGAGATGCTGCTGAAACAGACAAACTTGTTTCTTTTTTTTTTTTTTTAAACATGTCACATGTATCATATGTAATACCAGTTCTAGAAGTATGTGTTTAGCTCATCTGTTCAAAATGTGGAACAAAATAAATTGGACCTGATGGTGCTATAGCCATGCATACCAAGATGTAATGGGAGAACAATAAATCAAAATCTATGGTGTAGGTGTCAGAGGGAGCAATGCAATAAGAGTTTGTGTACAACTATAAATCAGCCTTTATGGCCAAAAATGTGTTTTGTCAGGTCACAGTGACCTTGACCTTTGACCACGAAAATCTAACCAGTTCCTTGAGTCCAGTTTCTGTCAAATCTGAAGAAAATCCAGCAAGCTATTCCTGAAAAAAGTAGGAATGAATGAAAAAAACAACAATTGACATATGAGAAACAGCAACTAAATGTCACCATAAATGAATAAAGTGAATAATAATAATAATAATAGTTTTGATTTATATAGCGCCTTTCATGAAACCCAAGGACACTTTACATAATCCCAATGGCCAATGGGTGAAGAACTGTGCAAGAGTTGAAACAATGTTAGACCTGCCTTTCCCAAACATAGGATCGGGACCCAAAATGGGTCAAAGAGCTGTTTTTATTGGGTCACCAATTGTCAGACTAAAATACATAACAATAATATGACACATGAATTAATTTTCCGAATTCAAATAGTAAGCGGTCTCTGAAAGAGGGAGAAAGACAACACCATAAAAGACTAGACAAAAATGATGGATGAAAGACGAAACAAGATGGAAAAAATGGAACAAGATGATAATGACGTAGAAGATGCAACATGAAATGAAAATGATGTAAAAAGATGTATGATAAACACAATGTACAAAACATAAAAAAGAGACTTTCTGACACTGTTTCGACAGTAAGTCAGTACACACGCAGACATTATGGCAATTCAAGATGTGTTTTTGTAAATTTGTCCCAAGGAGACATAAAATTGATTTTTTGGGTTTCAAGTTGAAAAAGTTTGAGAACCAGTGTGTTGTACGTTCCAGACCAGCCATTCTCTCCCAGTGGTTCAGTCCACGGACAAAAACTAAAGCCAGCTTTAGGTTTTTTGACAAAATACCTCTTGTGTCTATCAGCTCCATAATCAATAGCTCAGACAGTACGTTACTGTACAAAATACTACATCTAACTGGCCAAGTTTTAAACCATAATGATGACTTTTGCCAGTAAAGGACAACGAAAACAAATTGTCTCTAAGGAGTGAAACAGACTCATCAATGTCAACTCTAAACATAATCTTTCCTAATTCTTTGTTCATATTTGCTGAACTATTGTTGACCTTTTTTGAAATTCAACTGGCAGTTGAACATGGAAGATCTTTTTTATTGTTAATCATAATTTATATTAGTTCATATAAGAAAATCATTGCTTTCTAAGATGATATCTAATTTCAATGGCCTTCTGTAGCTCAAAGTTCAAAGTGGTCAAAGTTAAAAAGATAACATTAAATGATACTTCTGATGTGTTGATTCTACATTATTTCCATGATTGGAATATTTTTAACAGACATATGAACACATAAAGCTTTTGTTCAATGGAAAAGCTTTTTTTTTAAAACAGGAAAAATGACTAGTTTAAGTTTAATAGAAGTCATCAAAAACAAGCCACTGTTAATGCTGTTATTGGTGCAAACAAACAGAATGACATTTTGATACTACTGTCTTCTTCAGAGTCTCCAGCTTTTTTTCTTTTTCTATCCATCTTTCATAGCCGATTTGATTCAAATGTTGGTAACAAACACATTAACAAACCCAAACTGTAATTAATAAAACAATCACACTGTCATTACATTCACTAAAAAAACCCCCTGATATTTCTAAAGTGGGCTTCTCATGCTAGCAATAATAGTGAAAACAGAATGATTCCATTTGAGTCTGTGTATTTCAATGGTGTTTTCATGAAAAGACGGGGGACAGGAGTTTGCCTTATAATTCACATTCTATGATGAAGCAACACTGAGATAAGCCAGGCGGATGGTGAAATCTAATCTGAACCCCAATGTTTTTGTCTATGGAAATGACTAACTTCTTATCGGCAGAGTGGGTTATTTGAGCAGATTCTCGCTGTGGCTTAGCGAAGGGACTCAATCACGGCTGCCAGGCGATAGGCCTCACTTTCGTCCTCTCCCTCTCTCATCTTTTTATCTTGAGGAACGGAAATGAAAGGATGGTATCTTGCACTCTCCACGCCCTCGGTTCAGAAGATGGGGAGGCACAGACATTTTCTTTTAGGCCTTAGCAGTCAGATGAAAACATGTGGTTATAAACTTGAAGAAAGGAATACGCTGACAGTTTGTGGACTCTAAATTAACACTGATTCTCTTTGTTTCATTTTATGAAGAGGAAGAGAAACAGAAAGGTTTGGGAAGTAACTGCTGTAGGTAGATGAACAAAAAAAGGCATACAATGGTAGGTGTAAGGATGCAATCAAATATGCAGCAATAACTCCAAACTGGACAAACCCAGAACATCTTTTTAGCTGGATACATGCTTCTGCAAGGAAACATGTAAACATCTCCAAATGAGAGGTTTATTTGTCAACATAAGTCATAAATAGTCAAAGAGCTGCTGACATATAAATCTCCTGTGTCTTGACAATGTGTTGTTGTGACCTTGTGGTCAGGCATCAAAGAAGCTGATTGGTTAATGCAACTTCCTGTCAAGAGGTTGGTTTGAAACTCAAAAGAAAAAATACTATAGTACAAGAAAAAAAAGATGTAAGTCAATAAACGACAGCCATGTACATATACTCCGGGAGAAGCATGTTCCGGGTATTTCATGAACAGTTCATACATTTTGCTACATCAATCTGTATTGTGAGTCCAAACTGAAGCCAGTGCAGGATTTAGGATTGGCAAATATGGTGAAAAAGAAATTAAATCTCAATATTGCTTTCAGTGTTATGGACAATTTTTCCGTCTACGTGAAGACAAAAGATGATTCAAAAGTGATTTACAATATCAACAACACACAATAAATGTAAATGTATTTGTAATAATGTATTTGTTAAAAAATAAAAATTATTTGAAATACAATATAGCAGGACTACCTCCCTTTACTATTATTTTGTCACTTTCAGTGGCTGTGCCATTACTCAAGCTTATTGTTGACCAGCAAAGCTCACCTGTGTGGGCGTCTCCAAGGAAACAGAGATAGCCTACGTTACCATCATAACTACAGTGAACTGCTGACGCTGCTGATGTATTTGATTGATAGCACAGGAAGCACTTAGCTCAATTTTGCAATTTAAGTATTTTTCACATCATTCAAAAACGAAAAACTTGAATTAATTCAATATACTGTCCAGCTCTACTGGGAAAGTTCTGCTTTTATTCTGCTTTGCCGTTCTGTATAAAAGGCACGAACACAGAATGGGGGGCATTGTTCCATCTTTAAGCACTGAGGGAAAGGGGTGTGATGTTTTGATGATGTGTTTAGTGTGTAACCCACAAACAAGGGATTTAAAAATCTCAGAAGAAACAGTTAGCAGCTAACTTCCAGGAACCAAGACCCTACTGTCAAAAATATATGAATTGGGGAGCTAGAGAGGTCGTGATGGTCCTTATCCTCCCAACAGAAGACAAAGTCACCTGCCATGTTTGTTGTTGTGTTTTGAAAACAACACCAGCATGCCTCTGATTCAAACCACACACTGAAGTGGCATTATGCTGGCTTTGATTGCAACAAAGTTGTAATAATGAGTGGCCTTCTTAACAATGATATAGTGGTTCCTATGTTTAGGAAAGGCTTGAGAGAAAGAAAGAAAAGGTAAGAAAAAGTGGGTGATGGAACCTCACCTTGACACTGTCTCCGGTTGTCAAAATGTCCCAGAGTGTGTGTCGAAACATGGTGAGATCCATGCGATGGTCTCCTCCTAGCAACGTCTGCAAATAACAGGAAATAATATTTTCAAATTCTTGTGATCAAAGTGAAATGCACGGTGCAACATGAGCAGCTTAAAACATTTAGTTTGCTTGTCAAACAGCATACAAGCACATTAAATGTGCAAAGGTGGTGTACAATCATACATGGTTCTTAAAAATAGTCTCTGTATCTTTACAGGCACTCAGTATATACTACGCCTTTTATTCTCTTAAATTCTTTATTAAACCTGATACATAACCTGCACCACAAGTGTACACGTCTCCTCAAAAGCGCTTATACATTATGACACATATCTTAGGATGCACACAAGCTCGCAATCTTCCATCTATTGCAGAATGCCTGCTGGCCTCACAGGTACGAGCTTATAAAAAGTGCATTACATAACTGATAATAAACTGCACATCATCCATCTCCCATTCAGCTCACCTCCCAATAATCCTCACTGCCATATCTGCTTATCTATTCAAGTCACTCTCTCATTAAATCAGCTTTTACAGCCAAACGGAAGAAGTTTACAGCTTATAGAAGTCAAATACCATTCATCACACAGAGGGTTGTATTTATATAGATATACTGCATGTTTTAATTCACTGGAGGACAAACACATCATTCCTCCTATCTGAATAAACATAGGCTTCTGCAGGGGAAAAAAATGTGGAAAAAACTGACAGGCGAATTAATCTGCTGCCTTTTGCCAAGTGAAATGGAAGTCAGTGAGCCAGTGCATACTGGTGGATGCCTATCAGTCACAAGGCCTTGTGCAAGGCCTGAAAAAACTGAATGCGATGCTGCTGCACATTGGGAGGTAAAGGATGGGGATGGAGGGGTGGAAGGTGGTGCAGCTTTCAGTGTTTATTCATCTGAAACAGTGTCCCCTGGAAGCCATTTTGGCAGCGATGTAGCACAGCAGGCGCTGACCTTTAGATACTATGCACAATTAAGCTAAGCTAATAAACACAAGCGCGGATGTGGACATTTGGACTGGAAGACAGGTGCTGTGAATCACCTTGGACGTGAGTGGTGAAAAAGTTCTTTTGTGCTTAGGTATTCTTTTCAAAGCTAAATGGAAGTGTGTTTGAGGTGCATACAGAATACGCTGCATGCAGTGAGAGGAAATGAGCTGAATGTTAGTTTTGTTTGAGGCTGAAGTTCACTGTTTGTTATGCAGTATTCAGTCTCCATTTTTTTTCTATTGTTAGCATCCTCTTTGTTGCATAAAGCAGGCTTGACACTTTCTAAAGGAACATGTAAAACTGTTTATAATGACTTGCAAACTGCTAACCACAAATTAGTTGATCTATCAACACTAGACTGACTGAAAATTTATTTGCAATTACTTTGATTAGATTATTTTAGAAACCTTTCCGTTCACAGTCTCCTAATTACTAAGACTTAGCCAGTAAATATATGGTTAATTACAGTATATTGTTGGGTAGTTATAGTACAGTGCAAAAGTTGTTTTTGCAGGGTTGTGATGAGTAAAAAATACTAAAATAAGTATTTATTTCTTAGTCTGTTTATGAAGCTACAACAAGAAAATACAGGAAATATGTGCACAGCATTAAAAACACATGAAAAAAATTGCATCTAAGTGTCTCCTACAGGCAAAAAAATAGCCCAAACAATAAGAAATATTTGACATGTGTTGAATGAAACCTGATGTAAAATAGCAGAAGATTAGAGCAGTAAATCTCATATTGTCTGAACAAAAGAGTTTAAGACATGTTAAGTGCAAAGGGAGGTCACACTAAATACTTGACACTTTGGTGTGTTTTTAATGCTGTTTACATATTTCCTGTCCTTTAGCTGCTATGTCCTCATGTGCCGTCATTCTAAGACATAGTGACTGTGACTAGTAAAACAGTCTCAGTAGACAGAGAAATATACATGTAGATATTTGCTGACAGTACAATATGATATTGTATACATCATGTACATATTGTATAATACGATATATTACTGTATTGGTATTTTGTCTCCTTCCTACATTAGACAAGTAGTTGAGCCAACAAAAACAATCTTATCTTACTTGGCCAACAGTTTAAAAACAGAAACAAAACTAGGTGCTGAACCTTTTCCGTTCCCTCAGTGCACAACAGTAGTGAGTTTCAACCTTGTCTTTGTTAATTTATTGAAATATGAAATTAAAAATATAACTGGCTAACGACAAGGGGAAAGGTGTTATTTGAAGGCCAAAACACAAAAAAGAGAAATCATTAAACTTTGAGAAATTCTTATGTTAAATCACACATCACTACTGTTATGAACCTGGAAATGTATATTTTAACGGCAATTTGAGACAGATATAACTCCTGTTAGATGACAATTTACCAACAGTTCTGACAAATAAACCCCAGACTTGATGCAGTCAAACTAAAAGGAGGGCTGATAAAACAGTATGCAAAGATATTACCTTACAGACAGAGAGAGGAGAGAGGAGAGATCAAATAACATGGTTACATACTGTGCTATGTTATTTGATAGATCCAGCTCGTCCCAGAAGCACAGTTCTACAAATACCACTTATATCAACCTGGCAAGAGAATATTGGGTTTCTAGTCACAGTTATGAAACGTATCGCCTTGCAAATATGTGGAAACAGCACAAACAAAAAGATGAGACTGAAAATATTACCACTCCCACTCAGTATTAAAGCGAATACTCCATGTGTGCATACTGAATGTTGACAAGGCACAGGCAGAAATGCACATGTAATAAGGCTGCCAGCTACCTATGTCCATTTGTCTAATCTAAACATCTCTGTGGCTCAATTTAGGTTTTTATCCGAGGTTCAGTCACAAATACAGCAGCACAGTGTGATGTCTGGGGAGAGAAGTACAGGCTTTCAAGTCATTTGACAGAAGATGGGAACATCAGCCAAAATAATAGAAGTTAGAGGGAGATTTCCCAAGGTAGAAAGAACACTGGTCATCTGAGCTGATAGTGAAAGGCACATAGGATCCCCAGAGTCCAAAGGTCCAATTTAAGGCTCAAATGATTTTCACCAAAAACTTTCCTGGTATACTTTCAGCTAAGGCCATTCTGGAACAAGTGAGACTCAAACCTCAAGTTTAATGTTGCAATCAAAGATTATTCTTGCATTTCACTTTGTATTATCCTACGCCGACAATAGAAAACAACATGTTGGGCTGAGCTGGAGTTATTGTATCACCTTAGTCAAAGATAAAATGTGCCACATTGGCTGCTAATAGGAACAAATCTGTCAATAAAATCAAAAAAGAAAGGCACTTCTTGATTTTCCCTGTAAATGTGAGGAATGAGATCAATGGGGAAATGATACCTAATAAGTGAGGAGAGAGATGGCAGGCTATTTGCTGACAACTTATTAAAAATGTAACTGGTGCAAGGGAGCGTTTTAAAAACTAAATGCATGTTTACAGTAATTGTGACTTGTGACAATTAATACATCCCTGAAGCTGATAAGCTACATAATAATCATGCAATGTACCAGCCTGATTAGGCCACCCGAGGCAATATAATTAAGTAAAGCAAAACCAAACTTAATATTCTGAAGCTTTCTGGGTAACTTACCTTATCTGCTCAGGCACAATCTTAAAAGGAAATACTGATGAAGTCGGGTTTTAAGCTTATCCCTGTTGTTTCTTGCTCAATCAAACTGCTGCTTATACATGTCATGGACTGTTGGATGTCAATGTAAATGACAATAAATTATTGGCTGATTTCACACCTAAAAGTTTAAATCAAGGCTCATGTTTTTGTTTTGTTTTATTTACATTGTACATATTTGATCCATTGAGTTTTTTTTCACATTTTTTGCAATTTTACGAGCGCAAAAAAGAACTTTGCCTGACATACATTTGTTCTGTCATCTCCCTATACTTGATACCAACTACGATTATATGCACATAATATTCTGGTTTCTGCCCTTATTCTGAAAAAGTCAATATTTCTAATAAGCTGTTTACCTGGCAAGAGAAAATTAATATTCCACTAATATTACTTTCACTTGCTGCCGTTCATACATGTTTAAAAATCTTTTTTTCCAATGGTTTCAGATCTTCCACTGTGTGAACTCCCTCCCTCTTCTATTCCTTCAAACACCTTCTGGAAAAGGTCAGCTTTTTCAAACTGGCACATATCCATAAACCTGGTGATATCCTCTATCATAATGTTTAACAGTAGGTGTGTTTCTCCTTCCTTCCAACCAGAAATGTGAACTTTTCTTTGGAGCATCCATCTCAACCAGAGAGGATCTTTGGTTTTACTCCAACTGACCATAAACAGTGGCCGTGTGTCACAACCTGCAGTAAAATGCACAAATTAGATTAATTTTCTGAATGTGCTGTGTCCAAAGAATCCTAAAGAAGGAATAATATCAGCATATCCCAAATGTCTTAATTGGAAAATGCTCCATTTGGTAAAAGGATATTCAGAATATCCAAATGGAATACTGTATGGTGTTTACATGACACCTGTCAGATTCAGAATATTGTCATATTCAGAATAATAGTGGAATAATTCTGTGCATGTAAACATAGTCACTGACAGACGTGTATCTGATGTTGGTGAGTGGTCAATTCAACAGGGAGCCTTTTCCACAAAGAACCTATACTAATACTACAACATACTTGTTTTATTGTTGCAATGGAGAGAAGTGACTGGACAGATTCAAGTCAAGTTGACCCCCAATTCAGTTTCTGGACAGACCCAGACAAAAACCACCTCAAACCACAGTTTGGCAGTTTGTAGTTTGTCATGCTGTTTTGTTGCTAATCACAACACTAGCCACTGGCGATTCAGGCAAGACATTTTAGCAACAAATTGGTAAGATTTTAAAATGAACCTAGTGCTGCTGAAACAAAACTGAATCTAGTGCAACTGCAGTCAGATGCCGAGGCTGAGCTGTAATCACACAGAGAGCGCTTCACACAGCAGATAAACACAGCCACCGGCATTGATGAATGTCATCAAAAAGGCTAATATCGACTCATAGAGATTTTTGGCCTTGTAAATATGTGGAAACAAATATGTGGTGCATCCCAATCTGTTTTGTCCAAACCAAGGGAAGGTTCCCCCACAATTTTGGTTCAGATCACACTGAAAAGTGAGAAAGTCTGGACCAATCGCATCTACCTTGTTCGGTTCAGACTTTCCATTTTGAGTCAAACCAAATTTGCAGGTGTGAAACCTCCCCCAGACTACGGTCTGGACCAAACAGCCGGTCTTTAGTCCTACCAAAACAGATGGTCTCAGTCTGGATCAAACTGAACTATGGTTCAGTTCATGTACAGTGCGAAAACAGTTTTTGGATAGTTCAAACTTTCGGACCAATCACAAAAAGTAACGCAAGGCTATCATCGTTAAAATCTAAAGAAAAACTAACAAAACATGGAAGAAGTTAAAAATGCGGTGAATTAACCACATGTTTGATATCACACCCACACCCTCTATAAACCAAACAATGTCAAGTATAGGGAGACACAGAACACATCGATGGTGACGACAGAACGTAATAGTCTGCTATGAAACGCTGCAGTGTGAAAGCAAAACCAACTGGACCATATGTATACAGTGTAACAAAAACTTGAACCTTGTTTCGAACTTTCAGGTGTGAAAGCCCTTCGATTGCTTGCAACAAAATTAGTCTAACTATATCAGTATTTAGACAAAGCTAATTGTTAACATTTGGCAATAATATTTAAACAACAGCTGCTTATTGTTCTTTTCTTAGATATGTGTAATGTGCTACTGTGAAGCAGTGGAAACTAATCAATCAATCAATCAATTAGTAAAGTGGCAGGTAATTAAACAACTGATAACTTTGTAGTAGAATGTCAAGTAAATAATGACTTTTACTCATCTATCCATGACAGGTTCACTATAATAAATCAACCTTTCAACTTTAAGACTTAAACAGAGTTCTACCCTATTTTAATTTATTGGTCCTTATTGGTGCCTTGCCTTTCATGGATATATCTCACCCATAAACAGAATTACATCATGTCTATTTCGAGCAAAAACCTAATCACAGCGTTTCATGGTGTAAAAATCAGGTGGTGTTGTTTTTTAACCATGCTAATGAGCAGTACCTCTTCTCTTAAGATAAAAGCAAGAAGACAGGCATCGATCGATATATAGCATTGCATCAGTCTATATTTTGCTCAGTATCCAGCACAGGGAACATCTCATAAAGGCCATAGGGTCGGCTTATCACGGAGCTAAATGCCAATGTAATTATTAGTGTCTGGAGATAGTGGAAAGGGAAGCACATCCTGCGGCAGTACACCATATTTAATTAATAAATGTCACTCTGTAGAGGGGATGGGGCAAGCGCGTGAGAAAAGAGAGAGAAGCAGGGAGGGTGTGAGAGTGACAACAATACTGATCCTGATGTAAGTGCACAGGCAAACATCCACACCCGGTGGACATAGAAATGTGTTCCATAACAAACACATGAGATGGATTTTATACAAGCATGAGAACATAACTATAATGAGGCCCTTTATAACTGCTGTTATTAAACACAGGGACACAGCTAAGTGTACTGGAGTCATCTCACAACCCTATCCTCAGAATTAGATCATATTAGAATAATTTTCAGTGCATAGGCATAGTGCTAGTAACTTTACAGGCTGCAACATTTTAGTTTCTGTGCAGGGAGTTGTTTGATATTCATTTAGTGAGAAAAAAAGTAATGAATTAAAAAAATAAATAAATAAAAAAAAAACATAATTTATAAATACAACGTTAAAACATTTGATTCTGTCACAGCAGTTATATTCTAAAAACAAATCTCTCAAAACTGGAATGTTCTAGAGGCAACATGCAGCCAAAGTACAAGGTTCCTCATTTCTGCTGCGTGTGTCACTGACAGGTCTGTTAGAGATGATAGACTGAAAGGTCTGTGTGGATGTGTGTGACTTTGCCCAGAGTTTTGTCTCTCAGACCAAACTGTGCAGTAAGTGAGATGAGCAGAAAGAGGAGAGCGATGTAGAACTGGACTGACTTTGTTTTTATATTGTTCCACCCATGCACACTGTGATGCTGTTATTGATTGGCTGAAGGTCGACGGCCACAAAAACATCCCAAACACAGCAAAACAAGAGGAAAATAGAAAATCCAGGCAGAGGACAGGGTCTCTGCAGGTAAATCCACTACCACACACTGACAGAGGGTCACAAGTAATGATTGACAAGGATTATTATTAAGTATATTTAGAGTTGGAAAATGTAGAAAATGTTACATACTTTTCCTTAAACAAATCAAGTGGCATTACTGTCCAAAAAACATACACATGCAAAATAGTTTTATGTTAATTACAATGGGGAAATTAAAGAACCATTTATTATGAGTTTTTTTCTCCCCAGAGGGGTGTTGCCTTTAATGTACGAGTGGAAGCTTCTTTAATGATCTAACTAGACTTAATGTCAAAAGAATGGCGTTGGACTTTGTTGTATAATAGGCAGGAAAAGCCTGGACTTTTGCTGTATTTTGACCATTTACATGGTAAACCATGGTTTTAATGTCATCATTTTTGGTGTGATGAGACCAAAATGGAGCTTTTTGGTCATCAGACTAGACACTATGTTTGGCAGACACCAAACACTGCACATAAGCACAAATACCCCATCTCCACCATGAAGCGTGGCAGTGGCAGTATCATGCTGGGATTGTAGGGTTGCTTCTCGGCAAAAGGCCCTTGAAGGCTTCTAAAGGTAGAGGGTAAAATGAATGTAGCAAAATACAGGGAAATCCTGAATGCCAGTCTGATTCAGTGTGCAACAGACCTACAACTTGGGAGAAGATTTATTGTCTAGCAAGACAATGACCCAAAGCTTACAGTGAAAGCTACACAGAAATGGTATAAAGACAACAAGGTGAATGTTCTGGAGTGGCCGAGTCAAAGCCTAGACCTCAATACAGTAGAGAATTTGTGGCTGGACTTGAAAAGGGCTGTTCATGGCCGATCCCCATGCAATCTGACAGAGCTTGAGCAGTTTTGCAAAGAAGAATAGAGTAAAATTGCAGTGTCCAAATGTGCAAGCCTGACTGAGACCTGTCCACACTGACTTAGTGCTGTGATTGTAGTCAAGGGTGCATCTACTAAATACAGACCTGAAGGGGGTGAATATTTATGCAATCACTTATTTTACATTATCCATTTTTAACGAATTGACATTACTTTATACAAATCTGTTTTCATCTTGATATTAAAGAGTTGTTTTTGTAAATTCTTGTCAAAAACATACAAATTATATTGACCATGATTCCATTTAGGACAGCAAAAATAGGAGAAAACATCCAAGGGATTAATACTTTTGCAAGGCATTTATTAAGATTTATTATTATTTCTGCAGCTCTTCATACATGGTGGCATTTCATTGCTGATTTCCATCTGGTATTTCTGTTTCTTGTTGTCACTGTTGCTGTTTCCTTATTGCTCTTCACATACAAACACATAATTAATCACTAAATCTGTTTCCATTACACATATTCGCATTTACCTTTCATCGCGACACTGATTTTTCCACCTGTCCCAAGCATCAAAACTTTTTTTGCAATATTTCCCGTTTTTTTTATTTTTGCTGTTTTTTTGTTGGGTTTTTTTGTATGTGGAAATTGAAAATGTGAATTAAAATAACTGGCTGAAAATGCACCTAATGTTAAATCTATAACCCTAAACCAAAGCCCATTTCCTCACTGCAGTAAGAATACTGCTGATACAGATGCCTTTCTGTAAGGACGGAACAACTAAACTAAATAAAACACACAAAAAAACATTGTCATATAAAAATGCCTTTCCATTGCATTGTGGGATTTTCAGTCAGCAAAAATCTCTGTTTTCTAGTCTGAAGAACTCCACTGTTTACTGAGATAAATGCAGAGACAAGAGAGGTGGACACTCATGCCACTGCTGTTCAGTAACAGAAGTCTGAGTCTCGTCTTACTTTGGTGAAGGCCACAGAGGTCAGGTGTCCTGTCTCTTTGCTTTTCCTGCTGTCAGGGAGTCTGCACACAACAGGCAGCTTGTCACACAGGACGTGAGCTCCCACGGTGCCCCCATGCTTCTTTTCGCTCCTTGCTCCCTCTCAATCACCCCCCACCCCCCATATATCTTGGAGTGCTACATGAGTCATGACTACACCTGGGACCCCTCTTGCCTCGGTGCCATTTCTGTCATCGGATCAGCTGCTGACTCTGGCCTTGTATCCCCTGTCTTTTGTTCTCTGCCCACGTATTAACTCTGGACAGCCTGGAGAACAGAAAACAGTTGAGGCAGCTAGAAAAAAAATAGATCAAGGTCCTGCAAAGCTGCAAACAGAAGATGTCTCTAAATGTTTCTTATGCAACAGTTTCTTTCCCTCTCACACATTTCTTCTGAAGGCGACACTCGTCAGCATACAGAAGTGGGTATTCTTGTTTGGAAACAATAGCAGGCGTGCTTCTGAGGCAACTGTTAAGCTATTGCAAAGCAGATGCTTTTTTCTCTCACCAATCAATTTAACACCTACACCTCCCCTCTCCTCCTTCATGCTGACTTTGGCTCATCAGTTTTAAATGGCACAAGGCATTCTTGCATTGTTCTGGTGACTTACTCAGAGGACAAGAAGCTGAAGAACCAGTCCTATCAAGTGGTAATCACCAATACGTCAGGTCAGCACAGATAGAAAGGATGAAGCACTGCATTATATTTGAATTGGAAAAAACAATAACACATTGCTGCAGAATGTGAAGAAGACTCTTGTTTCTTATTTTTCTCTAGGAGCAATTATATTTCTGAGAGTCTGTAAAAACAGGATGAAGATTTGGAAAGATTTTTTCCCCCTTCTGAATTTTGCACTAGACAGAACTGCAAGGGAAAAAGCCATCTGTGTCTGACTCTTATCCCTGGCTTCTCCAGAGCCTGGATGAGCCTGAGCCAGCAAATGTCAGTCGGATAAAGACCAAGCCTGACAGACAGACACAGGAGTTTTGTCATTCCGTGTGTCATCCCTTTGCTAGCAAGCCCAATCTTTGCCGGTCTCAAAAGCCCCGAGATGATGGGGAAAGAAACATTCTCAGGGTGAACGTCAGGTTGTGTAACTCCTCCAAGTGGCACAATAGCTGAAACGCTGACGACGCTGCGCTATTCTGGTGCCCCTGCGGCCTTTCAGAGCTTTCATTATTGTCTTATGTGCGGTGTGGTGGGGGGGTCACCATGGAAACACAAAACACATCAACCGTTTCCCCCACAAAGGATATGAGATTCTTCCACAAGATGTTCTTCAAGGAGCCGGTGGTTTGTGTGGGGTCAGACCATATATGATGTGACTTGATATTTGGAGAAAAACAGAATTCTACAGTTAATCCATGAACAAAAGCCCTTCAGGATCTTATTATCTGCAACATGGGTGATGCTGAGAAACAGAAAATCTACCAATAAACTGTTAACTATTCTGCAGGATACATGTGCTGTATCATTTCCAAATCAACAGTTCAAAGCCAAATTTAATGATAAACCGATAAGTAGTTGTACAGTTTTTAATAATTATGATAATTATTCATTCATTTCACCTTGTATGACTTGGTAGGTATGAGGGAAAAAAAACTCTTATTTCATAGTTTCAAGGTGAAAATGTTAAATGCAAAAAGCCAAACATAAGAGCTGTCCTCACACACAAGATATTCAGTGTCACAACATTTATGTAAGAACATGTACTTACTTCCAGACATACAGATCGATCTTTTTTATTAAAATAATTCTGTTTTTCCTTTCTGTTAAAATGTTGCAATGTAAACTTTTGTCACTGTAGTCTAAATTATTCTTTCCAGCATTACAATATTGCTTAGAGTAGCTTAAAGTAACAATTACTATACAAAAAAACCTGGTAAATGCCTCACTAGCCACAATACTAGCCAGTAAACAGATAAAATGAAGTAGAAGAAAAATCATTTTGTCTTGTATGAATGTACATTTATTAAAGTCAGACAGTAAACCGTAAATGGTAAAATACTGTGTTATCATAATATTAATTTCAGCTCAGCTCTGTTGGGTTTCTCTCTGGTGCTTCTGTAAAACCAAAAAGAAGTGTAATGGCATTAAACAAACAGATTATTATCTGTGTATAATAACTAATAAATAGATTAGTCCCACTGAAATGGCTGCAGATATGGTTAGAGTTCAATTTTAGCTATTTGAAGACTGCAGATAAAGGTGGCCCAAATGTGATTTTATGCTCACATGTAACTAAGTACAACACTAATATGTGAATAAGTGCAATGGAAACAGATTTCGCGAATTATTGAATATGTGGAAGAGTTTGAAACAGCGAGTGAAACATGAGGGGGTCAAAAGCTGTCACCCAGGTTTTTTGTTTTTTTTTAAAAAGAACTCTTAGTATCAACACCTCAGTCAACAGCTCAGGTAGTATGTTAATACTTTTAACTTTTAACAGTCTTTTAACCATGATAATGATGTTAAAATTTTCAATACATTTAGGTGGAAAGCTGCCTAGTGAGGCCTTAGACTTATCAAGTATTTGGGGTGACATGAGGGGACGTATCATAACTTGTCTGTGCTTGAAAGCTTATTGAAAGAAGAGGACGAACAGGGCTTCCTCTGCACATCAACATATAAATGCTGACTTCAGTGGCCTCCATGTTTACTTCTGTACAGGAATGTGCTGCGTGTGAGCTATTTGTTATTGTTCTTTCGCACATGTGGGTCAGTTTCACACTGTGACCACTTCACAGTGGCAGGACCTGAACAATATATTGTAATTGAACACTTACACCCCTTTTACACGGTGGAAAAAAACACTAACATCTACCTTTTGTCTTCACTATGAAAGCGTACAATCAGCATTCATTCCTGAGTGAAATAACTGCAGTAGTCATGAGTATTTATTGGCTGCAGCTCTGATTGGCAGTGATGGAAACTTGATATTTTTTTCACACCTTTTCTTGCACAACACTGTGACATACAGTGCAGAAATAGCCAAGCAGGAACGTCATTTATTGTTTCTTACAGTCTGGAACATTGTACAATGGCCACTTTGTAACACTAGCAAGACGGCAAGGTACAGCTTCTACGGAATTCGAGGGGAATCTACTTTCCCCCATTCTCCAGTACGTTCATGACACCGAAATAAAACACAGAAAGGCAAACTTGTCTACTGACAATGTGGAAGAAGTCAATCGCCTACTCCTAGCTATTGTTTTTACCCGTGTTTAAAAAATGGTACACACTCTAATTTTCTTAGGCTTGCAGTTTGAAGAAAAAGCACCCTTTGCTCAAACATCCCTTTCTGGCTTGTAGTGTTGATACAGTATTCCAACACTAATCACTGCACTCACCTGGGAAGCAGTAGCATAGATTGTCCCAGAGGAACCTGATTCTCCCTGGACGCTGCTCACTGCACAGTGTCTACGCTTTTCTTGGGAGCGCAGTTACACAGGTGCAACATCAATAGTATTTGTCAAGTGGTTAAAGCTGATAAGAATACAAATGATTGCCTTGAGCTTGCTTTAAGGCTGGTTTGTCAGTACAGCTTGTAAGACAGAACTCTGAGCAATGTAGTCAAAGCGGTACAAACACTGTGGTGTGATTGAACTTTCTAAAGTCTGCCATGCTGGAGTATGTCATTATTTTTCATATTTGGAGTGATATTTCTAATAAAATACAGCCACCACCTGCATGTAACAAAGCAAACAAATGGCAGTTAAAAAGACAAATGAATAGATAGGCACCTCTTGATAGGAGACACCTCTGTCAAGGAGTAGCACAGAGAACGATGCCTGTTCACTTTGCTCCATTCCTCACTTCCCTTTGACCTCCCACTGGTTCCATTACCCGTGCCACCTGCACGACCTTGAGCACATCCAATTTCACTGGTTACAAAACAAAAGACGAGTGCCGAGAAGATTCGAAGGTGCAGAGGAAGAGGGCAAGGAAAGCAATTGAGGAGTTTCAGGTGTGCAGCATGAAACAAATATTTTAAAAAAAGTTGTTGAAGCACCTCCTTCTCCTCCTCCTCCTCGCACTGTCTCCTCTGCCTCAAAAGAACATGACACGTTACATTTTTTTGAGGACGCCAATTTTCTCAACCTCAGCTCTACAAACCACGTCTCACTCCACCTCTGGTTTCGGCCTGTCATTTTGTATTATGTAACTTGAAAGCATTCCAGCTGGGAAGCAAAAACATGACGGGTGTGAAGGGAGGTGATGAATAGTACTGAGGGTGGGGAGAGAAGCACACACAAACCCCCTTTTTTCCATCGGCCATCTAGCCTCAATCAACAACTTCTAACACAACACTATGATCTTGTTGGAATACATGGAAACTTCTCATTCCATGTCTAAGTTACAGTCAGTGTACAGTAAAAGCTGTGCATGGTTTACTGTATAATCCAGAAGCAAACATAGCACAGGCTCTGTAAAGTAACATCATGGCCTACATCCACACAGTCAGTTAAATAAGACTACATTCCTAAATACAGCTTAAGTCTGCAGATATTATACTTCTAGGTGACGCAAGAGAGTACATTGCTCCAAGAAAGAAAGAAAGAAAGAAAGAAAGAAAGAAAGAAAGAAAGAAAGAAAGAAAGAAAGAAAGAAAGAAAGAAAGA
>JAPQRN010000011.1:13069734-13082408 GCA_037367275.1 Coranthus polyacanthus
AGAAAGAAAGAAAGAAAGAAAGAAAGAAAGAAAGAAAGAAAGAAAGAAAGAAAGAAAGAAAGAAAGAAAGAAAATATTCTGCAAAGTTAAATACAGACCCTAAAAAAAGCCTGCTCTTATAGTCCCATCTGGACGCAGAAATCTCCTCAGAACACACACATTAATCCTAGAATCACAGTGAGATATTCCCTCCAAATGCATGAAAAGGAAATTCTTCAAGGCAGACGAGAATTGTTCATTTTCTGAACGGGGAGGGATCGCACACACTCTCTTTTTCCGTGAGAGCAAGGCAGGAAAACAGCACCAGAGGCCCAGCCCATGACAAAACAAAGAGATTAAATGACCTGTGAATGTGACTTTCCATTTTTCCATTAGCTCGCAATTCAACTTAGAGGCCTGCTGCCCCCTTCTGGAGGACAGCGAGACATCCTCAGTCAACAGGGACTTTAAAGACTACCTTTTCTACTTTTGTGTCTTGGTACGATTTCAAACCACCATTCTTGGTGAACAACACTCTTTTCTTACAAATCTTTTTAGAATATCTTGCAATATCTTGGATCTTATTCCTAGCCTTTGTGATAAAAATAACTGATGTCTGTCTAACCTCTTGACATAAAATACAAAAACAGAATGCAAATATGTCGGGGCCCCTCTGTGGAGAGATTTCACTCTTGACCTGGACCAAATGTCAACCAGCTCAAACAGATGGTGTGAAGAGCAGGGCCGAGTGGCTGACCTTGGTTGGTGGGGACGGGGGCTGGGAGGGCGAAGCGTGGCACCGGGTGTTTGTTTCTGTGTTATCAGTGGATGTCGAGCTCAGTGTGTTGTCAAGACAGAATGGTGAAGTCACGTCAGGACAGCTTGCTTTGCAGGTGCGCTCAGCCTTGGTGGGATGTTGTCAATCTCCCACTCTGACAAAACAATGTCAAAACTGGACTGATTGTGTAGGAGGTTTATCACATGTGACAACTGTACACTAATTGTTATTACCCTATCAATTCTTTTTGATAAAACCATATCTACCTCAACCTTTTTTGTCTGGTTTAACAATCAGATAAACTCAAGTACCACTTTACTGACCTGCTAAATTCTGCTCATTTGGATTATAAAAGTAATGTTCTGTAGTTACAATATTTTTCATACAAATCAACTATTACCATTAGCCTACTATATCAACTGTTTATTCATGTGTTTAGTTATTTTATTATGTATATTAGCCCACACTTTGAACAATTAGTTCTACTCTTTTCAGCATTATAGCTTAAACTTTGAGCAATCTGGGGGCAACTACCATGTATCTGTTAGTTTTTAGTTTTAGTGAAACACGTACACATCACATTTGTCTGACTATTTTATTATTTATGTTAGCTTACACTTTAAATTCTATTAATAGTTTAAGTCTTTTTACCATGTATCTGTTACTTTTAGCTTGCTTTATGAAATACTTGGACCTATATATTACATGTAGCTATTTTTATTTACGCTAGCTTACTCTTTGAACTGTTAGTTTAACCCCGTTTAGCCTTTATCTTTTACTTTTAGCTTGCTATATGAATCACTTAAACATTACATTTAGCTATTTTATGATTTATGTTATCTTATACTTAATCTATTAGTTTAAATGTTTTTAGCATTTATTTGCTACTTTTAGCTTGCTATATGAAACACTTAATTATTACATTTAGCTTTTATTATTTATGTTAGCTTACACTTTGAACCAATTAGTTTAACCCCTTTTAGTATTTATCTGTTTCTTTTATCTTGTTATAAACGTTATTTTCAGATAACAATTTCAACTTCTCTATTGCTAGCTAGTTAGTTTTTTTTTTACTTTTTAATACATAATCAACTAGTTGTTTTATTACTAATTACAAGTCTAATATGACACATCCCTGTTTTATTATTGTGTTACATGTATCCACATCTTTGGATTTTGAGACCATTTTGACTGTTTTGTAAGAACACATCAAGGCCTAGTGAATTTTAGAAATCTGAATGCAGAAATGTTACATACTATAGCTTTAAGTACTCCATAATACTCTTACATTTGGAGAGAGCAGCAATTAAAACCATCTCAGTCTCATTAAAGAGCTCAGAGTTAATGTAAATTCAAACACCTATAATTCTGTGAATCTGAAATATATGATCAAACTTCTAGAAGAGCTACTTAATGGTCCATGAGATTAGACTGTTTTGTAAACAGTTCAATAATACATCTAAACTCCGCAATTAGCACTAGTTTTGCACAGTGGTTAACAGCAAGATTGATTTATAGTATGTCGACATGTAAGCAGTCTGAAAGAGAAAAGAAACTTCACTGCAAACACTGAAAATGGTCTACTGATGCTATACCAATACACAGTTTCCTAAAGATAGATCTACATGCCAAAGATGTCTTTATAATGAGATCTTTAGGATAATGTTTCTTTCCTCTGTCCATGCACCACTACCTCCATACTACACCAGAGTAGCTACTGTCTTCATTTCTGCCTTGTTACCGACTAATATCAGCTCTTCTCTTGTATATAGGAATCCCTGGGGTGTAGCCAATAATATTAAATTGTGAAACAAGCAAGATACCCACTAGCAAGCAGTTATGGGGAATTCCCAACCTTTTTTACGCACCCCCAGCAACATTTTTCAAACCAAAATTTCCCCTGTACCTTTACTTTCTATTCTTGTCACCACCAAGAACTGCTTGAATGCCAAAGGTTTTTTTTTTTTTTGTTTTTTTTTTTTTTAAATCAGGGGATTTTTTTTTCTCCTCGTTTTCCCGTTCAAAAGAAAAACATATTTGAGAGTCAGTCTCTTTCTGGTAGACTAAGTAAGGGGCTTTGAAGGGAGGCGAGTGGGGAGTAGATGGATAAGTGAAATTCACCTCTGCACAAATGCCTATTGCTTGAGAAAAGGCAATTTCCTGCAGCTCTGTTCACCAGCACATAGCTACAGTCTGAACTTGGTCACACATCAGTGCTTCTGAGAATGCATTGTCCTATGGTTAATGCCAAAAGAGAGGACAGTCTTCTAGCAAGTGGTGTATTAATAATATGTTGCTAGGAGCTGATTTAGTGCAAAGGTTCCATGTTGAAATCTACTGTAGACATTTTCTTCACTGTGTTTAACACACTAAACATGAATGATACTATTTTTTGACAGTGCAAGACATTCTTCTGAGACACCTATGATTACCTTTTAAATGCGAGTGAACTTGAATCGACATTAACAGTACTTTCCACAGGAATGGAGGGCTATAACATAATAATAGAATACTGAGAGAGCGCCACTTCAGAATATCCCTTTCCCTCCCGAGTGGAGTGTCTCCTTTGATCATCAAATTGTTCTCCTGAAAATCCTCTCTGTTCTTGAATTATCTGGGCCGCTGAAGTGGAAACTGAATTTTCGCCAAAGCTTCTTAAAAGAAAGGGAAGAAGAAGAAGGGGCAACTAATAAAAAGGTGTGAAAATGACACAAATTGAATCAGCCTGCAAAGAAAAGAAAAGAAAGAAATATACGGAAGAGAAGTAATCAAGGTCTACAGGAGTTATAACTGATGAGGACATTATTTTCTTTTCCTTTGCTTCCACACACTGTAAAACAGAAAAGCACAAAGAACAACCTTTTGTGTGTCCACAACTGTTGTTTTTACTCGATCTCAATCTAAAAGGATTTGCACATATTTTAAGGGTTACAGCAACAGAAATGCAAATGGAAAGTCCTCACAAAATGTCCTCCTCATACTGTACCTTTTGAGTAATTTCCAGACATTAGTTAGGTTTCTATCCAAACGTATTGCAAACTTTCACTGAATTTTTAGAAAAATGCCCATTAGATGTAATATTTCATGCAGTAACCTGAGCTGTTGATTGAGGACCTGATAGATTTAAGAGGTATTCTGTCGAAAGACCTGAAGCTGGTGTTAGTTTGAACTGCTGATCTGGATCATATAATGTTGCTTCAAACTCTTCCATGGTTTGTCAAATCTTTGTCTAAAATTTGTTTCTGCAGCTTTTCATACATGCTGGCGTTTCATGTTTTCATCTAATTTGTCATTTATGGCAGTTTCTCGTTAGTCTCCTTATTGGTCTGCACTCATATCTATTTGCTTAATCTGTTTCGATTGCACTTCACATTTGTTTTGTATCGATACGCCAACTTTACCACCTCTCTCAAGTGTTAAAATAACATATTTCATATTCAAATACAACATTTTAAATTGTTTTTTGTCTTGTTCTATGTTGAATGAATTCTCTATGATGATATGAATATTGATAAATGTATAATTAAACTTACAGTTTACAGCTGAAACATACAGTTTGGTGTTATTTTGTTGTTTTTAATACAGCATAACATAATAAATCCAGTAATCTTTCATTTAGTTATTTATCATGAAAGATTATAGAATTTAGAATCTAGCAGTCAAAATGACAGCTCACGGCAGTTCTAGTAGTTATGGAATTCTGGCTGTTCTAGTGTTAAAACAGTTGCTCATCACTTCCACTTGTTTTGGGAATGTACAAAAGCAAATACTGTCCCTTTTGGCATGAGATTTATTAAGAATTGGTGACTACATTTGGGACAAAAATTACTCTTTGGGCTTCTACATTCATCACCTACACATATTAAAACAAAATACTTAATGGCTTAAGAAGACAACCCAGCTATTCATAGTTTTCAGTCAGGTGATGGCACAAACCCCTGGAGGCAAAAACACTGATCTCTCTTTCAAGCCATGAATACTTAGATCATCTCTCAAAATAATTAAAACAATGATATGAGATAAGTTTAAGTTTTTTCTTCCATATACAGCTCTCACCACAGTATGATCAGAAGCAGTCAAGTCTATGAGAGAGCTTCACTTTATGCAACACAATAGGTTGTATCTGTGGAGAATCACTTCAGGATTAAAGGATTAAAGTCTACAAAATGCAGTTCTTTTACATCTGGATGGATTATTGCTGCTGTTGGGAGGTGAAGGTCAAGAAGTTCTTCATCGTCAAAGGTGAGGCTGATTAGCTTAGTTGATAGTTGATTTCAGCTGCTGTGGCTGTAGTGACAACACAAGTTTTCTGACTACATTACCACTATATGTTATGACATAAATCTAACCTTAAAATGTTTCCGGTGTCGGGTCAACAGTTTCTACAATTTAAATGAGTCTCTACTGACAGTCTGCTGCTGTGGATGAGGGACTTGTGTCGTTTGTATTCACCTGTATGCCAGCATTAGGAGAAGGATATTGTTACGTGTCTGAGCTTTCTTTCTCAGATGGGATTTTGTAAAAGCAGAACCTGGGCTCTCCTCCTCATTAGTTACTGCATCTGATTGAACAACAACCATCCAGCATTTTAGCTAAATAAACCTGGTAAAATGACTGGAGGGTGGTGGAAGAAATACTCGTTTCTTCCACTACAAGTCTTTCTTGTGCATGTTAAAAGAAGACTTTTAACACACGCATGACATCATTTTCACATGAAAATGATGAATACAAGACTGGTATGATATCATTCTTGAAGTCTTTGTAATGGAGAGAAATCATTGTCTTCATGATGATGCAGGGAAGTAAACCTTAGGAAATTTGGAAGAAATGGAAAACATATCTCCCTGAAATGCCCTTCTTTTGTTTAAATTTGTTGAGTTTTTTTTCTTTCTTGTCTCAAATGCCAAAACACCCCATGTTCTATATTTGGATTCTACAATTACACAGTAAAATACTGGAAAAATGGATTTAACTATTTTTTTTAAAAAAAGAACGAAGCAATAATGAATTACCAGACCGTTATAAAACAAAATAATTTGTCTTAATCCCTCCCAATACACAGAATTACCTGCTTCTATAGTCCAACTGTTGCTGCCTTGGACCTTGATTAAGGTGCTAACACAAGGCCGCTTGTCAGGTCTAATGAAATGCCTGTTAACTACTGTCAATGGCACCCTGTTTAATTTTCCCAGCTTGATCACCGTTTGTTGTGGTTGCAGTTAAATACACATTTTCATATTCATGAATATTCATACTGATTCATCCTCTTCAGATGCAGCTGAATTCATTAGGAGTGTCTCCCCGTTAGCCAATACAAATAACAAATGTGCACTGATTTTTTCCCATCCGCAAGTCTTTCATGTCGGTTCTAGCTTTGGTGCTTGGGTGTTTTTACAACCTCCAAACAATTTTTCTAGTTGGAACTCAAAATGAATAGTAAGGTACACTTTTTCACCCATAACATAGTGAAGGGCATTCTACGCTAACCATAAATACAGGCAAACTTATTTTATTTACATAAACACATTTTCAGCAATATGACAA
Source organism: Coranthus polyacanthus (assembly GCA_037367275.1). Taxonomy (NCBI): domain Eukaryota; kingdom Metazoa; phylum Chordata; class Actinopteri; order Kurtiformes; family Apogonidae; genus Coranthus; species Coranthus polyacanthus. Next base: position 13,076,036 of record JAPQRN010000011.1, read on the forward strand.
CTAGAAGCTGAACTTTCTCTGCCCTGCAGTGGGAGAGCCCAGCAGATGTTTTCTCTGTGTATGTGCATATGAATTGCCATTTATAGCATAAAAAAAGGAAAGGAAGAGAAAAATCGAGCACTACCCATTTTGTTTACAGCCAGAGATTTTGATATGTGCTGCCTGGTAAGAGGGAGGTTTAAAGTGAAACAGACAGAGTCGTTCTCACACATTGCAGCTTGAGGGAAAATCACTGTAGGGAAACTGTGCTCGTCCTGTTCAGAATTCAAAATTAATGTGGATGGGACCCTGTTGCAGAGGTGGAGAAAACAATGAACCCATGGCAGACAGACAAGTCAAGCAGGATAGAAACATCAGAGAAGGAAGGATCACTGTTTGATAGCAACTTAGTGTATTAACAGTGACATTTAAATTAGACACAGGTCTAATTGTTATGGTTTGTATGGATCAGGGTAATTACAGTAAGACTAAATATGATAAAACTAAAGCCCTATGTGTACAGGACTAGTATAAGCTGGGGACCTCCAGTGAACATTTTCATTTATAATGACCAGCGTAGTCTCTGTGGTTCTTGACCAGGAAATGGGTAGAATAAATGCATGGAAAAAAAACATTGCAAATCACAGAGACGTTGATTTGCATGGGACTAATATTATTACAGGACTCCTGTGTTTGCTGAAATACAAGAGATAATTTGTGGTGGAATCTTTACTTTATAAATTATGGACATGCCAGATTCACACAGGATTAAGACGCCACAGACGACCTCCACAATTATTACATTTTACCAAAGGTCCACAGGTAACACTAGTCCTGTGCAAATAGGGCTTATAACTAAAACTAAAACTAGCAGCGAAAAAATAGTTTCATTAAGTGAGATAAAAATGAAACAGTCAGTTTTCAAAATATGAAAACTAACTAAAAACTACAATGAACAATTCAACATAAAGTCAACCTCTGATACCATTGACAGAATATTAGATTAGGGCCACGTTTTTTTATTTTACATTTCAAGAATAAAGTTCAAATGTTGAGAATAAAGTCAAACCTTCAGCATTAATACCATGAATAAAAAAAATTGAAAAAAAATCAGAAAAGATTTTCTTTTGTATTTTGAGAATGAGATCAAAATGTCAAGAATAACCTTCATCTTTATTTGCAACATTTCTCCCCGAAAGTTCCATGTTATTCTCAATATCTTGACTTTATTCTTGAAATACAAAAAAGAAAAATTTTGCCTCTCTCAATTTTTTGACCCTCCATCATGATTACGTTCATAGGGAACCATGAAGCCCCACATGTTCAACAAAAGAGGAAACAATATATTAAAACTGAGTAAGGGATGACTTACCATTGCTTCATCCTCAGAAAGAACTCGTTCCTCATCCTGGACAAAAGCCACTTTAGACTGGACTTCATCCACTGTTATACTGTAATGTTTGAGGGGAAAAAATGTTTAGTGTTGGTTACTTGGTACCATTGTCACAGTCAGAGGTAACTCCAACACAGACATTCAAGTCTGTTAAAAACATTTTTCAGCTCATTAGCATCCCCTTCAACTTTAAAGCAACTTGCTGAATCAGTGCAAAGCAGAACATTATGCTGCATCATCTGCACTGTGACATATTTTCTCCCATTTTTCTACCTACAGTATTTTGGAACTTAATTGAGCAAGTTGCCACTTCTTTTTCTTGAGGTGTCCTTGAGAAGCTGCATTTGCCAACTTTCTCTACACGTCACTGGTGTTTCAACTACTATGCATTTGATTCTTTAGGGTTGTTTTGAATTGACACAAACACTCTTTTTTAGTGGCACAGAACATTAACAAACACAACAACATACAGCACAATGAAACACACACCATCTCTTTATCTTACAACACTTAGATCTTTTCTTTGGCCATTCTTCCCTGCTGGTGTCTTTCTTTCAGTGGTTCCACCTAAACCAACACTACTGAGCTAAAGATAATGACTGTATAGTCAGGATCAATCCCCGGAGTCCATCAAAAGCGGAAGTGCAGGCAAACATACAAAGCAAATCGCTTGTTCCACTACAGAGGATCAATGCTCAGGGTAAGTGCTGGAGAAAAACAATGGCTCTCTCCATTGTGTGGCTGCACAGAGGCTGTAAGAGCCTCTAAAAATCTCATGTAATGAAAACTAGCTTCAGCCCTGATCATACTCATATAGACTGTGGCTTCATAAAAGCAGGTGCTTTGTGTCGCACACTCAAGTTTGAGTGAAAGAGACAGTAATAAACATTAGGGAACTCTCACTCACACACACATACACACATGAATCCTGACGGAGAGGAGGGGATAAAAAGCACAACCTGTTCACGGGCCTTTGGGAGGCTCCATCATGGTTCATTTCCTGAAGCAGTTGGTCGACTCTATTTATAGGCCAGCATACTGGTACCAGTTAATCCTGCATTGGGCTGCCAACTGCCTGCCAGCTGGCACAATGGGTTGCATTTGTGTATGTGTTGCTTGGGAAGGTTCCGGATGAAATAATGGTGAGAAAGACCACAATCTACCTTAATGACCACTGTGTGCAGCAGCAACTCCATAACCTATGGTATAATTTGATAGGAAAAAGTGGATTTTCATTTTGAAAAATGATTAAATCATAGTTTTATTATTAATTATGTTCATTGAACTTTAAAATTAACTTGAAATAAAGAAAGATTAAATGCAAAGACCCTGGAAACCTAAGTACACAATAGACGTATAACTATGTAATTCAGGGTCTTATGTACATTCAAATATTTATGTTTTTGTAAACTTGACATTGGGTTTGAACTGGACAAGGTGAGGCTGGAGATTTATTAGGCACTGAAATCTATGAGCCAATTACAAAAAAAAACAGTCAATTGTCCCACCCAAAATAACTAGCTACCATTAGCTACTAGGTGCGAGCTAACTACCAATCTGCGCTCTGCCCCATCATACCTGGAGATTTAGAACATAACTGCTGTGAAACACTCAGAAAACTTTTAATTTCTCAGATTTCTCACTAATGTCACTCTCTCTCTTAACTCACTCTCTCACCACAGATCACATGACCTTGGTGTCCTGCAAAACAGAGACTGATAATGTCAGTCTATAACTAGCCATAGATACAGCTCAGCTACACATTATATTTAACTGACTTACTAGGGTATTATTTCACTATATTTAAGGTTATCTTTAGACATTGCCAACACATTTAGCCCTGATTATGGTGTAGCTAATGTCACTTGGCAACAAGAACGTGACCTGCCACACCGACAGTCTGAGAAATGGTTTAAACAACAGCATGAGCTGTATTTGAACAAGGTTTTGTCATAGTTTTGAATGTTTATTTTCACTTAGATTTTTATGGATGCTAATAAGACACTTAATTTTGGTATCATATATGCATTTTTACAATTCTTCATTTTTCCAGAGGCTTTAAATGTATTTTATGTTCTACCTAAATGTAGTTTTTATTCTAAAACTAGATTACATGTAAATTTGTTGCACCAAAACTTTAAACTCCATTTTAGGAGACAGAACTTTTAAAATAGCGGTATTGCTTAGCTGAATTGAGCAAAATAATCAAGTTGCTCAAAGAAAGTTAAGCCTAATGTTTTATGATGCTGCTGAATTTCTCTCAAGATACCACTTCAGCAAGAACACATTTATGGAGCTGAACAAACATTTTTGACCATACTGCTCCATTAATTCAGCCAACTTTATATTTACTAGGTCTGATAGATCACACATTTATTTGCTATTTATTTACTTTAATTTGGGTTAACAAGCATCTCCATATTGATTCGACTCTAAATAGTATAGAGAATAGCTCTGCTTAATTTAAGATCTGAATCTACCCACTTTAAACCTAATTTTTCTTAAACTCAGTTTAGAACTAAACTCAGATTAAGTTCATCCTTGCTGGTGTAACCCATCCTGAGAATATGTACAGCTACTCACAAATCATACAAACAGCAATGTTACTGACTGAATATTTACATGTAAATGCAATTACAAGGAGAATCAGCAGCATGTCAAATTCTGACATTCTTTTTTTGTATTCAAATACGTGTTTCAGACAGGATTCAAAAACTTTCTGAAAAAATTCTTGCATTTTTTTTTTTGTCATCAGGCAATTACTGGTGTCTAAATGGACACAAAAATGAGATTAGTTCGCAGTATAAATGAGAGAACCATTATCTTTGAATCTGCATTAAAGATAATTAGCAATTCCAATGGAGTGGATTAAGAACGGGATAGTGTTTTGCTAAGTGTCATTAGAGACAAAGCCAAGAGCTTTTTTGTACAAGATAAAGAGTCTGCAATGTGCATGCTAATCCCGTTCAAAGTCAGCAAATTGCCTGGCAATATGCAAGCATCAGGTACACCAGTGACTTTGGACTTGCATTTATCATAATGCCAACTAAATCAAGCCTGACAGTTGGATGTGTGAGCTGCAGCGCTTTACAGGAAAAATGGTGATGTAGCATACATATACAAAATCTCCACCTCCTGCTTTATTCAAATGGGCATCAATACACGTCCTGCCTGGAGATAGCCAGCTCACCGAATCCCATTGACTGATGGGCTGAAACAATGGCTGTATAAAAATAAGCGGCACTTGCAGATATTTCAGCTTAGTAATGTGTTTGTTTAAGCGCCAGCCCGTCGAGAGACACCGTTAGGGATGGAGGGGATAGAGTGGATGGATGGAGGCAGAGCTGGGGAGGGATTGGGGGGCAGAAGGGCTGAATAATAGTACATATCCAGGCGAAGGAATGCATAAGTGGGCACACAGCGCTCCCTGGAAAATCGCTGCACAAGCACTTCGTCCTCGATGCAGCCATATGTTTTATAGTGCATTCAGTTTACTATGCCCAGCCCTGCTTCCTTTCGGGGAGAATATGCCCAGCTAGCTTAAGCAGTATTGATTTTTTTTTCCTTTCCAGGCGTGGTGAAGGAAGGTGAGGATACATGAGGGTGGGGATGCAGGGGAGAAAAAGGATCAAGAGTGCAGAATCATTGGAAATCAGGCACCCTGTTTTTCTGTGGGCCACCAGCAAATGTAATCATCTTGTTGGAAAGCAAAACAGCCTTCTCTTTAAAGGTGGCAAAGGTTAAACACTGCTCATGACAGCATGTTAGTCTGAGGCTGAGGGGAAGATGCAATATTGGGGAATAAAGGGGGAGTTGAGGATTAAACAATGCAATGAATGAATGAATTACTTTTTAAAGTTTGCTGGAGAATAAATATGTGTAGGAGGTTCAGGAAATGAGATGTGTGCACTCAATGTAGACTGATGAGACTTCACTGCATCAGAAGTTAAGGTGGAACTAATGATTGTAGTACATACTCTATAGACATATTGATGTGAATTAGGTTCTCATAAAAGACTCATTTATCTTGTAGCAGGAGCAATATAAGATAAGATGTGACAAAAAAAGGTCATTAATCCAGTTTTATGGAGGTTCTTTTCTTTCATGTTGTTTTTTTTGTTCCATTTTGTTGCATTAGCAGGATTCTCTCAAGGACTAACAAGTAAGTAAATATGAGTTTTGTGAATTTGTAGCTCCATCTGAGTATTTCTGAGAAGTAATTCATAAACAGAGTTTGTTCAGGTTTCAACAAGTTCAATTTATGACCTTTTTAAAACCATTAAGAATGCAATTCAAGATCTAATTCATGTCCATCCTGACAAAACATTTCAAGGAGCACAAGGTGCTTCAAATTCATAATTTTCAAAAGGCTTCAACCAAGCATTAAATGTGCTGTTCTCGAGCCAGATTTCGTTGAACTTACCCATATTAGATGGCAGTAAGTTTAACAGAAACTATTTTTAACTAATTACTTGACAATTTAACTAACTACTTCTAGTAGCTATGTTTAGATGACAGAAGACAACACAATCCAATCAAAAACCTGTCAAGTCATATTTAATACATTTTACACATAAAATTTAGATGATTGGATTTTAGATTTTAGACCCACACACACCCCACATTAAGCTAACTATTCCATCCTAGACTGTATATTGACCTTATTCTTTGCCTAAACTAGCGTACTTCCGCATCTCGTAATTTTGTATTCTTACTTTAGTTCTGGAGCGGAAGTTTGACTACTTTACTGTTTATCACTGTTAGATTTATCATCCTTTACTTTCCAAAACATTGACCGTGGGCTGCTCAGCTTGCTCAATGAAAGGATGCCTTAACAACTGGAGGAGGAGAAAATACTGTAGTTTAGAAATCAGTGTTTTGAAATTTTAAATACTTTTCTCTGATGAAAAGCCACAGAAAATATTGTGGAAGTAAATCGTTTCCTGTCCTCGAATAATTGTATTACTATAGAAAACTGGTTTTCCTTCTTATTCAATCAAC
>JAPQRN010000011.1:13084125-13114106 GCA_037367275.1 Coranthus polyacanthus
AAAGTTGTTTTCTTTTCCTATTGTTTACAGGGGCTTCTTGGGAATTAACCCTGAGACCGACTCGAAGGCCAAGAAGCAGAGTGGTGTCAACCCACGTGTGAGCACTCTGTTAAAAAAAACTTGTGGACTTTGAATGGCTGTCAAAGTAGAAATTAAAAAATCTGATCGTCCAAAAATGTTTTTAAATGTTTTTAAAAGTACACTTTCAAGTGTTTTTATTGTTTTTATGTTTAAAAGTATTAAAAGTTTAAAATGGCCATTGTCTTTGTTGTTGTCATTTTTACTGACCAGATCCAAAGCATGTTTGTAAGAATAAAAAACTGTAAAATCACAGTTAACAAGTAAAATTTACAATATGTTACAGTATTATTTAAATTGTAATTTCACAGTAAATTACTGGCTACTAAATTGCCATACTTTTACAGTAAAAAGGTACTGTAATTTCACAGGTAAATGCTGCTATATCACAGTAAAGTCAAAATCACAGCAACTGTGAAATTACAGTATACAGTTGTAGTTTTATTGTATTGTTGTGAAATATTTACAGTAAGTAACTGTAAAAATATTTACAGCAAATGACTGTGAAAGTAATGCAATTAGTAGCCAGTAATTTACTGTAAATTTACAACGAAAAATGTTACAGTGAGCTTAATGACTCCCTTTTCTTACGTCATGCTAATTTCCCCCATTTTTGCTGCAAACTGAAACCTTCAACAAAGATGCCTCCAAAATATGTTTGTACATACATATATTTAATATCCAGTTCCTAGACCATTGTCATACACATTAAAGATCTGTGGTTGATAGTTGCACTTTATATGAAACTGGACTGGACTGGACTCAACAGAGAGAAATCTGCATGTTATTTACCTGCCATCTTTATTGCTGTCCAGTAACTGGAAAACGGTGCTGACAGAGCTGTTGTAACGTCTGACACCTAAGAGAGAAAATCATATCTGAGTTACTGATAAATGACTTTTAAAAATAACACCAACCAACAATAAGACATGATGACAAAAAGGTAATATTTTTCACTACAAAACTTGCTGGATTTGTTCTTATCATCAGTCACAGCTATGAAGTCTAATCCTTTTAAATGTAAACTGAGGTGGAGATGTAGAAAAAAGAAAGACATGGAGTCGGATTTAAAAATATGGGGAGCAGGGGGAGAGGGAGAGGATAGAGATTCTTGGGCAATCAGGCAGTGAGTCAGTCACGCTGTGCAAGAACATTTGGTTTCCCTGTAGGAAAAAAAAAGCATGGCAGAGTCCAGAATGCAATCAGGAGGCTTTGTGCTGCAACGGCTGCTATGACAGTGATTTCCCTCTTCCCCATTCATATTCGCAGGCAGATGAAAAGGGGACACGAAAACTTCCTCAGCCCCCTTTCCATCGAGCATGTGACCCCAGCTGATTCGTTTTGTGAATCGCATTCAGTGGGGTGGGAGGGAGAGGAAGTTCACTTATGTTCGCTGTTAAGCATCTCCCACATCATCAGCAGAAAGAAGAATATAAAGGGGCAAACTGATTGGCCCCTAAGTCTGGGGAAAAGCACTTTACATAAAGCTAATTGCACATCCGCCGCAATTACCTTTCCGTACTAATTACAGAAAAGCTAATTGTGAAATTAGCATTTTTTCCCAGTGTACAGTAGAGCGCCTGCGTTGAGTGTGTGCTGTAGGGTGTAAAAAAAAAGCTCCAGTTCATGAATTCAGCCTTACCAAAACGAAAGTTGAAGCCATATTTATAAAGCCATGCTGCTTCTCTAAGGTTAAAAAGAAATTGCAAAACTGTACACCACATCTTGTCACCTCTAGATGTGACTGAGAGCATCAAACATATACGGAGAAACCAGATTCCTCACCCCTGTTGTTGACTCTACTCAACCAAGAGGAAAAACAAGATTTGCTAATATTCTTCTGCAATATACATGACATCTGTCATATTAGTGGCCTGTTCTTTGTTTGATCGTTGTTCCGATTCCCAACCTAATGCTTGACATTCTCAACCCATCCTCCAGTCACTGTGGCTCATGAAGTGCACAATAGGGGGAAGAGAAATGGTCTCGACCCTCCCTTCTACTGCAGAGCTGTAGCTATGAAAAACAACCATAAGGAGGATAGATGGAGATGGGAGGAGAGGATTCAGAGAATGGAGGAGGAGGAGGAGGAGTGGGGGCAGGGGTGGTAAAAAGGTAAAGAGGAAGAGAGGGGAAGAATGTGGAAAGTAAGTGAAGAGAGAGTAGGAGGACAAAAAAGGAGGTTCACGTCAAATCTTTAGGCCGATGGCACATATAGGAGGCTATGTTTAGTAATGGACACCATCGCTCATTCACCCATGTTGCCCTGGCGATAGCACAGCGCACTCATAAAATAAGAAGAGGCAGAAAGAGAAGAGAGAAAATGGAACATATCAGCTGGAGATTGTAGATCTATGCCTGGGCTACAGAGCATGTTATCCAAACAGAGCTGCTTTGTAAACTCTGTACTCCAAGAATAACAAAACAAACATTTCTTTCATACACAATATTTCCAGGCAGGAAATTACCGCTTTCTGCAGGTTAAAAAAATGCCTTTGGAAAGGAAATAGATGAAAAGGCTGCAGGTGTTGCATTGAAAGTTGACTTTACTAGGATGAGGAAGAGGATAAGTGATTTAATCCAAATGGTGCATCCTGTAGAAAAGGCTCATAGAATCAGAATTATTCACATAGCAAGTCCTATTGTGAACAAAATTAATTGCTCTGGAATTTGAATTTGTTCAGCAATTTATCGGTGTTGTGATTACAGTGACAGCCTTATTCTAAGAAATGTTCCCACATGTTACCTAAACGACCACAAGGTATCACAAACTGCAGAGGCTAACAACTAAACCTGAAGTGTCGAGAGTCACACAATAAGCTTTGCACTGCAATAAGGTACCTAATTCACATTACTATTATGACATGTACTTTGTTTCCACACTGAAAAAAAAACACACAATAAAAAAACCAAAGCACATGTCGTTACCGCATTTATCTTAAGATGTCATAATCAACTGGCCCGTCTACATATGAACTGCTTTTAAAATGAATGATGAATTGTTGTAGTATTATCCTGTGTATCTTTATATTTTTGTTTGTCTTTTTAGATGCAACCACGGCACATCTCTGGAAGACGGTTTGTCCATCCTTTGGTCAGTCCCCGTAATGTTTAAAATCATGATATCTCAGGAAGGGCTTGGGCTCAGTGATGAACTGAAAGGAGTTTGGTGTCAAAGGTCAAGGCTGCTATGGCTAGGGCTGTCATGCTGTATTGAAATTTGAGTTACATACAGACAACTGCAACAGTGGTTCCCTAACACCCAAAAAATGTATTTTATTTCTCCTCGGAATCCAAACATGCAGAAATCCATCATGAATTGCCATAATGTTTAGAGTTTTACTGACTCTTCCAGTGTCAAAACAATGTTGAATTAAAAGTACTTTGTTGGAATGTCAGAACATCAATCACGGATAGAAAGAGAACGTGAACAATCACTTCTAACACTGACAAGTAATATTAGCTATACAGTAGGTGGCAACATACCGTTACCAACTAACAGACACATGAAACAAACTATTCAAATGCTATTAACACAAACAAGCACAACACTGACTGACTTGTTGCATTTTTCATGTTGTTTTCATCTTGTTGTGTCTTTTACGTTTGCTGATCTACGTTATAAACTCTTCTTCTATTTCAATTCGTAAAATGAATTCACATATAATGCACAATTATTTCAAATAATTGCAAAGTGTAATAATGATTGATGAACGTAATAATTGTGATGTAAGGATAGTGGACACAAAAGATTCAACTTAGAGTTCTTGTTCTTTTATTCCTATGGACTCTCGTAAGTGTCTGGATCAAAACTGAACTGAATCTAGAGTAGCTTATACTGTAATGTTATAAGAAAAAGAAAACCAATTTTCCTATTTTTCTGAAAAAAATAAAGTACAAAATTGCACAAAATTAGGTCTTCATTTTATATTAATTTCAACAGACAATCATTAAGTCATCAAGTTGGGGGCAGTTTTTCACAATTGCAAACATTTCATTTCAATATATATGCTATGTTAGTTCAGTTTGCCCTACTACTTTATTTTGATGATGTGAAATTTCAGAATAGTAATACAGAGACTTTGTGGCTTGGTGTGATGAATCTTTCTTGAAACCAGAAATCAGCCAAGACCTCAGAACAAATATTAGATTACTGCTTACCAGAGGTAAAAACAAAACAGACAAAAATGAAATTCCTTGGTCCCTTTTCAGGGACCAAGTAAGGGTTTAACTTTTTCTACAGCAATGGAAGTAAATAAAGCCTTGAAAGTTGATGGGGACCATTTCTACAGGTGTTCTGACTTTTGTTGATTACAGATTGTGTCAGTCTAAAAGCCGTGTCAGAACAGACACCTTCTGAAGCTTTATTTGGACAATTAGCGAAGGCAATAAACTAAATTAACAGACAGACAATTCTAACCATTAAAAGTGCAGGTCTTTCCTTAATGAAAATGCTGTTTTAAAATCTTTGAGTGGTACTGTGTTTAAAATTTTACTTTTTGTAAATTTTTAGGTTATATTCAAAAGATGTGAAAATATCTGACGTTATAACTGTAGCTACTTGTTTCTAGACAGCATAGACATACTTTGTATCTTGCAATTTCAGTTTGCTTATGAGTGCCCATTACATGTGCAAATTCAATGAACTAGATGTATCGGAAGAAAAGGCACAAAATAAAAATAGCTAAGAGAACATAGTGCAAACCTCTCCAATAAAACTCAGGCAGAGTTATCATGACCTTATGGGCCGATACAAGGCTGTCGGCATGAGGTGATTCACTAAAGATTAAATAAGAGGCTCTGAACTCAGGGTCAAGGGATAATTTTGAGTAGTTTAAGGGAAATGAGATGGAAAAGCACTTGCTATTGCAAAGCAAAGTCCCAATTTACACCTACAGAGCACGTTGCAGTGAAAATGGCAGCATCACATCTTGATTTGGTCACATTGTGAGAAGATCTCAGTCAGGTGTAAATGCTGTCTGTAGAGTTTCGTCACATCTTTAACTAGCTGAAAGAAACTAACTTTTCCTGATGGTTTGGGAGAGAGCTGGAAGCAGTACACCTCTCAAAAAGTTACTGACAACTAATGAGCCCCACAGAGCAAGGTGAAATGGCCAGCACAGTTCAAGAAAACTGGAGGTGTGCTACAGAAATCACCTCATTTATGAAGATATCGCCGAACAATAGCACAGGGTTCCTACACATTTTTCACATTTCTTTTCCGACTCAAATTTCCAACCTTCTCAGTAGATTTTTTAGACCATATTATTATTTTTATTTTGTAAATAAATGGTTTTAAAATTCAACTGGTAAAATGCATGTTCATTTGGTGCGATGATGAGTTCAGTTCTTTTGTTGTGGTCCATAGTGGTCTAATGTTGTTTTTTTTGTGACTCAGAGGAGGTTGAGACAAGATGACGGTGCTTTGACCCTTGCATACGGCTTACAATCACAGCCTCCTCCATCTCCATGTTGGGGATGTCAAATGGTTTTAGTTTGCATCTAGCTTTCTTTTCTTATTTGGAATCCTTAGTCAACCAGGCTATAAATCCGTGATTGCTAAGCATTTACCATTGTGGTTGTTGAGTCCACACTCCTACGTAGCAGATGGATGACGCAGTGTGTCTGATAATAGTTGAGCTTGAGGTGTGGGTGTAGGTTTTGTTTTAAAATTGGGAGGGGACACATTTAGTGAGTGGTCTGCGGTTCTTCCTCCAGGAAATCCTGGGCATCAAACACTTCATTTCCTGTATTCTTTTTTACTCATCATTTTGTGCCTTTTCTATATCAGTTTGTGGTGCAAATGTCTTTATTAATATAGTGCAGTGGTTCCCAACTTTTCAAATTTGAAACCCAAAAGATAACTACTCAAGACCCAAACTACAAAAAACTAAAAACATCATAAACTGCCATAACATCTACATTTACAAACTACTGGCAAAAGCACAGCAACCCATGACAAAACCATGCAATCATTCAAAATATATATGAAACACATTTTATTATGTTTCTCACCATCTCATATTTAACCTGCTCTGAAAATGAGGACCAATAATGACCAAAATTACATTTTTGGACTCACTGGAAAAGTGAGACTGGTAGTTGAAAAAATCCACAAAAAAATGTGTTGAGCATATTTTTTACAGGTCAAAAAGTATGAATACTCGGTATGGGTGTATCTAATAGTATCTAATTATTAAAAAGGAAAATAAAAATCCTCTCATCCCTCCAAAAACTACACCTAGGGCTTGATAACAAACTTTTAAGATTTTCTGACCAAGTAAGAAACACTCTGCAATCTATTCTTGCATAGTATATTATTCCCAAAACAAGACATCACGGCTAGACAAAGACGTGCAACTCTTGACCTGTGACCTGCTCCAAATACCATGAAAAATGGTCTTTCTATGATACATTTATATTTTAGAGTTACAGTTGTTCCCAAACTTGTTTTCTGGGAACCCACTTTTTAAAAATGACAAACCATCGTGACCCAATTCACAATAGGCCTCATCTATAAATCATGAGAAGAGTGAATCTGTGCATAAATTAAAGTTCCTGATCATTTTTACTGCCATTTCCTCATTACCTTATAATATCTTAAAGAGTGGGCCAGACATTTAGGTGGATGTAACACGTTATCTCATTGTTTCTATATCCTCTCATCAGTAAAACAATATACGCATTTAAATACTTTAGAAATGAGACCAAATAAGTCAGGTGGAGATAAAAGGCACCTCATGTTTTTTCTCTCACCAGATTCAATATTAGAATTACAATTATCAGGACAATATAAACATTTAAGTCATGCTTCTTGTTGAAAGTTTTTGGAAATGCCCAAGCATGTATCAGAGCAAGATTGTGTTTAAATGCAGCTACTGATATCTAACAGTTAATCAGTTACAACAGTCAATGAACTACATCAACTCTATTCCATGTCAGACCTAATGGAAACATAAGCAAGTGGATCAAAAGTGAATTGCAAATATGTCTTAATAGAGGAAAATGCAAATTTATTTGGCAACTTAAATATGATCTCCTGTGTATGAAGGAGATTTAGGGCCACACTGAAAATAAAAGGAAATATGACATTTCGAGAATAAAGTCAGAATTTTTCGAGAAAAAAGTCACAATATTATGAGAAAAAAGTCGTAATTTTTCGAGAAAAAAGTTGTAATTTTATGAGAATAATGAATCCATATACCATAATGCGTTGGGGCCTCTGATGTTGTACTGTCGACTTGGGAGACAACATGCTCGATGGAGTTCCACTCCCTCGGGATCCAAAATCTTGATTATCATTCGCACTGTCTTCAGTGAAACTACAAAACCTCACAAAGACACAAACGTTTGCACAATCGTTTCAAAGCCCTGATACTGATAATTATCTGATGCTGAAAATATAATTGCAGATAATTATCATTATCAGGAGTTTTGTTTTTGTGCAAACGTTTGTGTCTATTCATAAGAAAGAACCTCACGGACTTGGGCGAATTTACATCTTTTCTGGAGGAGGAGGAAATGGCTGGAAGTGGTCGTCTGTAAGGCTACTGGTGGTTACATCTGCATGCCATTCAAAGAGGTTTTGTAGTTTCACAGAGGACAGTGCTAATGATAATCAAGATTTTGGACCCCGAGGGAGTGGAACTCCATCGAGCATGTTGTCTCCCAAGGCGACAGTACAACATCAGAGGCCCCAATGCATTATGGCATATGGATTCATATGATAAACTGAAGCCGTATGGTATTAGAATTAATGGCTGTATTGACAGATTTAGTTGTCACATAATGTGGACATCATATTATTTTTTCTCAAAAAATTACGACTTTATTCTCTTAACATTATGACTTAATTCTTGAAATGCCGTTTTTTTTTTTTAATCTTTAGTGTGGCCCTAATCCTCCTTCGTACCTGTGACCTGCCTGTGGGTTACAATTTAGTCTTTTGAATGGATGATACAAAAACAAATATAGCCATATGCTACAAACACATATTTTTCCATACTCTCTTTTTCCTTTTTTCCTTACTTTCAATACATTCAGAGTGGGAAACTACTCAAATCAAATTGCCAGTGTATAAGCCGTGATAGCAAGGCAGAATAAACATAATGTGTGCTTTTTAAAAACAGGTAGACATTTTACAAGTTTTTTTTTCTTTTCTTTAACTGTTTTTATTCCATTTGTTTTTATTGCTTTTATTTTGTGATGTGATTATCTTCTTTCTTTCTGAAATTTTTCTTTTTGTATATATTGATGTGTTATTTAGATTTTTCTTGTGTCTCCATCTTTTTGTTTACATCATCTGCTGTTAATTTTCCATTCTTTATCTTCTTGTTTTTAACTTTATCGTTTTGCATTTGTTTAGGCTTATGGTTTTGTGCGTTCTGTTGTTCCATTACCCTCTGAGTTTTCTGTGTTTGCTTTTTGTGTCAAAGCACTTTGTAAATATTTATTTTTAAAGGTGTTAAACACAAGTATAAATTAGGGGATATAATTGCATGAAGCTCCCTAGCCTAGACTTAGTGGCATATTTAAGCATTTTCACCATTTTGTTTAAACACAATTTACATCAAAGAAAGCTAATAAATAGATTTTGGTCAGAATTTGTGTGGAAATGGTACTGCTACTACTCATTTATGCTGTATTGTGTCCAAATGCACACATGTATCTTTGGAAAACATGAGTAGTAGGGAGGTGGTTTGAAACACGGTCTGCTGGAGAAATCAGGTCAACCACTGGATTACTGTTGAACTCCAGGAAATCCCCACAAACTGTGGGTGAACTTCAAGACGATGTAGCTTTGCATACTGGGATGTACCATTAGTGTTCAAAGACAGTAATGGAAACAGTAATGGAAAATACAGTACGTCTCCATATGAGTGGATCATATCTAATGCACATCATTAGAGAAGGAGGAGACCGTGATGTGAACCCAAAGCTCATGGCATTAAGGAGGAATTTTTACAAAACCCACACATGATCGGCATCTTCTGACTAGAAGGGACGAGGAATGTCTTTGTTATTTCATCAGGATTTACTTCAGATTTCCACAGAAACAATAATGAATAAGATGAATGTATTTAAAAGGAATAATTAAGTCGTTTTACCTTGAATATGACAAGGACCAGACAAAGAGTAAAGCTGGGCCATCTGGACCAAAAATCATACTTGAGTAGTATTTTTATTGTTTTGTATTTTAACACACAGTATATATCTTTTCATGCATTTTTTCGACAGGGTGGGTCAAAGCCACATGTGAGATGTTACAGGCAGTTGTATAACAGACTTAAGGCCTTGTTTGAATATAAACAGCTGCAAAACGTATAAATGAAAAAATGCAGGTAAGAAAAACAGCCTATATTGATTACAAATAGATATCTCTAAGAATGTGTCTTCAGTTGTCTTCAGCAACAATATTAAACTGATTAAAATATTAGTAAATTACACACTTCAACTTACCAAATGCACAGCTGTGTAAATAAAAAATGCAAACAGAGCAACATCAAACTATATAAACAGTATTGTCTCATCCTATATCTCAACTGAATATATATCAATATATATCTTCAAAAGTTGATACCAGCCATAACAGAGATAACATAACGCTATTTTAAAGTCACTGCACTGGTTCTCTTTTGATTTTAAAATCAATTCATTCATTTTCCGTAACAGCTTAATCCTTTTGTAGGGTTGCAGGGGAGCTGGAGCTGATCACAGCTGACATGGGGTGAAGGCAGGGCTCACCGTGGATATGTCAGCAGTTAATCATAGGGGGCTGACAAACAGAGACAAACAACCATTCACTCTCACATTCACACCTACAGGGAATTAGACCAATGACCAATTCACCTGTTAAGGTGTATGCATGCTGGCCAGCACTGAGTTCGAACCCAGGACCTTCTCGCTAACCACTGCACCACCTGGTTTGATTTTAATATATTTTTATTAGTTTTCAAATCACTGAATGGCCTGGCACCAGACTTGATTTTTAGATCCATACCAAACCTATCTCTCAGATCCTCCACTGCTGGCCTCCTACTTGTCCCTAGGATTTTAACAAAAACACAAGGGGAATCAGCTTTTAGTCACTGTGCCACTAGACTCTGGAACAGTCTGCTTGAGAATTGAGGGAATCCACTTTTGCAAGAAGCCTTAATCCATGTCTTTTTAGCTTGTCTTTAAATGCACAGTATGTAGCAAGTAAATTATCTAAAAATGGTTAGGCCTATATATTTTCTTGACATGTTTACTTACATTCAACTGTATCATCAAGTACATTGAGTACATTTACATTCACACTAATATTCCACTATTACTCTGAGTATGACAATATTGTGAATTTGACAGGTGTCATGTAAACACCATGTTCTATTTGGATATTCTGGCCTTTTTCTGACTAAGAAATGGGATTTACCAATGTTATTCTGGTTTTATGAGGATTCTTTTGACATTAATACAGCACATTTGGAATATGCATCTCATTTGCAGGTTTTACTGCAGGTTGTGATACATGACTGCTGTTTACAGTCAGCTGGAACAGAAAAAAGATCCTCTGATACAAATGGATGAATGAAGAAAAGTCCACATTTCCCGTTGGACGGAGAAACACCTACTTTTTAAACATTATTTAAACATTTATTTCAAGCAGGTGTTGTAGGTGAAGGAATGAAAGAGGGAGGCTGAGTTCACACAGTGGAACATTTGCCACCGGTGGAAAACTATAAAATTATAGTACAAAAAAAAAAAAAATGTAATCAGGGTATGAACGATTGAATGTAAACATGAATATTAGTGGAATATTCATTTCCATTAGTCATGTAAACAGCTTATTAGGAATTTTGTCTTTTTCGGAATAAGGGCAACAACAGGAATATTTTGTGTATGTAAACATAGTGTTCAAATTCAGAGCAATCCATAGTTTATTCAATGTTATGGTACGTTTCATTTGGTCTCTTCAATG
The DNA here is from genome assembly GCA_037367275.1 of Coranthus polyacanthus. Classification (NCBI taxonomy): domain Eukaryota; kingdom Metazoa; phylum Chordata; class Actinopteri; order Kurtiformes; family Apogonidae; genus Coranthus; species Coranthus polyacanthus. The sequence goes on from JAPQRN010000011.1 coordinate 13,095,164, forward strand.
TATGTCATATCCCTTAAATTAGGTTTAAATTAGTTTGATGTTACTTGAACTTTGAATAACATTAAAAATTGCCTTAATGACACTGTAAACTATTTTATTGAATAAGTGAATTTTAATCGCAGTGCCTCTATCATTTGCTGCCTTAGTTTAGTTTTAATTGCAAGTTTTTTAATCTCTGATCTATTTATGTAATTTCCTTTTTTTATTTTATTGTTTTATCTGTTGTCATTTTTATTATTTTATGGTATTTCCTTGCTCTGTTAAGCAGTTGGGGCTGCATTTAATATGAAAGGTGCTATATAAAGAAATGACTTTAATTATACCACTAACCTCATTTACCACCTACTCGAGAACATGTCAAACAGTATGGAGAGAGGGACATTTTAGGCCTATATTTAGTTTGCTTGCAACCACAGTATATTTAAAGAGTGTTTTGTATTTGCCTTTTTATATTTCAGATATTATTATTTTATATTTTGGTATATCCTCAATTGAAAATGTGCACAAAGGTTGTAAATAAAAGGAGAAAAATAATCAAAAGAGTATCTTGTATTTTTCAAGCATAATTCAAGCTTTTCCATGTGGTCATTTTGTATAAACTACTCATTGATTGACTTCACAGAAATCGTTATCCATCGATACAAACTATTGTAATAATGTTGATCCACAATGATGCAAAAATTTAGTTTCTAGTAGAGATACATCAACACAAAGCCATCACGCAGACTAAACCTCCAGAAATCAGAGAAAACGGGAGGAAAACTGGTTAGGGTTTGGTTGTAACTCGACTACATTTTATAAGAGGATAGAAAATTGTGATTCAGATCGTGGATCATGTCTCTACTTTAAGAGATCGTCATATGATCTTTTAGCCAGATCTGGTCATTATAACCTGATAAAAGAACAAACCTAAAGGCGGTCTAAGGCTTTTGAGATTTTGGTCATTTCACAACTATACCATCTAACATCCACAATTCTCTGAGTGCTGCAAATGTTTTTTTCCACTGTACTAAAGCCACAAAAAACACATTTTCTTTGAGGGTACAAGTAACCTGTCCCTTTAAAGCACAATAACCGCGCATAAAGCCCCGGAGACAAGTTTGAGCGACAGCGCCAGTAAAGGGAAAGACTGTTAAGTTCTCCTTTGCAGGCTCAGCTGCTTGTTCTTCTGGCTTTTCATTCCTATTTTGACACAGGCTATTGACAGGTCATAAAGGGAAATACAAGGCATTCGTGTTTGTTGTTGATGTTCCTATATTTAATTGCGATTGTTCAATATTTGTCCTCATGGGCTCTTTTGTAGTTGTGTTTTAAAAGTTAACCTAATAAAGTGGCTGGCATCCAAAATGTCCAGGTTACAGGATGTGCGTAGCTAATTAAGGCCTAATTGTTGGGTCTTCTAACTTGATGTTCAGTTGACAAGTCATGACAACAAAATTATATGATGTTAAAGAGTGCTGACATGAAAGAAACAGCAGCCTTTAACTTACTGTTAAATTGTAAGGTTTGAGGAGCTTTGTGGAGATCCAAGATGCTTTTAAAGGATAGAAGTAAAACATGATTTAAAGAATGCAAGCTGGTTTAAATATGGTGCCAACAAGGATGTAAATGTAAAGCCAGCAATTATAAAATGCTACTGGTAGGAAACATCATTTAAAGCTGTAGTTATCCAAAAACTGTATCAGAAAAAACAGCAAGTAAAAACGGTAGTAAACTCACAACTGCTTAGGTTGCTCTTCTGAAAAAGGCTCAGCAGCCAGATCACATTAAAATTTCTATCAAATATGAAAATTACAGAAAAATACTTATTTGGGCCACCTATTCAGCTTCATTCTGGACATAAATAACCAATGAAAGGAAATCAAAATGGGCGCACAAACAATAAGAGACAGGCCCGTGGGGAGCTTTAAAGTGTCAACATCAGTATGTAATGTCATAGGCGGTGAGCAGGAAAAAAAGACTGCATTGACTTGCCTTTAAGTAATTGAATCTTTCCAACTTGTACACACAGAGGCCACACACACACACACACACACACACACACACACACACACACATCATCATCATTATTAGAACAGCATAATAAGAGCCTAGATGGATTGCCAACATGGACAAGACATGCCAACACTGCGGAAGAAATTAAAACTGATGGTCTGAAGATGAGCAGTAATGGAACTAAAGCATACAGGCTCAGCAACATGAGGGAGCTGTGACGCCTGGCAAAGGTCAGCCAGCGCAGTAGGAAGCATGATGGATGCACCCACTGCAATATCACCAGTCAAGTGACCTTTATTGCAATACTTTTACTTGAGGGACAGTTTGAATTGCCAAGACTTCACAAAGAGACAACGTGAAAAATGCTGTTAAACTTGATATCAAAGCATAAAAAAAACCTTCGAACAGCCACCTGATATTGGCTCCAAAATCAATTAAATCCCCATAGACCCCCATGTTAATTTCAAGGAGCACCAACAGCACCTTAAAAGTGAAGCCAATGTGGAAATATCTGAAAGTGTCATGCACAATTTTACAACAGAAATAAACACATTTAGTTTGTTAAGAGTAATGTCAACTTCACAGACCACACAAATTAATGCTAAAATGAGCTAATGTAGCTAAGTTACGCTACCAGCCCAGGTGTTGTTGGTAAACTTCATGACAGAATCCTGATGGTCTTCTTAGTGTAACTTCTCAACCATAACTACCGTAGAGCTGTCTGTCAGGAGAAAATACATTTTATACAATGAACAGAAGCTCTGAAAGAACGACTCAGCATCTATGCTAGTTGTCAATCAAACACCACACAGTTGACATGAACAGACGTCTAGTCTAACCTTAACCCTAAGACTCACAGAGATCATGCCCTTAATTATGCAGAACTTTGCACTTTCATATAAAATAAACAAATGAGTTACATAAGAATTCACAAACAGGGAAATTTGCTATGGAGACCAGGAAGTGAACATGTTTATTTCTGCTGTAAAGTTGGACATTTTAACATGGGGGTCTTTGGAGATTGACTTGCTTTAAGAGGCAGCCTCAAGTGGTCATTTTAGGAACTGCAGGCTTTGGCGATTCCACATTGCCTTCATTTTCCAGCCCAGGAGGATGCTGCTTGGTTTATACTTTAGGCAAATTTGGCATTACTGTTACACACAACTGTATATATTGACATTTCCTAGTTAGCAGTGTGGTCAGTATTTGCGGAAAGTTTGAAAGTTAGCATTAGCTTTAGCCTGACAAGTTTCACCCATTCAACCCTCGCTTTTCCTTAGCTCCACCCTCTTAACCAAATACGATCATGTCTGGCTCCAAAAAGCCAAGATGGTGGAAAATGTTTGCATTACGTAGTACAAACATTTGCGAAAACACAAAAGCAAATTAAGAACTACAATGAATAATGCAACACAAACGAAAATGAAACACATTGCAGGTACAATCAGTAACAAAAGGAAACAAAGTATGGTCATGTCTGGCTTCAAAAAGCCAAGATGTTGATGGTCAAAATGCCAAACTTGAAGCTTCAAAACAATAGCCTACAAAAACCAATGGAATGAATGTGTCACGGTAACTGCTCCCACTTCTTTTACACAGACTATGGATGATACATAATAAAGGCCAAAAATATTCTGATACAGTCTAAAACTTGTAAACTTTGAGGTAATTTAACCCAGGTGACTCTCTGGGTTAAACCCTCTACTATCCACACAACAAACTTAATGATTCTAAATCCTTATGGACTTCAGTGCAAAAGTGATTGAGCCCCATTTCTTATCCAGCCCCACAACCTTCCTTACACTCACATTCACAAGTCAGAACGTCACTTAAATGCCGAGCCAGCGTGTGCTTGGGGCGATAAGGGAATTTTCCTGTGAGTCATAAGTTTGAGGAAGGAAAAGGAGAGCTGCAAGACTGCAATATGCTGTTGTTCACCACTCTTCTCCTGTTCCATTTATATCAATGACACAGGCATGTGTATTTAACCCTTCCAGCTGTTTCTGATGTTCCACCATTTGTCATCCTGTCCTTCTGGCCTGAGGAACTGAGGTCAATTTACTTTAGTTCAATGTAAGGCTGAGCTGAAATGAAATGAAAGCTGCCCTGTGCTAGCCGTAACAATGACCTAACCATATCTGCAAACTGTAGCAATCTTGTGTACTGAGCAAAATGCTTTGTATAGACTCCAACCACATCATGTCAGGCTACAGAGAACACGACACTTACCACTGTCCCCTGCCTTCAGTGCCTTCCATGTTTGCTCTTTGAGCTGGTCAGCCTCGTGTTTCCTGCGTCGGTGTTCTTCCAGTTTAATCTGTAGGTCTTCAGCTATCTGCTGGAGCTCTCGGAGCTGCGCCTAAAAAGACATAATGAACAAACATAAAGCCTAAGATCAGCATAAAGTAGCACACACTGTAAGTTTAGTTGATGAAGCTGATGTTTATTTTATAAGGGCTGTTAATATGTTTATAATTAATTTAATACAATTATGGTGAGAAATATTGAGCTAAAAGAATACTCAACACTTCATTTAAATAACCGATTTATAAGGTAATAAGTTCAGAGGATAACTTAGAGGCTAAATGTTGAATTAAAATAACTTCACTGCCCATAGTGCTCCCAGAGCCAAAGGGTGATTTAAATGCTGGGCTATTTTCAAATATGTTCCTAAAACCACAAATGGCAGGCATCTTGAACTATACACTAATCTAAGACACTTCACTAACCAAACACCATTAATAATTATAGGTATACAGACTGACAGATTGAAGATGGGCTGTGGAAAATGTTAGGGTGTAAGAAAATATCGATACACTTAAATATCACAATATTAAGTTTTGCGATATTGTATCGATACACAAAAACCCGCTGTATTGATTTTTTAAATTAAGATTTTACATGCAAAGATTTGCAGCAGACAGTTAACTGTGTGCCATGTTTAAACTCCCAACCGCTGGGGAGCAGTGTTAAATAAATACATAAATCCCTCTTGAAGACAGATCTTAAACCAACCTAAGCCAAGACAGGAAGTAGCTAATGCCGGCTACCGCTAGCAAATGCGCCGATGGCTGAATCCTCATGAGTTTGCCCGGCTCCCGTGGTTCATTTCGGCTTCTCTAATGAAGAAATTACTAAGGAGATCAACTAGAGCTATGCTCTTTGGAAAATGTACCGTGCCAAAATCAGATACTCACGGAACTCGACACATCTGAGCGCAGCACCGTTCTGATGCTGTTATGTTAGCTACAGCTAATGAGACAACAATCAACTAATGTTATACATGTGGACCACGGTGATTCACACACTGTCAAATAGATACAGTAGATGGGCAAAAGGAGTCAAATGTCTATCAGTATAATTCAATATATATCGTATTGCAACCGCTGTATCGTATTGTCAAATTTTTGCCAATACACAGCCCTAGGAAAATGTGCCCCATGACGGAAGGTTGTGGCTGCTCCCAGGTGTTTTCAGACAGGCAGGGGGTTAAATATGTGATTGATAGCTGTAATTATCACTGTTAAGATTCCGTCAAATGCTGCTCTACTTCGGGGCTCTACACAGCAGCTTGGAAAAGTGGCTTTATTTTTCCATAGTGTGAAATGACATCAGCACATCTATCTTTATATTTAGTCTTTTAATTTGGACATAGAGGAGAGAGTTGCAGAAGAAAGGTGTGTACAATCAGCACTGATTTAGACTAAATTTCACATTTACTGCAGTTCCAGGTGCTAATTACCAGATCCAGTGTAGGTCAAACAATGTTAATGGTTCATGGAATACAAGAACAAAATGGCTAACAGTGAAGTTGCAGATTGCACCCATCTGAACAACACCCTACCTTTATCTACGGAGGTTGCAAAAAGTCCCCTGTTAAAGCCAATGTGTTTTGATCACTCTGCCCTTTTTGGATATTGGGGGATATTGACTCTGGTCCACACTTAGACATAGTAGATGCTCCTTGATGCTGAATGCCACGCACACTTATGAAAGACAATTAATGAGTATTATATTCTATTTCTGCAATTAGATGCTCCCAAATTTTACACGATGTAGCTCTGTAAATCAAATTTTATGTCATGCATACTTTCTTGCATACCTTTTCAACTTCTAGAAATCAAAGCTTTCTTCATGATACCTGTAAAACTAAAACTAGTCAATCCCTCAAAACAAAAATAAAACTACTTAAATACTTGTAAAATTAACTAAAACAAAACAAAGATTAAATAAAAATAAAAAGTAAGGGATATTTCAAACTATATGCACTCTGGATACAGTAGATCCCTCTGAAGATTTAGAACAGAAAAATGTACATAAGCTCCAGGAACATAGACAGAAAAATCAAGTAGACTCTTTATAACTGAACTTTTCTCCTTCATCTTTTTTCTATATTTCCTTATGCATACAGTAAATATCCTACCAAGAGGCCAAAACAACTTGTAGAACAGCACAAAAGAATATTCAAGTCACTTGTGTCATGAGGTACTGTTGTCACACCAGAAATGACAGCTTTGGACAACAATCCATAAACTATCATCATTGTCTTTAATGGTCCAATTAATATGAAAGTGCAGCGGCTCTTGTTTGTGTATGTGTCTACATGCGTGTGTGTCAATACTGCCATCCAATCTCTCCTTAGAGACCCTCATGCTGCAGTGATGGATTCTGCTCGGTTTCCGATAGGGATGGCTACCTTTCTAGGCCACGCTGCTTGCTTAGCCACCTTCAGTTCAGTTTGCTGCAGTGATTTATGGGCTCCATTTTGAGAGTACAAGAACGTGTTTATTTGTGAGTAACACCACACAGTTCCTCCGCTATATCAAAGCAATGTATAGCAAACCAGAAACTACTTTACGCGGAATTGGTATTTTCATAAACCCAAAGAAACATCTGAGTTTTTTTAATAATGAAGATCTGTTTAGTGGCACATTCATGTGATAAACAAAATTGCAACAAAGATCAAGGACTACTGATTTCTGTGTTCACAGTACTTTAGAGAGTTTAACTTTTTTTAAAGGCCTCTGTAAAAAACTGAGAGGCTATACTGCAACACTATGCACTATTTCCTTCTTTAAAATGTACTCTTAGAGAGGTGCAATCAACAGAAAGATAATCACACACCTCCTGAAAGAAGATTTTATTGAATACCGATTTGTTTTCAATTAACAGCAGAATTCCTATTTCTGCTGGTTTTAGGGTATGCAGTACTGAAATGCTTCACTCAGCTTTCATTGTATAAAAGCCTCTAATTTGATTAAAAAGTTGCCTGGCATTCCTTTTCTTTCACAGCAGATCCTTCTTTAACCCCTGAACCACAGGAAGAGTTCACTTTTCAGTCATTGTGTAAGGTTTCCGAGATGAGCCCCCTGAGGTAACCCTGCCATATCAACAGAGGCCCGCTGCGGGAAGAGGATCACAATGTGCAGCAAGGCTACGAGGGGCTGGGTGACACTTCAGCCTCGATCTGCCAATCAGCCACCACAGAAAAGAACAGGGAAAAAAAGGGAACAGAAGAGAAAAGAAGAGCATAGAGTACACACTCAGAGACCATCAGCTGGCAGATCAAGCATGTATGAGTGAATGTATAACAAAAAGTGGCCTTCAGTCAAACTCTCTCTGCTGTAAAATCAGTCCCATCATTTTAACTGAATCTTCCATTACAAGATTCTGTGACATTCTTGAAATGCATTTTTATACCCACTGTACTATGAACTGCTTAAAAAAACTCTTGAATTTAAATAATTTCTCAAAATCAATGCACAAAAAAACTATTATTGAAAGCAACCATCGGAAAGTCAGTTTATTCTTGCAGATCTTTCAATTACTAGCAGTTATGGGCAAAAATGTTGTTTTTGAAAAAAAGGTGTTTTGTGTTAACGACATGCTCAGGAGTAATTTTAAATGACTGTAAAGCATATATACATACAATGTGGACAGTTTAATGGGGTTCTTTGTGGTATTTCTACCTAAATATTCAAAAATTACCTAAAATTATTACCAATTTGAAGAAATAACAGTCAAAGATGTGTATATACTGTACAGCAGTTAGCATGTTAACTAGCTAGTCCTGCTCTGTTCTGTCTCATTATACCCTCAGTCCAACATGACAAGAGGAAGTAGCACTGCTGTTTGGGTTGGTGTCATGGATGTATTAAAGGCACAAAAAATGGCGTTTGTCGGTTACTGTTTGTAAACAAGTGATCTGGACTTCAGTGCTTTATGGACTACTTTACTAATACTCTGACGACTACGACTTACTACAATAACTATAGATGTGTAAATAATGAATTAATTATGTACTGTATTTTATTTTATTGTGTATTAATATTGCATTCATATCTGAGTGCAAAGCCCTCCGACAGGAAGGCATTCTAACACCTAGTTAACACTGTGAGAGGATCTATTTTATCCAAAACAATGATCTTTTAACTCTCACCCTAAACCTATCCAAGACATTTTGGTGTCTAAACCTAACCAGATAGGAAAAACTGAAAACACTAAGCCACCTGTAGAAATCAAACCCAAGTTTCTCAATTTGAAGTCCAACAATGGCTCCATTCACCCATAGTGCCTTGGGGGTAAACAGCAGAGTAGCTGCCATATGGCTATTTGTAAGAGGGTGCAAATAGACACTCCATAAAGGCTATCTTATCTTAAAATTCAAATAAACACCCTCACACCTTTACACAACAGAACTAGAAGGTTCTGAGTGAATTCAGACAAAGCACATGCTTCATCCTGCACAGTGTCTGTCTCTGTAGCTCTGTGTGTTTCTCAGCCCCATGCTCGGTCTCACAGGTCTGCAGTAAACTGAGAGTAGAGCAGAAAGAGGAGACAGCAGTGGAACCAGAGTCGCTATGTTTTTATAGAGTCCTGCCTGCACACCCTGTACGGCGCTGTTATCAGCTGGGAGCTACACTGACTGCTCGAAGGTCCACGCCCAGAAACATCCCAAACACAGCAAAACAAGAGGGAAGTAAGAAAATAAACAGGTAAATAAACTGCCACACACCTCTGGTAGGTCATAAGTGACGATTCAGGGGGATTATTATTGTATGAATCTTTTGGGAAATTTTACATATTAAGCCTTTAAAGTAACTTTGCATGTGCAGTATGTGGTCCGTACCTTAAAACAGTAGAGGAAGACAAACTAGTTCTTACAGCAGGATAATGCAGTAAGTAATGAGCCAACTGAACCATTAAATATAACTTACAAACATCAAGGAGATCCTCAGCTGTCAAATTTACCAATTTAATTTGCACCGAACTCCAGGGCTCTGGTTTCTAATTTGGCTGAGTGCTTGTCAAACTAAATGTGCAAATGAAGAGCACAGGAAAAACTGTGAAGTACTTTGGGCTTATCTCGAAGCCCTGTAAAAGAGCATGTTGATTCGATATGTACTTGATCACTCAGGTACTTGCTTACTTGGGCTGACTTTTCCATTTACTCCTTATTACTTTAAAAATGACTGCAAAAAATTGCAGTGGCAGCTGAAATCCTAAAGAAATACAATAAAATAGAAAGCTGGATAAGGTGTATATTGGTTGAAAATGACAGTACTTCCTAGAATTTCAATATAGTCCTAATCTGTATGATCTGTTCTCAGCCTTAACTGCTCACATCTCGAAATTCTCAAAAATAGGTTGATGTGAGCAACAGTAGAGCAGACGCCTGTAGCAGCAGGAGCTATGAACATGTATGGTCAAAACAATATCACAGAGCACAAGCTGCTCATTTAGATCAGGGATTCTTAGAGCGCAGCAACTATAAGAGTAAATTAACCCAAACGTCCCTATCAATCAAGTGTGTTAGTTACAAAGCCAGGAAATAACACCTCATTTAGAGAGTAACAGCAGCCAAGGTGAAAGTTAAGTCTTTTTAGAATCACTGAAATAATATCTGCATACAGATACATTCTTATGACAATTTTAGAAGCCAATATTTATCTTAGGCTGGAATGAAAAGCTATTTGTACTAAAGAGAGTAACCTTACCCAAAAAACTGTTAAACCTCACCAAACATAAGATGTATATTCATAACAGAGGCTGAAAGAGCGTGGGATTGCTCAAAGTGCCTGCCTCACCAGATCTCAGCAGAGTGACTGGTTAATTTAGAATTCATGGCACATGCATGACCAGTTATCTCTATTACCTAACTGACTGTATGTGATGTGTCAGTCATGGACAAAAATGGATTTATAACATCGCAATTATCATACATATAGGGTTTCTTTTTAATTATAGGTTGTAAATCGTGCAAAAGGGTGTCATCATGCAGATTACTAATTGTTGCATTACACTTTAATGGATACATCTATTTTAGTGGTCTTCATGTCAATGCTTTTGTTGTTGCTTTTCTTACTGTTGGATGCTATTGATAAAATTATAACACTGATTGTTGCATGTAGAGAGCAATGTCGTGCAAGTTACTCAAAATTAGCAATTACTTACTTACAGTTACTCTTCTCAAAAGTAATTAAATTACTTGCGTATGAAAACAATTAGTTACTGGGAAAAGCAGCTTTTGCTGTACTATTAAATGTCTGCTTCAATTCTCTTATTTAATGCACATACAGCTGTATGATTTTAGTGTTGCTGTAGCACAGTGGGGACAAGACAACTATAAAATCTTATCTATCATGGTACCCATAATCACTATGATAAAAAGTACTTAATAGTAAAGTAAAACATAAGAGATATGTTTTGATGGGCCTGTTTATTTATCACAGACTGCAACTCACAGGTATATTTGTTTCCTTGACTTCAAGGAGGGAAAAATAATGTCCATATTTCCAGCTCAAAAAGCTTACATTGCCTGAACCACGTTTCACTGTGTGAGGTAGTCTAACTAATTCTGATTTTTGATTCAAGACAAAAGTCCTAATAAACAAGCTTGTTTAAATTTCAACAGCTCCAACTGCTTTGTTTAATTAGAAAAGTGATTAGTTACATTTTTAGTTACTGCCATAAGTCATTCATATTTATTTTCTTAATTTAGTATTTTTTTCATGTTTCACTAAAAGTCTTTTAACTCTTTTAAGTGGTTTTTAATGCAAAACATAATTTCATTTTTATGTAACTACATAAAAACAAAAAATAAAGGAATCTTGCGTAGTGGAATTACAGTAACATATTCCAGCACTGGAGTATTGCAATATTATGTGATTCTATGTTTCACTGTATTGATTTTTTTAAAATTCAAATTAAGTTTACATGCAAAGATTTGTAGCAGGCAGTAGTTCCTTTTGTGTTGTTCAGACCCCCGACCACTAGAGAGCAGTGTTATCATTTACAGGATCATCAGCATTTAACTCTTCCTCTGCAACATAACAAACAAGACAGGATCAAACAGGGACAGTCCTAAATTTAGATTCACAAAAAACAAAAGTTGCAATATATCAGCTTGCTTACGGTATCGTGATATATTGCAATATATTTAATCATCACCCCTGTGTAATTCTATATATTGTATCGCCAGATTCTTTCAAATACCCAGCCCTATTGGTAGAAAGTGTAAAATTACTTAATGTATTTTCTTTGAATACAGACTCAAGGAAGCGTACTAATGGGCTCCCTAATAAACAATAAACAATATCATGTATTATTGTACAACCTGAATTACATAGCACACTAATGTAGAAAACCCCTTACATTTGTTAAGGTAAATATGTATTGAATAATTTGCTTTTTGACTTAAAGTTAAAGCCAAATAGGCAGGTAATATGAGATTTTTTGCATCTTCCTGCTCCTTTTTCAGCCAAACAATCTACAGAAGTAGCTTGGGTTACAGGATATTATTTGTTCTCTGGAATTTATACAGTGAAATTAGCTAAATAAAATGAACTGAACAACAGTTTTTTAGCAGGGTTCTTTATGATTCTCCACCATTTAAGATCACCTGTTCTTTCTTCATCCAAGGATTAAGTTGAAATATATATAGGCCACCATAGACTTTTCTCTAGATATAGACCACTTAATGAATTCTGTGTGTGTTTTGAACAAGTCAAACTAAATACAGTGTGAACAGCAGTGGAAAAACACATGGGTAAAACAGAATAAAGCTTTCAGAGGGAACATCCTGTTACAATACATGCCATTTGGTATTAGTTACTCCAGCAGAATACAGTGTACCTGTTTCTCCCTCCAGAGCAGCACTCCCTCCTCGATCAGCTGCTGCTTGAGTCGCAAACCCTCGTCCAAGGTCCTCATCTGGCCCTCGACGTACGCTCTCTCTTGCTGTCCCAGATTCCTGAAGAAAGAGAAAGAGAAATGATGGTCCCATCATTACCGAGAAAACGTCGGCCACCCCTGCAATGGTCACTGAGATGGCGCAATCCAATTTTTAAGGGCCCACAATGCAGCAGGAGTTCAAATGGGAAAAAAAGAAGAATAAATAAGATGGGGACTGATGCTCTGTGGCTTAACTAAATTGTTTTTGGAGTCAGGCAAACATAATATGAGTGTGGACCTTGTGGAAATATAATGAGATATACCCTGCTTGTATGTGCTTCTGAGGGGAATGGCAATGAATGAAATAAGAGAGGACTGTCAACAAAAGAAGTGGGTTACTGTATTAGAAGTTACACTGATGCATGTAGGGTACATTTCAGCATTTTGCAGGGGCTGATAAATACAACCTGGCTAGAACTCAGGTTCTTAGAATTATCTTTGTTCTGTGCAGTTTGTCATTTATTTCCTATAGAAACTAAATTATCTGCAGGGAAAACACAACAGAGAAAAGGTACAATTTACAGTGCTGAAAGGAAAGTGTAATGAGGTGGTGAGTCATATTTGTTGTTATAATGGATGGATTCCTCAAAACAGATTTGTGATGCATATACATTACATCTCACTCTGTAGTGCATGGAGTTTTAATCATAGTGACACCATGCCCCCTGGTGGAACAATGAATGACTCACTATCACATGGACACAGAGCAATTTAACCATCTATCACACTGCTACTATAATAAATGTCCCTATGTTTAGGACAACTTGGATGAAAATAAAATCTGTGTTATTTTCAAATACTGAATCTCTCAAATATTGAACTGACCAGCAAGAGTTCTGGCAGTGAGCGGGGCTGTTGTATTCATCCGAAGCATCGCAGCAATCTGGCAGGAGGCGCAGGAGAAACCAATCCAATGCACATACAAAAGAACAGAAGAGCATACAACACATCAACAAGACGATGGGAACAGTATGCTTTTACACAATTGTTTTTGGTTTCATCAATACATAATGGCAGCAAAGGACACAGACATGAATTTCAGTATAAAACAAAACATGATGAACGTTGAGGTAGTTATTTTGTATTTTATATTTTGTAAGTATTTCTTTAAAGCATCACATTTGTTCCAGAGCAGTAGACCTGATTTTTACAATACATTTATATTCCTCAGTACTTTTCTGACCATTTGTAGACAAAGAAATAAAAAAAATAGAAACACTTCATAGGAAGGGTGCAAATTATATACCTAAGTAATGTTTAACTAATGCATGAATAAATGCAATGTATGATGTATCATGAATTTCTGTTGCTCACTGTGAACTAATGATCAAGTCACTAAGACTTTATGTGATTAATTCACACTTAAAACATAGAATAAGTAACATTTCCATATGAAAATATCTAAAAATGACTAAGCCCACTGTATTTCCTCAAATAAAAGCCAGGTCTCTAATAATGGCCAAGGGCCTGGTCAACATGAACCAATAAAGGCCAGTCCCCAAATACAGACTAGGTTTAAAAATCCTGGTGCCTGTCATATAATGTGTACACCAGTTAAGCACAATGTACACTTCTACCACTTTAATTTGATAAATTCAACACACAAGCATTGCAAGATGGCAAAACTTTCACAATAAAAGCCCTGGAATGGTTACTATTCACTGAAACACTAGAGGGATTTTAATTTGAAACTGTTAAGTAAGCACTGAGTTTGTTTTAATATTGCAAACTGATCAAAATGAGGCTTCATACTAAATATGACCAATTCAACTGATAAAGGCCAGCCTCTAATACAAGCCTGCTTCAAATAAGGGCCTGATTTTTTTTTGCATCTTTTTGCAGTTGAGATAAAGGCCCTGGACACTCAGCAGCCTGTTTCATTTGGTTTCCAATCAGTAGGGTCATACTGTTAGTATCATTACTTGCAGCTAGTTCATTAGAATTAAACAAAAAAAAGGGTGAATATATACTACGCCACTAAATGTAACACGAACATGAGTCACATCAGATAGATTTTAAGCACAGTGGTCATCACTGGGATTCTTTGTTGAACACTGCCTTCATGAGATCATATCTATGCATAGTGAGTCAGTTTTTCATCTATTAAATATATAAAACCAAGTATGATCTCAGCGAATTTCTAGCCTGACTACAACCAGACCCAATGTCAGCCTCAGCAACATTAAAGGTTCAGTGTGTTAGATTTAGGGGCATCTAATCTAATTCCTTAGTGTATAATCACCTGAAAGTAAGAACTGTTGTGTTTTTGTTACCTCAGAATGAGCCATTATATGTACAGTGGGGGCCATTATACTCAGAGTATCATGTTGCAACTCTGTGTTTCCACAGTAGCTCAGAATGAACTTAGGCTTTTTTTTGTTTTACACCAGGTGGCATCCAGTGCATTGCTTGCCTTACTACAACCCTAAATAAGAAATAGTTGGAACAGTATGGAAAAATGCTAATAAAAAATAATGCAGTGATATTAAAATGTACTTTGACTTGTATTTCATTGTAGACAGTATAAACACAACATATTTCATGTCTTGTCTGCTCATTATTATGAAATGAACCATCTTTCACTCTGTTAGAAACCAGATAAATGTTGAACTGAACATCAAAATTAAAGTAATTAATCAATAAATGTGGAAGTGAACATCAAACTAGCCATAAAAAAATCTAGGTGGGAGTGATTTATATCTTTGGAGGTATTATTTTCCCTCATCAGTACTTTCAGTTTAGAAACTTAGCATCAGTGATCGGCCACCATAAGCACCAACTTCTACCGATACAATAGTTTGTCAAACGTCCTATCTGCCAAACCAGTTAACTGGTCTATCTCCACTACACACTAAATTTTGAATAAACAGCAGCCAATAAATAATGCCAAACTACTTCACAGCTGGTGTTTGTCTTACATGACAGTACTTTACTGGAAAATTTTGGGTGCACCTAAATGATGTGCACCTACATGAAAAAGTTAGGCCAGTGCAACCAATGTAAAAATCTTCATCTGTTTCTATGAAAACAGGTACTATTGTGCTTCCGGAGGGGCTGAGTTCATGGGTCTGAACTAACATGAATGTACCAACTGCATCAAGTGATTATCTTTTAAGTGTGAACTAATTACATAAAGTGATTGTGAGCAACGGGAATTTATGGATTAAATCACCAGAAGTCATTCATTAGTCAAACATTACTTAGGAATAGGACTTGTGCCATTATTTTAAAATGTCACCAAATAATCACTCTTGAAAATATTCACTAGGTGCAGCCCAACCAACAACACACATTTAACAGCACATGTAAAGGGCTATATTTAATGTGGTTACACCGACCAATTAGTTGTGATGTTGTTGATCCAGCCCACCACTTTTCACCTTAACACATGTTAAGAGTTTTCTGCCTCATAGTATCTCTGTCTGGTTCAGAGAAGTTGTCTTGAAATCAGCCATTTAAAAGATCAGCAGCTCAGTAAGTAATTGCTCAGATGAGGCTCTTGCCCTATAGAGTGGGCACAGTGTGAAATTTCTCAGTTATCCAAAATCCCATTGGTGATGAGTGGAACAAGAGCATTAGAAAGGAAGCCAATGAAAATTTCTCAACAACTAGTTTACAAAGAAATGTGATGAAGTGGCTCTATTCAAGGCAGGGAAAGCAGAAAAAAAGGAGAGAGAACTGAGGGTAGGGAACAAGAGGCTTTCATTGTTCATTCCTTCAATTCTTTACTCACAAAGCACTGGTGAGGTGACAGAGAGGAGGTGTTGACAACAAAATGTATTGATTTTATCCAAAGTGGAGAGCTACTGCGAAGCAAAGTGAATGAGAAAGGGGAGCTGAAAACTATCTTTTTGGGCATTTGGTGAGGCAGTATTTACAGGCCTTGTGAAATTAAGTACAGGATGCTTTTCAAGCAAGCTTAGTGATGAGAGTAATTGAAAACATGTGGATGCATCTGTTAGAGAGCCATGTTGTGTTTGCTGCCTCTACTTCATCTATTTGTTTGTACTTGAAAAGGAGTGACAGTGTATACACTAACAGATCCTTTCTTAACAACATGTAAAATATTACTTCCTGGCAATGTCTACAAAACACACAAAAGAAGAAAAAGCAAACAGAACAACTTCCTACCACACAATAAATTTTAATTAAGTATGCTGATCAAAATCTTCTGATTATGTATGAAATGAATAAGTTGATAGTAGGGTTGGCCTCACAATCATAGATGGCGATTGATCTTAATTTGTCATATGATCTATTTTTCAGAGGGATCGTACAGATAGTGTGATTAAAACAATAAATAACAGCACTGTCAAAACTTTCCTATTCACTTAACATTCATTTTAAATGGCCCGTTTACCAGGGTAATTTTAGGGAGAACGTTGCACTAACCTTTGGGTTTGTAGCATTAATGTCGCTAGCACATGCAGGTCTCCAGGTTAGTGAGGTTTTTAGCAGTCCATTTATAGTGATTCTTTATCATCTGTCTGCATTAAAGTGTTCAGCTTTAGTCCATGTTAACTTGCAGAGTTTATGTAACATGTTGTTTTCCTGCTGCTGAAAAAATAATGACAAAGAATTACCTGCTGCAGGTTCGACTTCTGAATACAACGTGCAGTGAGTCTAATTTTATCTTTATTTGATCAAGATATGGCCAAATTTTGTAATAATGTTGGTCCAAAATGATGGAAAAATGCAGAGTTTTTCAGTCAGATAATAACAGTAACATTAACAAAAAGCCATCACACAGACTAAGCAGACTAATGCATAAACCAGAGAAAACTAGAAGAAAACTTGTTATAGTTTGGTTGTAACTCACCTATATTTTATAAGAGGAGAGAAAATTGTGATTGAGATGGTGGATCGTGAATCTATCTCAAAAGATTGTCATGTGATCTTTTGGCCAAATAACTCAGTAATACCTAGTGTTAGTAATATTATTACAGTACACTCATCATAGCATCATCACATACCTATTCATTACTAAAGGCACTAGTAGTGTTGCCCTTGTTTTCCTTGAAAAATTCAGAAGCAGAAAATATTGTTTACTAGGCCTGCATGATATGAAGAAAATCTGTGCTGTGCGACAACATTGTCTAGTATTGCAATGACAGTATTACTTGTGATAAAGTGACCTTGCAGCCACACCAAGTTGACACAAATTAATATGAGGATCACTGACAGCTACCTGGAGCTAAATCTGATTGGCCAAATGGTGTGAATGCTGAAGATGAATGCATGGCATGTGGAAATAAGTTATAAGTAAAGTTTTTTATAATTTTTCAGGCAGTCTTTTGCAATGTTCCTATCACAATGACAATGAAAGTTATTATCATCAATGAAAATTAATGAAATAATGAAAACTAGATGTGAAAAAAACATTTTCAATTTACAAAAAAACCATAGCTAATTGAAACTGTATTATGTGTTCACAAAACTAATTGAGGATCCTCGTTTGGTTCAGACTTTCCAACTTTTCAGTTTGATCCAAATTAAATTTGCAGGTGTGAAAACTCCTGCAGACTATATTCCGGACCAAACAGCCGGTCCAACAAAAAAAAGGTGGTCTCGGTCCGGATTAGACTGAACCATGGTTCAGTTCATATAAAATGTGAAAACACTTTTTTGGATGTTTTGGATTTTCTGACTTATCACAGGGCTACTGCTGCCATTAAACAAAAGAAGAAGAAAAACAAATGGAACAAGATACTCTAGCGAGTTATTTGTGATATGGTCCGGAAATCACAAGTCAACTGGGAAAAACACATAATGTTTGTAATGCCATAATAATAACGATATAGTGGCAACATTATCAATCTGTTCATTCATGTTTCTCTGGATTAACAGCATGCCCATCTCTGAAGCACAGCCACGTATAAACCAATCAATGTCAAGTATAATGAGATGCAGCACACGTAGATGATGACAGCAGGACATAGGTATATCCATATGCGTACACTATGCATTGTTTAGTCCGCTTCCAAAATTGCAGTGTATAACTAACAGCAAAACTAACCAGACCAAAGGTATACAACATAAAAAACCTCAACCTTCGCTCAGGCTTTCAGGTGTAAAAACATCCTATGTATTCATCTTCATCTGATTTCTCAAAGGTAAAAATCCCACAAATCTAAAAGTGCATTTGAAAAGCTCACAATAGAAGGCTAACATAGCTTAGCTTGACAGTGTAAGAGAGAACGCTCACCACAAGACAAACGTCTTTCAGTTACTTATAGTTATTTAGTCTATTTATAGATATTTATGTCTACACTGGAATGGTTGTTTATCTGTCTTAAGTGAATGCATTTTTAAATTATATGATGTTTTGTTGAGTTTTTTATTTATTTTTTTGACCTTTTTAAATCTTGTCCTTGACCCATATTACAAAAACAGTGAAACTAATAAAAACTAAATTAAAACTAAGCCATCCATGCATCCATCATCTACCGCTTATCCGGGGCCGGGTCGCGGGGGCAGCAGTCTAAGCAGGGCTCCAGCTCTTCCGGTGGGACCCCAAGGCGTTCCCAGGCCAGCTGAGAGACATAGTCCCTCCAGCGTGTCCTGGGTCTGCCCCGAGGCCTCCTCCCGTTGGGGCATGCCTGGAACGGCTCCCGAGGGAGAGGTCCCAAAGGCATGCAGAACAGATGTCCAAGCCACCTCAGCTGGTTCCTCTCGACATGGAGAAGTAGCGGCTCTACTCCGAGCTCCTCCCTGG
>JAPQRN010000011.1:13119246-13137547 GCA_037367275.1 Coranthus polyacanthus
TATTATTTGACATTCCATCATCCTATACAATTATTGGTATCCTGACAATTATACATTGACGAAGTAATGGATAGGTATGGAAAATGTAATATAATTATATATATGTACAGATCTGGTGAATATATTTAAATATATTTTGAAATATATTGTCAATTTGTGTATTTATTACATTGCTGCATGTGTGTTTACCAGGTCATTTAATTCAAAAAGATAGATATAAAGGTGATAAATAGATGTAAATATACCTGAAAAAAAATCTTAAAACATAAAAAATGTGTTTCAATTATTTTAACACACTGAATTGCATATTTATTACTTGCATGTATCAATTATTATCATTATTTTTTTTACATTGACTTTCTTATGTCTGCACTACTTCAAAAAGCAACACCTTGGTTCCATGATAGATGGATAGATTCACAAACAGCAAGTTACAACATAGTTTGACAGTTTTATTAATAATAACAATCACAAAATGTACAATATAAAAACCAACAGGTATGAAACAAAAATTGTCTAAATACAGTGGGTTTGAGGCACTTGAGGGCGAATCTAAAAACCCAATTTACAAAAAGGTTAATTACAGAGATTCAAAAATGTCATATCAGGTACGTTACGTTGTTATTCACTTTTCAGTGTTGAGTCGTGTATATAGACCAGTGTTGCAAAGTGACTCCTTGCTCTGGAGGTAAGAAAGGTCTCGGATCATGCTCGGGAAAGAATATGAGTCCAGCGGTGGACGAAGTGGAAACACTGGCATCAGTCCGGAGGTCATGTACGGTGACATAAAACCTGCCATACCGGCGTTTGCAGATGAATACGCCAACCGTAAGGGGCCCACACCCAGACGAGGGCTGAGGCCATACAGGCTGTCTCCCCCGGCGGCAGTGGGTGGTATGTGAACCGCGGAGAAGGCGGATTTGTTCCCCACGGCTCCGAGCGCTCCGGGCAATCCCGCAGGAGGCCTCATAGACAAACCATCCGAGTCGATTTTGTTCTCTTTGGAGCTCAGCACAAGTTCGATGGATTTGACAATGTCACCTTTGCACGTCCTCACCATAGACTCCAGGGTGTCCCGTTTCTGATAGGGGAAGATTCTGGCCATGATGTCGGTGGGGTCACGCGGGTCCAGGCTGGGGTAGTTCGGTTTTTCCGACTCGCTCCCTGACTCGGGATCTGAAGACGAAAGCGACCTCTGGGGGCTCTCAGTGTGATCTGAGCGCTGATCAAACATCGGGGACGGACTAGCACTGTCGTCTGTAAATGAAGTCGTGTTGTTCGTCTTGTCAGTTGGAGATGGAGGACGCGCGGTGTGAGGCGCAAAGAGGGGTCGACCCACGAATCCGTTACAAAAGTTGTACTTGCCCAATTTATCATCTGAAATATGAAAAAAGGTTGTCTTTAAATACTGTGCTCATTTCTTTCAACTGTACGTAAAATGCTTGAAATTGGAGAAGTAACAATTTTTTAGATTTTTGTTGCAACTCAAACTTACAGTAAAACAGTACAGTGAAATGTCGACAATTATTCAAATAATTTATAAGGAATAATCTCTAAAATGGACCCACCTTCTTTATGGTTTTCTGTTCCAAAAACCTCAAACCCTGGAGCTCTGCTGTTGGTAGGTGCTGGAACCCCGGGGCCCACGGGTGACCCCTGAGGGATCCCTGTCTCGGGGTATAGGAGGCGCAGCTCCCGGGCCTCGCTCTCCTCTTGAGCTTGTTGCCTCCGCAGTGCCACCTGCGCAGCCATCACCCTCTGCCTCTCCGCTATCAGGGTGCACTTAGCGCACACACAGTCTCTCCAGCGGCAAAAGCGCTTGTGACCTTTGAGCGCCGAAACCACGCCGTGGTTCCTACATCTGGCGCACTTCGGAGTGCGTGGGTATCCCCTCTCCAACGTGGGGTTACAAGCCCGCAGAAAGAGAGGCGGAGGGCGCAGGAGAGAAGGGGGAACCTGCAAGCCGCCGACCGTGTGCCCGGCCAGGCCAAGCGGTCTGATCCTGCTGTCCATTGCCTGAGGGGATGCAAACTATTTTTTTCGCGGCCCAGTGCACTTGTTAAGCTCTTGTTAAAGTGTTGTCATTCAGGTGATTTGGCCTTCTCTGAGTGACTGCGTCTCTCTACTGCCGCTGGCTCTCTGAAGCAGCGCCTTAAGTGTCCCCTCTCCAGGTGGTTTGACATGAAATACAACACCCTGGTCACACCCCTTTCCGCTCTAGCCTTTAATACCCTATCATGTTTATTTGTTGAACAGCGGTCTAATCTGATGCAATCTAGCCCAAATGCAGATGCAGTTTTGGGAAAACTTGAACTAAAAACTTACATTTTTAAAATTGCTAAAACCAAAAGTGATACATTTTGGTAATAATAATGATATTAACTATGGATTTAATGAATTAAGTGTAGCCAAAGAATCTTTTCTAATCTTTTCCAAACAGAAAGAAAAACACGTTGCCTCAGGTTAGTCAGGTACAATGGACACTTTGGTTTCCCCTACTGAGCAATGAACATTCACTATGAGGATGTTTTTAACACAACAATGGTACTAACAGTCACTAAAAGAACAGGTAATTATCTACCTGGTTATTCTGTTGAACAAATTACCTTGACAAAAGACCCATCTGCCAACAAACACCCAGATTGGTGGATAAATAATCGCGCCTTGTCACATGTTTCATTCATTTCTCTGTCCTCAAACAGGATGGAGTTACACACAACAGATTGCCTTTCCATTATTACACAGAAAACAACTTAAGTATAAAATGACAAACAGGCTGGGAGTCACCAAGGGGAACACATAACTTAAACAAAGTAGCTTGCTGTTTTGACATAGTGCAACATAATCTAACTGATGAATACAAATATGACAGTAATAGTGGTGACACAAGTATTCAGACCCTTTAGGAAAAGTGCTAAATTCTGCATTCAAAACCTCCCTTACCGGTAAGTAAAAATATGTATTTATTATGAACAAAATGTACTTAAAGTATGAAAAGTAACAGTAGTCATAGTTTAGTAAAAATGATTCCTGTCAGTTTTATTATTATATATGATATTTTTGGATGAATTTAACTGATGAATGAATGTTGCATTTTACTGTTGTAGATGTGTAAGGCTGGGCTCACTTGAACAATTTTATTTTCTGTTGAGTAGTTTACAGCAATGAATTATATTCTTATGTGTTCCCAAATGTATTTTTCACTGGGACCCACTTTTTAGAAAGGACAAACCATTGGGACCCTATTCACTATAGGCCTTATCTATATGTATATGTATAAAAGTTGTACATATGAATGTTTTATTATTATTTATTTATTTATTTATTATTATTTTGACCATTTTCTACATAATCTTCTACTATCTTGAACAGATAAACCAGACATTTTGTAGAGATATGTGTTTCATTAATCACAAACTTAATTTCATGCACATATTATTGAAAACATGTACACATTTTAACTAATTTATAAATGACACAAAATAGATCCATTTAGGCTAACAGGCTCTAATGCACACAGGAAGTATAGGAGCCTTTCACCATGTCACCATGCTGCTGTCAAAGGTCAAGTTTCTACATAAAAATTGTTCTTTTACATTTGCTGCCAAACCGTGGTTGTTGAAATGACCATTTCTTTCCTTGTTTGATTATGGGGACACAGTCTATAGACTGGCAAAGGAACACTTCATAACCTTGATACAAGTTCTTTCTCTGCTATTCGATTTGTTAAAAACATCACTTTCAAAACACATTATTGTCTCAAATGGCCCTCGTTGCAAACTCCTCATAATATCCACTGGTTCATGCTCATTTATAAAACTCTTTTCGGATACTCACCCTCTTGTCTAAGCTAGCTATTGCAACTAGTATCGGCAGCAAAGTAAAATACACGTCACGTCTTCTCTGTAAATCTGTGTAAAGGTTCAACTCATACTTTGGCCTGTTGTCTTCCCAGTTTGCTGCAGCTAATGACTGGAATCTGTTCCAAGAAATGTGACACATTTATCTTAGTCTCAGCTTTTAAGCATCTTCTTAAGGACATTTTAATGATACCTGTAAATGTTTTACTTTTGATTTATTAACTGCTTTTATGGGCCTACTCATGGTCATCTTAAATGTAATCTTTAATGTTTGATGAACTGCTTTTGTTTTTTCATTGTCTATTGTTTTGTCTATTAGTCTATTGTTGCTTGTATTGTCTTTTCCATACCCTTTGTAAATAATAACTGTTCTTAATGTTTTGACTGGTAAAAAAAATAAAGGTCAAAATAAAACAAATAAATAAAAAAAATTAAGGATAATCATCAGAACAATACAAATGTTCATTACTATCAAAGGATTTCTTCTTAGAAAAGCTTGAAATGTGCCCCGAATAAAATCTGTGATCCAGTCTTTGGGAATGGATGGGTTTTTATTTATCTCAAGGAGGAGAATATTAAACTCAGCCCATAAAAGAACACTTCATCCATCAATTTGTCCCAGACATCCGATGTAACACATTTGGTATCTGAAAAGAAACTAAATCTGTCAGACAAATGTAATGGAGTAAAAAGTTCAATATATGCCTTTGAGATGTAGTCGAGTAGAAGTATAGACATGCATAAAATGGAAATACTCAACTAAAGCACAAGCACCTCACGTTTAAGTACAGCACTTGTAAAAGTACTGTTCCATCACATTCCATCACTGTTTACTAAAAGGTACTGTGTTCTGGATGTCCCTGTAGTATATGTATGCACTTTTCTGACAGTAAAATGGTTAAAAACTAAATGTTTAGAGCGATAGGATCCTCTCCTAATTATCTGCAGATGAGAGTGAGACATCAGTAGCTTGTCTTGGTCTCCCTGTAGTTCTGACTCCACTAGACCCCCTTTGAATAATGGATGTGGGTTAAAGAGCCAGTGGATGGAAGCACTCAAGCCCCTCGTGGCGTTTTACTGAGATAATGATTCCCTGAAGGGCATCTCTGAGGAAAGACTGTTGCCGCAAAAAAATGCTTATGGTATAATACACAATGAGTCAGTGCAGATAATGCTGTTATTAGTCGCTAATATAACTACTTAGCCCACTTACAGGCACCAGGCGTTGCAGTGTGCTGATAAAAATAACTAAACTTACGAGGGACCGCTTGTACTTTTACTCTTGTCAAATTTCTATTCACCTCTCACACAGCTCCATCAGTCCTTAAGTGATACCCATCTTATCACTCACATACCTGGCTTGATTTGTGGAGCTACAATATGCATGCCTGCATGTATATAATCATGCATGTGTTTGCAAGTACATATGTAAACACATGTTGTGCAAAGACGCTTAATCTCTGGTTTGATGTGTTCTGGCATTCATCGTAACAAAAGCCTTGTACAGAGGGAGCTTTCAGAATGAACAAGCAAGTCTGCTATTTGCAGAAAGATGCTCCAGGAGTTATGGGCCCCGATAGATAGGGGTCGGTACTCCAGCTGTGCACTATACAGCCAACATGAAGATAATCTGAAACGCATCCATCAACAGAGAGAGAGAGTGTGCTCAAAAACATAAATAAAGGCCAGTGATGCAGATGCTTATTGCTGTGTGGATGCAGCATTTATCATTTCATCCAGTGTGAAGCGGAATTTGAGGTTTGGATCTGCAAGGTTTGGCAAGTTTATCCAGGCACATTAAGCTGCTCCAACATGGCTTTTTATACAGACCTGGTAGGCGGTTTATATGGACCAGTTACAGCTTTTTCTTGTACTGAGAGAAAGTGGAAGCAGCACGGTGATAAAAAGCCTATGTGTCAGGGTAAATGCGTGTGTCACTATATATTGAGCCCTTGGGAAAGCTCCATTTTAGTCTTATTTTCTAATTACCCAAAGGAAGGAAAAGGGGACACAAACAGCTTCTTGGAGAAGCCTATATAAATTGGATTATGTAGAAAAGTGTTATATTTACTCATTTACTGTATCTGGATCAGAGGATTACTGCAGGGATCTTTAAATGCCTTCAAATATCAATTTCCCTTTGAAACAAAATCATATTTAACTGGTTGGTTTTATTGTAGATCTTCAGATCTAATTTAAACAGTGTTAGGTACATAGTTAATTACAGTTACTAATCAAAATGTTTGTGACAAAAGGTGTTGTATCTGAATATCTCCTTTTCAATAAAAAGTTTAGCCTATATGTAA
Organism: Coranthus polyacanthus; assembly: GCA_037367275.1. Lineage (NCBI taxonomy): Eukaryota > Metazoa > Chordata > Actinopteri > Kurtiformes > Apogonidae > Coranthus > Coranthus polyacanthus. The sequence continues at coordinate 13,125,413 of JAPQRN010000011.1, forward strand.
AATAGAATTTTCCTTTACTATGTTCAGTTTGTTGTTTGTGATATATATACTTTGTTTTGGTGGTTGTGTGTTATGTTCTAATCTTAATTAAAGTTTCATTGAAGAACTTTTAATACAAGTTTGACAGTTTTCAGTTAAGCATTGCTGTGAGGCTTTTCAGCTTTATAGTTTGTTGCAGAGATGACATATTTTTGTAGTCCATCCTGGGTATTAGTGTTGCCCTTTGTAGTATTCTTTGCATTATTGTATAAAATGCACTCTGTGGCAAACATACGTTTATGATACTTTTGTTCAGCAAGATTATCTTCACAAAAATTAAAAACTTAATTTACTTTCATGCACTTACCTCTTCTACAAAAAATATTCATCTTACTGTGACGTGATCTAGCTGGTGAATAGAATAGTTCGTAGGAGTGCAAAACAACGAGGCTGTAAAGGCGGACTAGTGTACAGATGTGTTTTCATGTTTGGTGTGAGGATGTTTAATGATCCCAAGAACCTCTGTAAGTCTCATTTAGCCACTTGTTTACAAATGACCGTAAGCAAAATGAGTGAAAACTCCTTATTTCACACCTTATTTCAAGCATCTAACAAAATACTCATTCCAAAAACCCTAGAGACAAGAGAACTGGAAGTGTAAAATGCTTACTCACTTCCGGGATTTGATTTGTCAACATGTTGTGTTTTGTTTGTGTTTCCTAATAGGGAATTGGAATCGCTGTCCATTATGGGGCAGGGGCGCCATCTTTGGATGACAGCTTACGTAGCTGTCACTGTCACTTCACAGTGTTTAACATTAACTATATAGACTATGGCGTCCTGTCATGGCATCATATGCCCTGCTGTAGTCTTGGAAATAACAGAAAATATTGTGGCAAGAGGACTTACACTTATCTCTTTCATATTAGACCCAGCCGCTTCACACTCGGCTGCAAACCACCCCAGTGCACGCTGAAGGTCCAGGTTTGATGAAGCCATCAGGACCACATCATCTGCAAAAAGCAGAGAAGAGATCCTGTGGTCCCCAAACCGGACCCCCTCCAGCCCCTGGCTGCACCTAGAAATCCTGTCCATAAAAGTTATGAACAGAACCGGTGACAAAGGGCAGCCTTGCTGGAGTCCAACGTGCACCGGGAACAGGTCTGACTTACTGCGGGCAATGTGAACCAGACTCCTGCTCTGGTCATACAGGGACTGGACTGCCCTTAGCAAAGGACCATCAGGACCATACTCCCGGAGCACCCCCCACAGAATGCCACGAGGGACACGATCGAGTGCCTTCTCCAAATCCACAAAGCACATGTGGACTGGTTGGGTGAACTCCCATGAACCCTCGAGCACCTGACGGAGGGTATAGAGCTGGTCCAGAGTTCCACAACCAGGACGAAAACCGCATTGTTCCTCCAGGATCCGAGGTTCGACTATTGGCTGGATCCTTTCCTGACTCTCCTGGGGAGGTTGAGGAGTGTGATCCCTCTGTAGCTGGAACACACCCCCGGTCTTGAAAAGAGGGACCACCACCCCGGTCTGCCAGTCCAGAGGCACTGTCCCCGACCGTCATGCGATGTTACAGAGACGTGTCAGCCACGACAGTCCCTGCACATCCAGAGACTTTAGGTATTCAGAGCGGACCTCATCCACCCCCGGTGCCCTGCCACCAAGCAGCTTTCCAACTACCTCGGTGACTTCAGCTTAGGTGATGGACGAGTCTGCCCCCGGAACCCAGCCTCTGCTTCCTCAGCAGAAGACGTGACGCGGGATTGAGGAGATCCTCAAACTATTCTTTCCACCGCCCGACAACATCTCCAGTTGAGGTCAACAGCTCCCCACCTCCACTGTAAACAGTGTTGGTGAAGCACTGCTTCCCCCTCCTGAGGCGCCAGATGGTTTGCCAGAATTTCCTCAGGGCCGTCCTCCTCCATGGCCTCCCTAAACTCCTCCCAGACCCGAGTTTTTGCCTCCACAACAGCCCGGGCTGCGGCACACTTGGCCTGCCGGTACCCGTCAGCTGCCTCAGGTGTCCCAAGAGCCAACAACGCTCGATAGGACTCCTTCAGCCTGATGGCATCCATTACTTCTGGTGTCCATCACTGGGTTCGGGGATTGCCACCACGACAGGCACCGGAGACCCTGTGACGATAGCTCCGCGCAGCAGCTTCAACAATGGAGGTGGAGAACATGGTCCACTCGGACTCGATGTCTCCAGCCTCCCCCGGCATCTGAGAGAAGGCTGCGCTGACAGAAGGCTCTGCCAGATGTTCCCAACAGACCCTCACAACACATTTGGGCCTGCTGAGTCTGTCTGGCTTCCTCCACTGCCAGCACACTGAACTCACCACCAGGTGGTGATCAGTTAACAGCTCTGCCCCTTTCTTCACCCTAGTGTCCAAGACACGTGGCCGGAGATCAGATGACACGACTACAAAGTCTATCAGCTACCTCCAGCCTAGGGTGTCCTGGTGTCACGTGCACTTGTGGACACCCCTGTGCTCGAGCATGGTGTTTGTTATCGACAAGCTGTAACTAGCACAGAATAACAGAACACCACTTGGGTTTAGATTGGGGAGGCCGTTCATCCCAGTCACTCACCTCCAGGTCTCACTGTCATTGCCCACACAAGCGTTGAAGTCCCCCTGTAGAACAATGGAGTCCCCAGTCAGAGCACACTCGGCCCATAGGCTGAGACAACAGTTAGAGACCTGTCCCCAACCCGAAGGCGTGACCCTCACCCCGGTGTATCACTAGGTCTAAGGAGGGATTCTGATTTAGAGGTGATCAGGTCCATGGCGGTCTCTGTCCTGTGAGCTTGTCTCAGGACACCTGCCTTTTGACAGGTTTAACTCCCCTCATCATCATCAAAAGTCATTCAGAGATCAGCTTGCATCATGAGAATGAAAAGTAATTGCATTATTTATTTTTGGTATGGTTAGTTGGTTGGGAAATTGGCTGAAACCCCACTACACAAAAGTATTTTCTGACCATGTTAACTAGGTGGGTAATGGCGGTGTACAGGCGGTATGCTCCAAATATAGTGGACTCGCTGTTGATGACATCACTTCCATCTACTTCCATGGTTTGGGATAAAAAAAAGGAAGAAAAAGATTGTTCAACCTCACTCCTCAAAACTGAGTAGAGCAAAGGGATTAGCAGGGATAAGTGCAGTTAGAGTAGATACGGCTAGACAGTGTCTTAATTGTGTTTTTAACAGATCTGCCCATGTCAGATATGGTGTTTCATCACAGTCATGTGCCTCCTAGGACAGGGCTTTATCAGTCCAACTTCTTATCTGAAGCAAGGTGGCTGCTAATCTACTCAAAAATCTCACAAAACCTGATTATGTCTCCCACTGTCAGAGAGATGGAGAGAAGGAGGAGGAGGGGGGAGGAGAAAGGCAAGACGAGGCAGAAAGGAAGAGAAACTCACCATTAAACAGTAAATCAGTGGATCTGTACCTTTGTCACATCTTTTATGCAACTGTCACATAAAGAGATCTACATTTTGCATTCCTGTGTCTCTATCCAAATTGTTCTATACCCTTCTTTATTTGATTTTCACAATGCAGCTGTAAGTCTCCTGTTGCACAGCGGGTGGAAATAAGACATTATTTTTGCCAACTATGACTCACAGGAAGTTCAGAAATCATCACATGACACATTTTTGGCATTTAAGTGCCTTTAACTTTCAGGAACCTAGCATTGTTTCCGAAAATATCACGCTCAAGTTACACCAAATTCCCCTCTCTTTCAACATGCAAAGGGTCTCAGCCTTTGTGTGTTTACCCTCTCATCTGTCACTTCACACCCTTGTCATTTAAGTGCCACATAGTAACCTCCACTTCACTGCTGATAAGTGAATGACCACAAGTGATGGCCTTCTGCTTGCTACCAAGTGTGTAATACATTCAAAATATAAACCAATATATTTATGTCAATGCCAGGTATTATATTGAAGCTCTACAAACACAGAGTAAAGTGATTTGCGTTCCATGTGACGTGTGCGGCCTCAGTGGGGTTCAACAAGCAACTTTGCTTTTAGTGAATCTTTCAAGATTGTTTCCTCTGTTTTTTTTTCAGATTTTTGTGCCAGGGGATGTTGACTGTTGCTGTGCTGTTGGACTTGGCATGTCTGTTTACGAAGCCTAGAGCATGAGTTATGTCTTTGCCAGCATCCTACAGAAACATTCTCACACAACTTTCTCTGGAGATTAGACAACTAGGCCGCTTTGAGGTGCAAAACTTCACTGTGAAATATGTAAACGTGGAGTTTTGTTCCAAAATAAGATGTTCTTTTGATGAAAAGATGAATAAAATATATTAGATGGAGGAGAATTTAAAAGTAGTGTGGCTCAGGTGAAGCACCATCTTGTCAGCAGAAAATATATTGTAAATATAATGTGTTAATTTTAAAAAGTATGGGCATTTTTTGAGCTTCTACATTTTGTGAAACATTATACCTTGTTTCCACTACATTTTCAGGGAGATGTTGTGCTGTATGGAATCTTTTCCTGATAGGGTACTCTAAAGATGCAACTTATGGTTTTTATGAATACAACTTTTTCTTATTTCTAAAGCATTTATTAGTGTTTTGATTCTTTAGGTAAAGCTATACTTCACTGATTTCATGCTAATGAGACAGTTAAAATAATGCAGTTCCATACCTTTAAGTGTAAGATTTTACAATAAGAATACATACCTAGTAATAACATTAACTAAATTGTAAAAACAATAATAAGTATTAAGTAACTCTTAACAAATGTCTAATTTACATTTATCAAGACTTAAGCTACAAACAATCTACTAACTCATATTAGTTACTGATTGATAAAGATGTTAACGTCATTTACTTACTATGTCATGAAGTGTAAGATATTTCAATAACATTTATTCAAAGGTAATGATTGTACAGATTTTCCTAACTTATAGCCACAACCTATAAATTATTGTGCATGTTATAGTGCATAAACATCACAAACCATAACTGGTCAATGATGAATGCTCCTTGTGGCCCTTATGTATTCCTTAAATAAAACTAAATAAATGCATAAGAGTGGTGAGTAAGACTAATATAAGTACTAAACACATTAGTTGACTATTAACAGTTAGTAAATGCTTATTATGGCAAGAACTCATGTTAATTAATGTACCTTTATTGTAAAATAAAACAGTATTATGCAAATCAGTTACAGCAACAGGTCATTTATAACTTTTAAAGGGGTAATGATGAGAATGTACTGTATATACTATATTCACTATTTTAAATGATGGAAACTGCACTTTAGGAGTATTTTCAAGTGGTGATATTGCTAACCAGAGGCATAAGAGGCGGTGCAGGTAGTGTGGTTGCACTATACGTACCACACTTGGCTTTTGTGAAGAATTCAGATTGCCAACTCAGAAATACACCTGTGTCCAAAGAATTACTTACAACATTAAATAAATGTAATGCCATTGGCTAAATCATTTCATAGTCAGTAGCAGCCTACATTAAAATGATATGCTTATTCTACATAAATTAAAACTACAAATAGAATATAAAAACTTTCATTTCTTATTTTCCTTGGCATTTTTATCAAATACAGATAAGCTGTGATGCTGGGTAATTATGTTGTCCAGTGTCAGGTCTCCATTTGATCATGTGACGATACAATACAATATGGTAGCTAGTTTATGCACAATTGGTAACTAGGGCTCAACGTAATAGCATGCACTTGGACCCATTGGAGCAGCTTTAAGCCACTGTTGCAAACCTTACATAAAAATAAAAGGATGCTTATGATATTTGGCTCGTCATTTTGGAATATACTGTACATGGATGAAAAATCTTGCAAAGAACTGTTTTGCAGTTCATAGTTAACTCCATGAAGCTACCCCAGCTAATATATTATTTTCCAGGCCTTGCAGCAAACAGGGGAAGCATCTATAATACACTTATACACACCTGTGCATTTGAATACATGGGATAATAGATTATCCGTCAATTCCTTGCATCTCCTTTGGATTCTATATTGTGCTATCTTTTCCCATCTTCTTCTCCCCTATTGAATATTCCTCCATCTACTCTTTCCCCTCCTCTCACACCTTTACTGGTGGTCTGAGCCTGGTAGGTATCCATCAGGGCCCCTCACTTAGCCCTGCAATGCCTCAGTGCCAGTGAACAATGGTGGGCCAAAGACAGCCAAGTTTGCTCATGAGCACTGGTGTGTGTGGCCGTGGGTGAGTGGGTGGGAGAGCACCACTTGTGTAGCCATGTTAATCATGCTTATTACATCTGCATCAACAAGGTGCATCTATGAGGAAATGCAGGTTCACCTGTACATACTGGTGGACTGTGTGTGTTGCATTGAAGTGCTAATGAGTGCTTGTGTGTGTGTGTGTGTGTGTGTGTGTGTGTGAGGGTGAAGGGAGCATTAATACCTTTAAAGGTTCTGGTCAGGTGCCAGTGAATACAACCTTCACCAAACAGGTTAAGACAGAACCTGAGAGCTCCCCGTTCTGCATTTACTCTGGCTACACTCACTATTTGTTTCCCGTCAAACTCGCTTCTTCATTTAACGATACACTTACAAGGAGAGCTTCACAGCTCAACAATGCATAACTTAGTGGCACATGAGCACATCCCTCTGCGAAGGATTTGAAGAATCAGGTTTCTAAGTGCTTGATGTCTTCGTAAATATGTGACACTTGACAGCGAGTTAAAGAAGAAAATAGAAAGGAAATTGATGTGCTAATGAAAGACACAACGTGGGAATGAAATCTCTGTTGCAGTTATGGTTAGAACATCTTTTTGTATGTACATATTCAACCCAGTCGACAGAATAACACAGGGTTAGGTTTGTGGAGGGCTTAGGTGCTGAGATGGCTCTTTTGCTGTTGTTATATGACAAAAAAATATGCATTTTTGCATATTTTTGGACCTATATTATTAAAATATTTAGAAAATAGCTCATAGAAATTCAAGACCAGTTTGCTCATGGATGAAGCTAACACCAATTCCAATTTTGTGAATAATACATTCAAACATTACATTACAAAAAGCTTATTTTTAAGAGGCATTTTTTATCACATCTTTGCAGACTTTTTCTGTATTAAACCAAACTCTTGTATCTTTCCTTAACCCTAAACCAAGAGTTGCCACAATAACTGAAATAGATACATGTGAATATAATTTCTGAGTAATTTCTCTCAGTCTTGTCATGCACAATAAATCACTAAAATTCAATTAAATCATGGTTTAATTTTCAATTGTGTTTAAAATTAGCTTAATGGTGCTTTCACACCTACCTGGTCTAGACTTTCTGACTTTTCAGTTTGATCTGAGACAACTTTTCAGGGGTGAAACCTCCCCAGGACCATGGCGTGGACCAATCAGCTAAAGTCCAGCAAAAAGAGTCTGGATCAAACTGAACCATGGTCTGGTTCATTTACAGTGTGATAACACTTGTTGGATAGTATGGACTTCTGGACCAATCACAGGAAGGTATGCTGGGTTATCACAAAAAACAAAAGAAGAAGAAAAACAAACTGTAAGTTAAAAATGAGTAGAATTAACAACATACCGATCAGATGCAGCCCTTCTATAAAGGGAGAAGCAGGATGATGAAGGCAGGACATATTAGTCCACTCCCAAAATTGCAGTTTAAAAGCAAAACTAACCAAACCAAATGTATACAATGTAACACAAACAGGAACCATGGTTTGGACCTGGTTCGGATGTGACAACATCCTAAAATTAAGAAAGATTATATTTGATTTTTGATGCATTTCATTTTTATTGAATCCTCACTTTTCTATAGTACTGCACATGGCTACTTTTTCATCACTTAACACAATTAATCAGATAAACTCCCTGAACTCCCTTTTATTTAAAAAATCAGAAGACAGCTTTTCAGTGCCAGTGTCTGTGACTCACCACAGTATGTAAACATGACAAAGACTAAACATAAAATGCAAATTCCAATGCACTACAAGTAGAGATATGAAGAGTCACTGGTTTCACAATTCGATTTGATCTGTGGTGCATCTTTGAAATGAAAAACCTGTAACTGATATAGGCTATATGTTGGTGTGAAACATTTGGTTCAGAAATGTTGAGATCATACATTTTCATGGCTTGCAGATTCGTACAAAGGCAATATTTTATTCTGATGAATGGGTTAATATATTTTTAAGCTATTAAAAGTAATGCACGAATTAATTTGGATTCATTACAACACACTGACTTGAAACTGAGCTAAAAATCACTGGCCTGTGCACATGCATACAAAAAACCCCCTCATAAAACACTGTTCCTTCCCTTTTCTCATATACAAATAGCCAAACAATCAGACCTCAAAAGTGTTGTTTACTGGGTCTAGTCAAGTAAAGAGATCTGCCGTCATCCTATTGGCAAAGTATTCAGGTTAAATTCTGTTTGCTGAAGAGATTTCCTCCAGCTCTGAGGGTTTTCAAATCTCTTCTACAGACTCTGAGAACATGGAAATCCTCACAGAACACAAAACATGATGTTAGCTAGTGTGATGAAAGTTTCACTGTATATTTTGAAGCAGGAAAAAAACAACCAAAGTCCTGTAGTGACAAAAGAGACCTATTGAACCAACCTAAAGTAACAATCACAGAGATTCCAGTTTTTTTCAGCAATAATTGGTAATGGCAGGTTTGCTTTTGAACTGCACTTCCCAGAGATCCAAACCGTTGCATATGTGACATCATCAGCCAGGTGGCCGTTGCTCATTGCAGATGCTGCAGCCAACAATGGCGGAGGTGTAAAGTCATAACTGTAAGTTAGAATTTTCAAAAAACTGCTGTTGTTGGATCACAAAAGTTAATTTTAAGGTGAGAATATAATTGTTTAGACTTCATATCTGTGGCTGTCTTCAACATTTACTCCGATGTTTTCGGAGATCTCCCTTCTAGTGGCTACCGGGAGAAGTAGTAAACCTCTCCCAGCCATGAGCATACAGCATCGGGCAGTCAGCACACAGGGCACCGCAGCCTGATCTCGGCAAGTCTTTTAGAAACATGCCACTGTCTGTGACTTATTTGTAGTGGTTAAACATGATATATATCTCGTTTTGGATATATCTAAAGGGCATTCTTTGGTCTCAGTCTAAATTGTGAGTTATTCTCTACAGTTTCTTCATGGACAGATCAGTTTGGCTGACAGCGAGGTTTGTAACGTTGTACTTTTACTTAACATTATACTCAAGTGCTGTCTTTGCACTTTCTACTGACCCAATAGCAGCAGTATTATGAAAATTATAATGTATAGTTGTAAGTTTTCTTTCTCTGAATGAGAACAGACTAAATAAAGTGGGAAACACACCCCTCAGTAACCCAGTACAGTTCAAAAGCACCACAAACAGCTGACACTAAAAATATGTCAACACAAATGGTGACTGACACATCCATCCATCCATCCATCTTCTACCACTTGTCCAGGTCTGGGTCACGGGGGCAGCAGCCTAAGCAGAGAAGCCCAGACGTCCCTCACCCTGGCCACCTCCTCCAGCTCCTCCAGGGGGACACTGAGGTGTTCCCAGGCCAGCCTAGAGATGTAATCCCTCCAGCGTGTCCTGGGTCTGCCCTGGGGCCTCCTCCCGGTGGGACATGCCCGGAACACCTCCCCAGGCAGGCATCCAGGAGGCAACCTAACTAGGTGCCCGAGCCACCTCAACTGGCTCCTCTCAATGTGGAGGAGCAGCGGCTCTACTCTGAGCTCCCCCCGGATGGCCAAGCTCCACACCCTTTCTCTAAGGGAGAGCCCAGTCACCCGGTGGAGGAAACTCCGCAATCTTGTTCTTTCGGTCACTACCCAAAGCTCGTGACCATAGGTGAGGGTAGGAACATAGATTGACTGGTAAATTGTCTTCACCACAACAGACCGGTACAGTGCCTGCGTCACTGCAGACGCTCCCCGATCCATCTGTCAATTTCCCACTCCATCCTCCCCTCACTCATGAACAAGATCCCGAAATACTTAAACTCCTCCACTTGAGGCAGTGACTCATTCCCAACCTGAAGGGGACACTCCATCCTTTTCCGATCTGGAGGTGCTGATCCTCATCCCTGCTGCTTCACACTCAGCTGCAAACTGTCCCAATGCAAGCTGGAGATCACAACTTGATTAAACCAACAGGACCACATCATCTGCGAAAAGCAGAGCTGTGATCCTGAGGCCACCAAACTGGACATCCTCCATGCCCTCGTTGCACCTAGAAATTCTGTCCATAAAAATTATGAACAAAATTGGTGACAAAGGGCAGCCCTGGCAGAGTCCAACCAGCACCGGGAATGAGTCTGACTTACTGCCAGCACTGCGAACCAAGCTCTGACTCTGGTCGTACAGGGACCAAATGGCCCATGGATCCCATAGGGACCCTAGAGGGACGCAATCAAATGCCTTCTCCAAGTCCACAATGCACACGTGGACTGGATGGGCAAACTTCCATGCACCCGCTAGCACCCTGTAAAGGGTAAAGAGCTGGTCCAGTGTTCCATGACCAGGACGGAATCCACATTGTTCCTCCTGAATCCAAGGTTCAAGTATCGGCCGGACTCTCCTCTCCAGTACCCTGGCATAGACCTTCCCACAGAGGCTGAGGAGTGTGATTCCCCTATGATTGGAATACACCCTCTGGTCCCCCATCTTGAAAAGGGGAACCACCACCCTGCCAAACCAGAGCCACTGTCCCCAACTTCCACGCAATGTTGAGAAGGTGTGTCAACCAAGACAGCCCCTCACCATCCAGAGCCTTAAGGAACTCAGAACAGATCTCATCCACCCCTGGGGCCCAGCCACTGAGGAGTTTCCCAACTACTTCAGAGACCTCAGCCATAGTGATGATCGAGTCCTCCTCTGAGTCACTCGGCTCTGTTTCCTCTACAGAAGATGTGTCAGTGGGGTTGAGGAGATCTTCGAAGTACTCCTAACTGCTACTGACTGACACAAAAATAACTAAATCTACTCCTCTTTAAAACGTTAAATATTAAAATTTTAAATACTATCTAACTACTACTATTAAGTCTACATATAACACCTAAGTGGCAGGCGAGTTACCAAAGCATGAAATGTAAGTAGCTACAGATGTTTTAATATTGCATCGTATTCATATTTTTATAGTTTTTTCAATGAAAATGGAGAGAGGGGGTTGTGTTTTATACATCACAGTGTATGTACATGACTTTTGTAGACATGTATTATAAGATGAGCTGAAATGGTGACAGTCTCACCATGACTGTTCTGTGTCCTCCTGTCCAGTGGTGTCTGGACTCCAGAGTCAAACATGCAAAGTCCAGTCACTATGGTGATGACACACACGTCATTACTGTGCACAAGTGGTGATTATTTTTTGCGGGAATGTCGCCACAGACACGTTTAAATACTGAAAATGCAAGGATTTACATATAATATCCCCAGTGGGTCATGGGCTCAATTGTATGAACTAATAGAGAATGACTATTAACTTTAAAAATTATGCATTAAAAGGCTGTAATAATGATCTTTTTTTTTCTTAAACAAATATTTAAAAACAACTGTTTAGCAGAAAGAGAGTGTGATTTCACTGAAGGATAGAATCCACAATAGTAGATTTATTTCAACTACAGTTCAAAAACTTTTTCTAGTGTGGATATTCTTCCCATAGATGTGTGATAGTTAACTGTTTCCTCTGTTGCAATACTTGGCCTTAGTGAAACCGTCTTAAACGAGTTCAGAAAAGTTCAGGAGAGTGTTGAGGACGTACTAAGAAAAGTGCAGGTGGAGGATAATGAAAGAGGTTAAGTGTGCTATCAGATGTACAGAAGCACAGGAAGAGACATCAGCGCTGTACATCTCAACCTAGGTGTTATGGGAAAATATTCTAGCTTTCAGTAACAGACAATAACAGCTTGGAAATTGTTAAACATTGTCTCTGATAGCAACTGGCATCTACAAAACAAATCAGATGCCAGTTCAGATTAGAGGTAACATGAAACTGTCAGAGAAGCAAAAGCATCTGAGTGGGTTAGTGTATAAGAAAATGAAGAAACGCAGCCAAAAGATGTTTTATTACATGTACTTTGGCTGCTTTAAATACAGTCACAAGTTTCATTTAACTATATATGTGGGAAAATGACACTGTGCTGTTTTGGTGAATTT
>JAPQRN010000011.1:13155218-13183626 GCA_037367275.1 Coranthus polyacanthus
TCAATTCAATTCAATTCAATTCAATTCAATTCAATTCAATTCAATTTTATTTATATAGCCCAATATCACAAATCAAGGATTTGCCCCAAAGGGCTTTACAGTCTGTACAATATACAACACCCTCTGTCCTTAGACCCTCAGTTTGAGTAAGGAAAAACTGCCCAAAAAAAAACCATCTAAGAAAAATAGAAGAAATCTCAGGAAGAGTCACAGAGGAAGGATCCCTCTTCCAGGACGGACAGACAATCGGTGTCGTGTGTACATACAGACATTGTTAAACAGTGAAAAAGAACATGCAGATGGTACTGCAATCAGAATTAGATGAACACTCATAACATAACACAACATTCACACACACTTTTGTCTGAAAGCTCCAAAATGCAAACTCCTGGCGTTAAAATGGCAGTCCAAATGGGTGATGTCACGGTGGCTCCATCCAGTCCTGCAGTCTATGGACATAGCTTACCACAATGTGCGCCAAGCAGCTTAAGCTAGCCACCAAGCTAATGTGTACAGTAAAGTAACATTAATCATTAATTTAACATGTTAAATTAGCATTTGACATTACTTTAGCTAACTTTACTTGCAGCTATTTGATTAGAATGGAAGGTTTGTGATAAACAGAAATTGCATATTGTACACTGAAGTGTTCAAATCAAGGTTAAGCTTATGGCCATTACGTTTCCTTAAAGTTTTGTTGAAATACAGCACTATGTTAGGAAAGTGACATGGAATGACAGACATCTGCCGTTCTAATAGACTTTCAATATTACCTTTTAATGGTAGCTTTCTGATATTTATGTAATTTATTCTCCTTTTCCCTTGGCCTCCAACATTTCCTGTGTAAAACATGTTACAACATCTTCCACCTTCAGATTTTACGACACTCTTTGGTGCTGCTCAGTGGTCAATTTGGTCAGTCTATCCCATTTTATTTGCTGAAAACAAGCAGTCAAGTGGTGAAATGAAACCTGACCAAATGATCAAAGCATTGAAGTAACTGCTAAAATTAAAATTATGAGCTGAAAGATGCTCAAATAAATAGCTCTCATACTTCTTTCGCTTTCACTAAGTGACTTTATTCATATTACAAGTAATCATTTTATCCATGCGTATGTAAATTGCAGCTTTGACTTGCTAATATGTTTGTTAGGTCAATGTTACTAAGATGTTAAGATTTTATGCGTGATTTTGTTGCTAGAAAAAGCATCAGCTGAAAGCTAATTTCCTTTCTTTATCAGTGAATTTTTGCACATAACTATGTTTTAATGTACAATTTTTGCAGACATTTTGATCTCTCTTGTTCTTGCGCACACAAAATAGCCTTCAGCTCCAAAACAGTTGCTCTGGCTTGTTGGCAGATAATGTACATACGTGATGAATCTATCTCAATCTTAATAATCTCATCTCCTCATGCTTTCTCTCTCCGTGTTGCTGCCTTTGTATGGAGGTTTCAAGTCATCACAGATAAGGAACCTTTCCACACTGTTAATCAGATCAGCCAGAAGATCTGCTTTCCTGCAACATGCACAGTTTGGCATGGTGTTTTCCCATGAGACATTAACCTCAGATCTAATCCCCTTAAACTCTTCACTTGGACTGATGGGACCTGGCAGACAGCACCTGATGATTTACTATGGAAAGATTATCTTTGTATGATGCAGGGTTGTAGCAAAGGGTTAAAGGAGCACACTGGAAAATGTCCTAGTAACCTGTAGTTGTTTTGCAGGCACGATAAAAGCTTAGCTAGGTAGGCTGTCGTTTCCATTTTTCATTTCGAGAATAATTCAAATAAAGTTTGTACTGTGGCCTAATTCATATTCATGTATTGTAGTAAAGTCGGGGGGTAAGTGCTTACTGCAGAGACATGACATCAAATAAAATCAATAGGATATTTGCTGATATCCTACAGCACTTAAAATGATGCTAATATCCATAATACCGTAGATGGCTGACAAAGCACTGATCAAAAAACTTTAAACAACAATAAAAATAAAATATATCAAACCAGAATAGAATTAGTTTCCTTTGTGGCAAAAAAGGACAGCTTCAATTGCCCAAGGATGTATGAAAATGGCTCCTTCAGGGCACGAATCCTCCATCTTGCCTGCAGTCATTAATTAGATCTAATCAACACCGCAGGGAAAAGTTACTGTCAAGACTAATTAGCCAAAATGGAGCTTTTGTAATGGGAAACAAATGAACAACAACAGTTAACAGTAGCAGCCTGCTCCATGTTTTATGACTCATTCATTCTCAGCGGGAGAGATTTTTGGAGCAGCACTGTTCAGAATTATATTAGCACTTGATTACTGTTTTGAAGGAATGTCTGAAGATTACAGGGCACACTAATCGGTTTTGGAAATAGAAAATAATGGCAAATAAGTATTTTCAGAAGTTCAGATTTATATTGTGTTTTGTCATTGTGTTATACAGTGGTCATTGTTGTGTTCGAAGCCGTGGCAAAATATTATAGAAACCCATTACTGCAGCAAGCAAACAAATTTTGTCGTGAATTTTGATTTACTGGCTGAGTTGAGCATGAGTGAATGGTGAAAAGAGATGGACAGGATAGAGGACAAACATTAAAAAGAAAGGAGACGTGGAAAATGAGTGAGAGAGAAACTGTAGAGCAGGAAAAGTCAAGATATGAAGACATGACTGTTAAACAGACTGTGTGATCTGTTTGTGCTTTTCAGAAGTGGTTTGAGAGAACTGAACAAAACTCCCTGAGAAATCATGTGCGTGGTGTAACATATATAATAATTGTTCCTACAAACTTACCGTTGTCCAAACAGCAAGTCCCAGAATAAGATCATTGCTTCTGGCACCGAGCAATGAAAATGCACCTTTACAGAGTCAAACAGCCCTGTACTAGCAAAGAGTTAAACAGAAATGCTTGACAGCCATTCTGCTAGATGTCCACAGAGAACTAAATTGCTTGGTGGAAGAAAAATTATTTGTTAATAATACATTATTGAGACATACTTCTCAGGCTTTTCCAGGTTGATTTTGCCCTGGTGTCTTAATGGTTACATCTGTTGTTTTTATTACTTGTCACTTAACTTAATTTTAATTTCTTTTAATGGTTTATTTGTTTTTAATCTGCTTGTATTTATTGTTTTTTTACTATGCTCTCAGTGTGGTCGGATTGTTTTCAATTATAAAGTCTTAGCAGATGTTTGTTCAGCACTTTGGGCAACAGTGTGTTTTGTTTTTAAATGTGCTATTTAAATAAACTTGCCTTGACCATTGCTTTTCGTTTTGTTGGATGTTAAGTTTATGAAACCTTGTCACATGTATGCTGTAACTGTGTTAAGCAATAAGCCACGAGAGACAGCGATTTACAGTGATTTTTGAACAGTTAAGTTTTGCTTTGTGTCATGCCAAACACAAAATAGCCTTGTGAGACTTACTGCTTTACCAAAGGTGCAATATGTAACGTCCATGAATGGTCGTGTGCTGACGTGAAGTTTGTGTAGGAGTCTGTGTTGTGCTGGAACATTATTGACATTACTCGACTCAATTTCTAAGTTTAAGAGTATGTAGTGTTGCACAACGGAGGAGAAGCAGTGAGCATAACAATTTTAGAGGGAAATCCAACTACACTAAGAGGCAATGAAAATGTAACACTGTTTCTTCCTCACCTAATACCCAGACCAATTTTCATGTGCCCAGGATGAGGCCGATCATTCACAGAGCCCAGTTGGTCATGTCGTTGACGTAACCTTGTGACAGTGGATGCATTACAGCCCAAACAGCGGCAACTTCAGGAGCACTCACTCCGGCCTCTAAGGTAAGGTTTCTGTTGGCAGTCAATAAGCATTGGTCCACTGCAGCAATTCCATTTCAGCGTTTTTTTCATGCCTTTATATAGAGACAATAACTGCACCTTCATTTAAGTCATTGTCTTTACTGTTATGCTCAGTCTGTACACTATACTCAAAACAACAGAAACTAGACCCTACTTTCCTGAGTAATCCTCATGATGACGACTGGAGCATGACATCCATTCAACATGCCATTCACAAAAAACTAAGTACACACTTCATGAACCAAAATAAACAAAACAAAAGTGTTGCGTTTTCTCTGCCTCCTTGTTATCATTAAGACAGTCAGGGGATGTGCTTATTCTTTAAGTTAATGATCTGTTCAGACAAGGTTCGATATTTAAGATTTTTGCATGCTTGTGTGCTTGCGTGAGGTTTATGTTTGAGTACTGGGAGCCAGTCGCTTATTGAACTCCATTTCTAAGCTTGATTGCCTCCATTCAACAGCCTGTACACTGAATTCTATGTAGCAGACATTTTTGTAGTTTTGTAACTTGTAGCAGACACTCACGCCTGACTTATTCAATGCCTCTCTTCTGCTCTACTACAGAATGCAACACTAGCTACCATTAGCTTAGAGTGCAGTCGGCTAATGTCAACAACCACCTCAACCTAGACTGCAACATAAACTTCATAACTACATATGTTACATATTGCACTTCATCCTGTGCATTTTCTGCTACACACCTATTGGAGGCTGCCTATTGTAAACGCAGTGCAGGCTTTTCCTCCAACCCCGGCCCTCAGAGGTCATGAGAAATGTTGACTTAATCCTTTCGTCGTCCCCACACTATTTCTGAGAGTCAAGGCATGGAGTAAAAAAAAGGAGCTTTTGTTTCTCTCACAGAGCTGTGAACAAAAGAGGTTGAGATTGGGAAAAGCATACACACACACACCACCTGCAATTAAGGGCTTAAAGTTCACCCCTTAGCACAAAACCTTCCATGGCCATGGAAAGGAGAGGAAACGTCAAGATTAAATGGGAAGTACTATGAGGGTATTAGTCAAATTTGTGAGAATGAAGACTTTTGACACAGAATATTACTTACAGGATGCTGGAGGACAGTCATCTTATACCCTGTAGAAGAGTAATTGTGGAGGGTTTGATAACTAGCAGCTACTGATGACAATTAAGTACTTTAAGGACTTGGGTTGGACTCCTGCACCACAGTCACACAATCATGAACAAGCCTCTGTTTGTTTGCCCATATGTTAGTTTGAGTAATTAATACGTGGACATCTGCTGAGGTAGAAAAGGTGTTAAGCGGTCATGAGAAACACATAAACAGAGATGACATTTGAAAAGAAAAGCAGCCAAATGTAATGAAATCTATCAAAGACAATGAAGTGTCTGAGAGGAAAATGTTGCAATGCAAACCTAAAAGTTGCCTTTTGCCAAAACATTTCAGTCATCTGAACTTTACTGAAAATGTCAACTTCATTAAAACAGAACTGGGTCAAATGCACCAAGTACAAATTAAAATCAAGCGGAGGAGATGCGATAATTGTAATTAACATCTCTTCAATCAAGCAGGAGTGTGGGAATTATAGCTTCATATTTTACATTTATTGCTAAACTCCAAGGACCTTGTTAGGTGCTACGGTATGACTTCTGTCATTTTAAATCATCATAAATCATCATTTATGTACAGAGGAGACTGTCTTTATTAAAACTTTTCCTTTTGACCTAATACATAGTGTCAGCAGAGAAGAATGAATTTATATTAAGAATGTATTCAATTCAATTTATATGAATGATGTATATTTATGTATACCAAAATACATTAAATATATAGTACAATGTGTTGTACTTTGGACTAATTTTGAAATAATTCAACCAGGGCCAGCCCAAGCCTTTATGGAGCTTCAGCAGAATTTAATTTGGAACCCCCACTGCCTCAGTGCTGACAAAACTACTGACTAACACAACCATTATCTGTTTTATTAACGGTAGCTGTGTTGCTTTCATCAAACTGCTGTCAGCCTGGTACATTTTACAAACTCTAAAGACTGACTTGGTGTTAATTTGCATTTTAATATTCACTGTGATTCAGTATGAAGTAGTATACTGAATGTGGTACACTGAAAAATAAACCAGTAGACAATACTTTTACTGTAAATGACATAAGTGTGCAATTTTTTGTGAATAGGTCCTTAAAAGAGAGACAAATGCAAGTGCAAATCTCATACAATTCACTGTGCTACTAGCGGACGAAACCATTCTTTGTGGATTTGGCTGTTTGTAATACATTTGCAAAGATACTTAAAATAAATAATAAAATAATGATCATACAGTATCTGCACATATTTTTAAAAACAATATATGCTCAATAGCAGCATAAATATGTCCCTTTAAACTGTATAGAAAGTTATTATAATTGGTAAATTCAGTAAATAATTTTGCAGAGTAATTAAGAAACATTTTCTAATATTAAAACAACAACTTTAAGGATTATGCATAATACTCTAGAGGAAAGACAACTGTATTATTATTTTCACTTCATTCAAATATAATGCACACGGTTTTGTTGTTAAACTGGACTGGATTGATTTTTGTAGAGAAACAGAAGGAATTTCTAACTGAGTTGTAGGAAGATGATTGTTGAGGCAGGATTATGGAAATGTCATTTCAAGACACTCTACTTCTTTCGATTCTTGGATACTCTCAGCTTCATTACTGGAGATAATTACGAAACTCACCACTGCATCTTATATGATAAGGTCAGCTGGTCTTCTCCAACTGAGAGACGTAATAACTGCTGGAATTTATTTATCTGCAAAGCTTGTGTTGGAAAATGGCCATATTATATCATCTTTACTGCTGTGAAACTCTGGTGTACAGACACAAGCCTATAATTAGCTGATGCTTCTGGAGATGATTTAGGCACGATTGCCTTTTCCTATAATATTCACGCCTTTAACTTTAACTACTTTTATTCTGTCAGTTTCTTATCGGGAGGTGAGTCATATGAAGGATTGGTGTTTTTGCAGCGTGTTACTGCTGGAGCTGGAGCTACTTTGAACTACTTTATAACCAGTTTTATGTAGTACAAGTTCTAATTCACTTTTTCTAATTCAATTTTTTTTTAACCTTTGATTTTTGGTAAGATATTGGATAATTTGTACATTTATTGAAATGTAGGAAGTTTAGAGGGAATGTAGGAGGGCCCTATCGAGGTGGTTTCTGGTGATTCAATACTTCTAGATCTGTTTGTTGCATGTGGTACTTCTGCAGTCAGCTTTTCATTTGCTGTCGATGCAGCTACATGTGACTTTTCCATTGTGGACTCATGGTGCAATGCAAATATTGTGCTAGAAAGACTAATAGCTTCATGTTTATAGCGTGCACGCGCGAAAACAAGTATCTACACAAACTACAGATCTATTTAAAAAGTATAAATATCCTGTCTGATATTAATAAGTAGACCCCCACGTTAAAATGCCCAACTTTACAGCAGAAATAAACATGTTTACAGCCTGGTAATTTCCCTGCTTATGACAACTGTGCGGGTGTATATCTTTATATAACTGACCTGTTTAAATTGTATTAATACTTAAACTTCTGCATGATTAACTTTTACAACTTGAGTCAGACTTTCGTAGCCTCTATTTAATAAAACATTTTTTCCTGACAGCTCTACTGTACTTGTGGTTAAGAGGTTACACTAACAAGACAAAAGGATTTTGTTATGTAAATGTTGCATTATCAGCTATCAGCTAGCCTGCTGAGTGTGTTTCTACTTTACGTGATGTTGACATTACTAGGAATGTCAGCACTGACCACCATCGACCACGTGGTCAGCATCTACTCTCTAGATGTCGACTGATAATGGATTTTAAAATTCCAATTTAATGAAGATAGTTTGGAGCAGTAAAAACCTGATACCTGACGTTTTTGGAAATTAACTATCTTAACTATCTTTGACTTTTGAAATACCTGAATAAATAAACCTGGATCACTGAACATCAAAGTAACCAATCAGCAAATTTGAACAGAATCTCAAACTATACAATAGGTAGTTGTAGGTGTGATTTTTATTTTCTGAGCTTTTATTTTCCCTTAAATAACCAGCAACAGCGGTAATGGTCCCACACCAAACTCCAGGCTTCAAAACAGTAGTTCCCGTCCATATCCAGGTCCTTTATACAGTCTATGGTGTTAACAAGGGCTGGTGTTACTAACTGTGTCATTTAACTGTGCCAGTGCTTGTATTTTGGCCTACATGGAATGCTCCTGGGGTCTTTGTGTTCCTGGGGTCTGCTCAAAGGGCGGTACCACATGGCGCCTGGTTTCAGATCATTTGCAAACCCACACCCGAGCCATGCTGGTACCCCCGGAGCAGCTGAGGTCTTGTGGTGGGTGGCAGCAGCACCAGGCTGTAGGATGTAAGCCAAGCCAGGCGTGTAATCCCTCTCTCTGAGCTGGAAAATAAATATGGAAGGGTGAACTGCTGAATCGGGGAGATAGGGGAGAAGCTATTACCAAAAAGACAGCAAACAATTAGGACAAGGATTCTTTTAAATAAATGTATTATTTCATAAATTTGAGGTCTAGAATCTTTAATATGGATGGACTTTTTAAAAAAGACTTTGCTGTAAAACATTCAAACTATATGGACTAAACAGAAAGAACTTAAATGAAGCTCTTCAGAAAAGTATCTTGTGCTGAATTTAAATCATCTTTGTTGCTATTGTGCTCTTCTTTGTCAGCCAAAGCTTTTTACCAAATGGACCTGCACATTTTTTTCCACTGGACTGCATAAATCACTGCATGACTGTGTGTTCCAACTTCATTTGAGAAGATGCATTAACACTCACATTCTGCCTTATGTTGGTACTCACAAAGTGCTTTAGGTCACTCTTTCCTAATTTGGATCAATTATCCAGTTTCCCCTTGCTGAAACAGTGTTTCTCATTCAGCATAATGGACCTGCTATTTGTCAACGCTGTGTCATGTGCTCGCCTCTTCACTATTCGTGTACACTCTTGTCAGGCTGACTGAATGCTAGCTTTCTGTACTGTCTGAGGCTCATTTGAAATTCAAATATTGCTTCATTGCTGAGCCTCAATAATATTGACTTTCACTCACTCTCCAGAGGCGCTGTGGATATATTTAGGACAGGATTGTATTTTTTTTTCTTATGTATGCATTTGGGGCTTTTCTGCTGCAGGCAGTGGTGAGGTTTGTCTGGCTGCAAGGCAGTGGAAAACTCTAGAAAATGCAAGAAAACTCTGATTAAATGTATAGAGTTAGCATTTTTCCCCCTCCTTTTTCTTATGAGTCTCTAATAAATTTGCAGACCTTTGACATTTAAGACAAACTGCCCTAAATAGTTCAGTGTGGTTGTCTAAGAGCTTTGCTTAACACAATTCAAATTATGCCTGAGGGAATTCTCACAAAAGTGCAACTCCTGAAAAGTTTAATCTAAATGTCATTTGCTGAGCAGCTTTTATGGAAGTGCACATGGCAGCTGTGGCAGTCAACCACTAGATGGAGCACTACATCACTAACAGCGCCTCTGGCCACAGCAGAAGAGACATACAGGATCTACAGCTCATCATAAAAGACAGTATTGATAAGATAGTATTGACCTGGTGTTCTATACAAACAGTGTTTTTGACTTTCTGCTGCCATGGTGACTGAAGGAAAGTGCAAACACTGGTGTACAAGCAGTATTCATTAAAGAACTTAAAAGGTTTTTAACATATTTGTTTGAAATCAATAAATATGCACTTCCAATTCATTTTGAGCAACGCTCATATACCATTTACTGTTAATTTGTGAAGTTTAAGTGAGTGTGAGTGAAGTGAGTATTCCATCATAAAGTAGTGGTGTGCTGAAAAATAAATCAAGTTTACAATAATTATTTTCATTTCAAATGAAATAATTTTCTTGATGAATCTTGATAAATCTCACTTTTGTGTATGTGTTATGGATCATTCATGGTTTTAATCAAAACTCGA
This sequence comes from Coranthus polyacanthus, assembly GCA_037367275.1. Lineage (NCBI taxonomy): Eukaryota > Metazoa > Chordata > Actinopteri > Kurtiformes > Apogonidae > Coranthus > Coranthus polyacanthus. Next base: position 13,165,013 of record JAPQRN010000011.1, read on the forward strand.
GACAACACATGATCCACAATTAGTTTTCTTTATAAAAATATGCATGGTAAATGCATAATATCAATCCTTAAACATACAATAGTATATGAAAACATGAACCAATCATTAAAAAACAAATGAAGGAATACCTTGGATTATCATATTTGTAGGACGTATGGGTATGTGAAGTGTGTTAAATTGTAACAACTACATGGATTAATAATTTCAAATATGTTGATTTGAATGGAGTATAATGTATAACACATTTAAATGCATTCTTTTGAGTGTCTGATATATGCTGTCATTTATTTTGTACATGTATGTATTTAAAGGTGGACTCTAGGAAGACCAGCTGAGCTTCAGGGTACGCGGAATGGGAATCCTGAATGATAAACAAACAGTAACAAAGAAAGCAGCACTTTTAAATAAAATCAAATACCATAGACAGTATATTCACAGTGAACTAAACGGCAATAATAGTTCTGAGAAAGTACGCTCTCCAGAAGAAGTACATTGTTCAGAAAACAAAAAGTTGATTAATAGAGTCAGATAAATATATTGAACAGTCCTAATTGGTTGGTCCAGAAAACTTTCCCATCACAGTTTCTCATAGAACAATGTCTTTTAAGTACATTTAAGCTTTAATTATATAAAAAAGAGACAGAAGTTTGTTGTTTGTTTGCATGACGTTAAACTCACCATGCTTGATGATCAGAATATAGAAAAAGTAAATCCTATTTACTAATTTGGGATCTACACTGGACAACAAAGTGTCATTTCAGGTTGAAAAGTCCCTGATGACAACGTTCATTATCAATCTTTTTTTGAGTCTATTCACACTTTGTCTCTTTTACCTACTGGTATCAATCTCTTAGGGTCAGAGACAAAAATGTACCCAATAAGGTGTTTAATGTCTGCAGCAAAATAACTGGCCCTGCACATTACACTCTGCAGGATCTTTACAACAAACAATTTCAGTTATTTACACATTTCAACAAATTGTTTTTAGTATATAGTATACTATATATACTATATATATATATTAGTATATAGTTAATATTAATATTATATGTATGTTTAATACTGACAGTGGATTTCCAAAGGCTGGTGTAATAACCATAGTTTGAAGCAGTAAACAAATGAATAGCTCAATAATTGTCCAATATCATCCCCAGCCCTCCCCCGAAATATTTTACCATTGAAAATTAATTCTGCATGTCTGACATGATCTTGTACTTTATTAGAAACCATTTAACTGCAGAACTGAACTTGTAGGTCAAAGTAATAAATACCTAAAGAAATATATCTGAATCACTGAACATCAAAGTCAAAGTACATAATCAGTTAGGTGGAAATAACCATCAAACTAATCGTGACTTTGATTATTTGCCCTCAAAGTCAGTATTTCCCGTTGACTAGCCTGATATTAATAATTGGCCACTATCAGTGCCAACTTCTGACAAAACCTATCATTTGTAACATGTGCTATTGACATCAATTAAGCAGCCAAACTGATTAATTGGTCTATCACTGTGTATTACCAGTGTTTTTTTAACAGTGTTTATGTTTTTCTGGAGACCTAGTGCGAAACCAATCGTTCTACTGGCTTTTGACTGATTAAAGTTGCTTTAAATATCAATTGTAAAATTAATTGATTTGGGAACTATCTACATGACTAACTGATTAATTGCATAATTGATGAGTATTGCATTGTTATGTCCCTGTGTGATGCAGGTTATAATATGTCCAATTCAACTGTGCACAGAGCCTCATAATGATGAAAATCTGCAGGGAGGAGAAAATATTCATACAATAATTAATGCAGTGATTAGAGGAAATAACCTGCCATATAAATAATGTTGCGCTATTGGGTTATGGATGTAAACATGCAGCACCTCTATACACTGAAGAAGTCCCAGGTGTGGGTTAACATTAATAAGAATAATTGAGACCACAGGGGCACAGCAACTCAGAAAGCAATCACTGACCTAATTACGTGTATGAAAGGGGTGTCATTAGTTAGATTACATAGTGGAATATGAATGTGTGACATCAAAGTGTAACATCATCCCCAGAAGCACAGAGAGAATCTCTACAGGCTGTATCTGAAACATACTTATCATAAACAACATGGTGAAGGTGGAGGAGGATGAGTCAACAGGGTGTGGTTCTTCTGTCTAGAAAATAAAACAGAATTAACATCTGTCTTAATCACATTATGGTAAGATTTGCTGCTTTAAACACGCATCATAGTTCAAATCTCAAGTCTATAAAGTCACTATATCAAAAGGAGACAAAGTCCAATCTGCAGTAAAAGTATTATATAAGGGCCGACAGAGCCATGTGCTGATACGTCTCATAATATTATCATTATTTTTGAATGACATTCATGGAGATAAATTGTAAAACTGTCTCGTATGTTATGCAACCACAGGCCTGCTTCCAAGTTATGATAAAACAATCTCTAGGAGTAAGAAATGCTTTTACAATATGTGTCAATATATGTGAAATGTTTTGACAGGGATAGGGATATTTAATATGCAAATGGTTGTTTCAAAGTTACTGTAGTTGTTCTGACAAACTTAACATCATTAAGGTTTAAAGAAACTTTAAAAATGTTTATAAAGTCAACAGTGACAGAGAAGGAATTAAAGCCTCTGGAGAAATAGTAAAATGTACATATGATAACAAAGTTGAGTGTCTCATGAAGCATTTTCAAAAATCTAAGTGAAAATAAACATTAATAACTAGAACAAAACCTAATTCAAACAGCATTCTCTAACATCAGTTACAATATCATCATTGCTAAATGTGTTCACAAAATCTGGAAGTTAGATATCCTAAATATAGTCTAATAATAACTTAAGCCCATTACATATACATATAACTTAACTGTATCCATGGTAAGCAACTTACATTATCAATGTCTGTTTTTGAGTGAATAGATAGTTAGTTAGCTTGCAGATAAAAGTAGCATGAGGGAGAAAAATGACTGGGATTTTTTTATGATTGGTTTGCAGAATTAAATACATAATAAATCTCCAGCTCAACCACGCCCATTTCAAATCCAATATCAGAAGTTTACAAAAATTTAAATGACAAGATTTTGAAACTCATTTCTAATACTTTTTGACTTTTAGGCTACTATTATGTACATAAGACCCTGAACGACATAGTCCAAAGACTGTTCTGTATTTAGATTTCCAGCAGCTTTAAGTATTCTTAGTATCCTTTAGTATCATGAAAACTAGACTGAAAAAGACACTTCTTGTCCATGTTACTGAACATTGGAAGCTCATTTATCAGCTACAAAATGGGAAACCATTTTCCCATTTTCTCTGTCTTTGATAAACAACATCCATCATTTGAAAGGAAGTGGATGTAGCTACTGTGAAGTCCCCCATTGGTTTGAGGACCAGCATTTGAATGACAATACAATACTGTAGTATTGGAAACATTACCTCATTTATTAGCTAAATTATGCTAACAGGATGGGTATTGTGGCCAGTAGTTTGCATTTCGACCATCGCCATGTTGGCTTTTTAGAGCCAAAAGTCACTATATTTGGACAAAAGGGGTGGAACCACAGGAGTGCAAGGGATGATGGGTGAGCTAATGCTAAACACTAGCTTACTGATAGTGTAAAAAGGTACATTTCATCAAGCATTTGCAATATTGGTAGTGTAACTTATCAACCACAGCTACAGCCAATTAGTCTGTCAAAAAAAAAACAAGTAAACAATAAACATCAGCTCTGAAAGTCCGACTCGGCAGGTGAGCAAGCTGTCAATCAAAGCCTGACATGGCAGATGTCAAAGCCTTCTATTCACCCTGAGATCTCATTAATGGAGCAATAATTAAAAATAAAGATGGACCAGAACACTTATTAGAGGATCCTGAGAAGAGAATTACTCCTGGAAATAAATGATTGGCTTAGTATTTCTATGGAGAAGTTGCTTTTTGGAATGGGAGTCATTTGGTGCCAGCATCTCATCCAGTGGCCATCAGTGGTATTACATATTACACTTTAAGATACTTCTGCACTGGCTTCACTTTCAAGCTGTGGGTGTTGCCCTTTGTTTTTAACCAAGGAGCACACAAACAATGAAATAATGAAAGTGTCAATGGTGATTTACTGTAACACTTACACTACAACTGTGCTCTCATCACCCATAAGTGTCTTTCTGTTACATTGACCTATCGCATCACTTTTGCAAAAACTGCCTCTCTGCTAATACTGTTACACTGAATGGACGTGGCATCTTGGGGTGACTGAAAGGACTAACTGAGGTGTGAACAATGTATCAGTATTCTCTCCATAATCTCACAGTTGGACTCTGAGTGCAGCTTTCTACTGAAGAATGCAGCTATAGTGCACCATTGTCACTGGACACAAACTGAATGACAACTACTCCACGTTAAAGGACCAGACCAATGTTTTGGAGCATTGTAACATTGTGAAAAACACTATTCTACTTTGTTTTAGAGGTTTTAATTTATTTGTTAACTGTAAATTAATTGAATGTAGAGAAGCTAAGTGCAAAAGGGAGAAATAGTAGTTAGAAATAGAAATAGTAACTTGACAAAGAAACCTGAACTCAAGATCAATGTACTAGCTCTTTACAGACGTTTACGATGTATCACTCAGTCTTTATTCAGGAGAGGAGATGAGTTCATTCAGGTCAAAAGTCTACATGCAGAAATAAATTGAACTGAATGTGGTTGTCTGGCTGTAATTATAGGAAAAATACCATAAACAACTTTAAGAAGTGAAGGAGCATAAAGACACAAATGATTTCTAAATAAAACGGTGCTAAAAGTTGCAAAAGATATGGTGCTTTTACTCTGCACAAATAGATGTACTTTTCTTCTGGGTCACTACTTTTTGCATGCATGCCAGCTCAAGTTGTCAGTGCCAAAGAGAAAGTCCTTTACAGCTCATTTTCATGCTGGGCACAAACAGGCGACAGAGAAAAGTTTGAGGAACAGAAAGGGGCTCAGTTGAGTGACTGCCATGGGCAGTCATACAAGCAGCCCACTCTTTTTCTGTCCTGTAGAACACTGTGACAGTGTTTTAACTGTGTCACATTCACTGAAGGGGAGTTGCCCTCCAGTTATTTATCAGTGTATCCTCAAGGTCTTGCAGCAATCGCCCTACATTTGACATTCTTTAAATGGCCACATCAGCAGACAGATAATCAGCAAGATAAAAAAGAGCATCCTCCATGCCAGCTCAGGGAGGGTGGGGTGGGGTAGTTTATAGGGAGGAGGGGTGGATATAAATGAAGGCCGATGGGCATTCACCATCCCACGTTGCTAGTGCTTCATCACCAGCTGCCTTCAACCCAACGAGCCTGAAGCCATGGCGTTTAACGGAACCTGGAAGGTCGACCGCAGCGAGAACTATGATAAGTTCATGGAGCAAATGGGTGAGAATGTGTATGTTTGTGTGTGTGGAATTCACACTGAATGAATTGCTTCATGTCTGACCTTATTTACGAGTGTATATAAACCTGTCATCTGTTTCTATATGGTTTGAAATTGCTGTAAGTGTATTACACAGTGCAATGAGGTGTTCATAAGTTTGAAACTTTATAGCAGTACCTACAATAATGACTGTAGTCAATTCAAGCTCTCTTTGTAAGTGGACACTGGAACGCCTGGAAAGAAGGCCAACACTTTAGTGTTTTCATTAAGAAAAAAACAATAGCAAAAAATTGTTTGCACTTTTTATTTCCTTGGAGCAACAATAACAACCATCAATGTTCTTTTATTAAACTTACACAGTTTTTAACCCTTTCATGCATGAATTATTAAACTAGGGATTTTTTAATTTAGTTTTTGTGTTAGGGATTTTGATTTTTATTATTCCAAACAGGACGTAAAACATGTCCAGTTGGATTTTTTTCAATTTGAGATACACCACTGTCCACCGTAGTGGACTTCATGCGTTAGTGGTTATGTTGTGGTTATGAGGGTCGCATGTGTCAGTTTAGTCAAATAACATTAATATAATGAATGAGTTATTGTCTGACAATGTATATAAAAAAATTATTATTAAGTATTTAGCTAATTCATGTAGTATTTGTTGTGCTACAATGCTAAACCCTAAGCCAAAATCTGCTGGTTTGGAGTAATTATTGCAAAAATTAAGTTTGAAGTGACCACTGTGTACAGTATTAGTATTATTACCATTTTTACAGTACTTTGAAAACATCCCATAATTAGTGAAAAGTCATGCTGACAAGTTTTTTCTCCAAACATATAATGGAATAACATTAAACATGATATTAACAACAGTTTGAGTTTTAAATTGTTACCTTTACCATAAAGTCCAAATCAACAGTTTTGGTATTGCATATTTTTAAACAGTAAAAAAGTCATACTTCTAAAATATTTCAGTACACTATACGCATTCTATACTGGAATAACATTATATTATTTCATAATAAATTTTAATTACATTAGTGTAGCTTGTCTAGTGTTAATGACATTAGCTTAGCCTCACCAAAAAAAAAAATCAATAAATATTTCATTGTTATTATTCCATCATATATGAAGTTACATTATATGTACTATTAACAACAGTGAATGAGGAAAAATATTTTTATTTCATAGCAAATAGTCCATTGTAATTACATTAGCTTAGCTCATTTAGTTTTGTCATAAAAGGCAACGGTTCGGTAGAGCATATCGTTAGAACATTACTTGACCCTTAATAGTTTGACATCTGAAACCATAAAGAAACTGACCAGAGTCCTCATGCCCAAGTGTTTTTTTGTTGCTAATTTCCACAGACTCTATGCAAGGTATGCTAACTTCTTATAAGTGCTGAGTGAAGATTCATGCTATTTAAAGAGTCAGTGACATGTAGTGGATTTTTCAGCATATCACATCTAAACCAAATGGTAGAAAGGCTCAGTCAGGTTGAGTTAAGTTCAATGCATTTTTAACTTCATGTCCTCATGTTTGAATGACTTTTTTGTTGCAAATTTCCATAGACTGTATATGCTAACTTCCTGTATGTGCTAACTGAAAATTCAAGCTATTTAAGGCATATCACAAGATGTAGTGACGCAGTGGTTTAGCAGAAATTAAAGGGTAACAAATACAAGTACAAGAGACGTCTTTTGGAAGATAACTTTCCACTTTTGACATCAATCTAAACACATTTCCCCTTTGTTTTTGTTTAACAAGGTATTAATGTCATGAAGCGCAAGCTGGCAGAGCATGACAACCTAAAAATCACCATCGAGCAGACCGGGGACAAGTTCCACATCAAGGAGTCCAGCACCTTCCGCACCAAAGACATCGAATTCACCCTGGGTGTCCAGTTTGACTACAGCCTGGCTGATGGCACCGAAGTCTCAGTGAGTGACCCAAAAGTCATTCAGCCATTATTACACTAGCTGAAACTATTTTCAAGAGGTTTGAGATTGATGGATTCACTGATGCTAATAGTGAAACACAGCCAACACAATGGAAAATGTCCCAGTGTCCCAATGTCCAGTGAATAATTATCTTAACAGTGAAAAGCTATAATGAATGTTAACTGAAATGGACAAAGCCCTCAAAACAACTACCGTCTTTTCAACTAGGGAGCCTGGGAGATGGAGGGTGACATGCTGAAAGGAAAATTCACCAGGAAAGACAACAACAAGGTCCTGACCACCACTAGAACTTTGGTGGGTGGAGAACTCGTACAGGTAAGTAACTCCACATTTGTCCCATTCACTGTAAGAAGTGAGGGTGAATTAGTACATTTACTTAATATAGTAGGCTGACTGTAGTTTGAGTAAATATTATATTATAAAAATATAATATTATTATATATTATTAATACTGGGTAGAGTTTAATGTGGAAAATGAAAGAGTACATTTAATTTTAAAGTCACTGATTTTAATCCTTGTTTAATTTCCACTTGATTTTGTTGATTTAAATAAAATAAATAAAGTTTAATGATACTTTGATGATTAAAAAGTTTATTGCTTTAAAAAAAATCCAGTTTACATTGGACTCATTTATGTAAATCTTTAAATCAAAGTAATTAAATCAATAAAATCAACAAAAATCAACAAAAAGAGGAACACAATTAATAATAAAAAGTACATAAATAAATAAATAAATAATTTCCAGGTACTAATCTAAATACATTTTTGTGAAATATTTAGTGATTCTAACTAAATATTTAAGTTTGAATTTGCTTTTCTTGTGAAATTAATTTGGTTCTATTAAATATTTAGGCAGAATCAATTTTATTAACATTTAAAATAATATGTTACAACTTTAAATCTACTCAATAATATTACATGTCACTTTGATACCATTATTTTTAAGTATGCAATGGTCATGTTGTTTAAGTCAGAAGACAGACTGTATGTTGAACTGAAGTATCAATGAATATAACACGTATTTCTTTTCTCCACAGAGTTACAACTACGAGGGAGTAGATGCAAAGAGGATTTTCAAGAAACAATAAACTGGATTCTAAAGAAGTTCATATTATATTTTTATAGATGACATAATATAGATTTGTGTGTTTTTTTAACAATCTCACATGACATTTCTCATTGTTTCATGTTATTCTACTTCATATACCTCAGAGTTTCAGAGTTTTGTAACAGAAAAACAAAAATGACAAAAATGTCTTGGTCTTGATCCAAATGCAGAAATAGAGAAAGGAGATTTTACTTAAAAAGATACAAGCTCCACAAGCCTAAAAATGCAAACTATCCCCTAAAAATACTTGAGAAGTAATGGCTTTGCAGACCGGTCAGATGAAGTTACAAACTGACTGATGTGTCTGGTGCAATGAAAGAATCAGTACAACCTACGAACCATAAGACATCAGTTCCCTTAAATCAGGTTTAGCTTTTTAATCACCAAAATACAACTGAGCGTGCGCATTTAGTTATGACATGATTTAAAAACAGGCCGCACCAGGAACAAAGTCCCAGTTTCTGATGATAAACCAGAAAATAGGTGGCCAATAGTTTTCAAAATCCCTTCTTAAGAAAAGTATCAGCAAATCTGTGGGTTTTCTGCAGTGATGGATTAAGTGTTTCTAGAAATACAACTGAAAACAGAATTAGCAAAAAAAAGTTCAAACCCCACAGATTTGTCAAATGGAAGTTTTTCAAAATAAGAGTTTGGAAACAAAGACCAGTGGTAAAAAAGTATAGAAAGTCATTTGAAAATTTTGATAGACACACAAAATGTACTATAATTTAAAGAAACATGGTGTATATGTGTAGTTTAAACCACACAGTAGTATTAAATGCAGTTAAAAGTAGTGAGAGTACAGTATGCAAGCCCGTGTCTGCCATTGTGATGAAAAAAAGAAACTCAAAGTCAAAATAACAAGATACTATCTTAAAAGAATGACTGTGTCACAAAGCATGGCTTTCTTCTTATTGATAGTATCTCAAATGAATTAGATACTTTCTTAAAATAATGAAGTAATTTAGAATATAATGTAATATCTAAAAATCATTACTTCATCAAAATATTCAAACTTTCTCAAAAATATTGACGTTGCCAATAGTTTTCAAATGCACTAATACTTCTTAAGACAAGTATATACTAGTCCATGTATTTTCTTGACTGAAGGATGCAGCATTTCTAGAAATAAACCTTATTTTTATTTTTAAAACTCTACCGACCCTAACTGTATTGAGTTGGGGCTGAAATCCCACAGTTTGAACATTAAAACCAACACTATCTGCATGTTGGATAATGTTCCTTTGTGATTTGGATGGACTTACCCTTTAAGTTTCTCTGACGATGAAGGTAGATGATGTTTTTCTTAAACTTGAATTCAACATTGATTCAACTCCAGAACACACTTCATGTATGATGTCATTCTATATTTTTAATCAGCTGGAAAATAACTCATTTTGCACTACATTTTTTGTCATGTCCTTTATAGCCAATAATAAAATACATTTTTTTACTAATATATTTGAATGTAAGTATTTTAGTAAGTAAGTAAGTAAGCAACTATGTTCATCATTTTAAGTGTATATATTTATAAATCACGGAAATGATTCAACTCTGGTCAAACAAAGTTGCAAGTCATGTCACCTCAAGGCCAGTTAGGTCAACAGTTATCAAGCACAAATATCATCACTCAGCCATTACATCACATTTTATGAGTATCATAAGTTCATAATGGCTGCTTAGTGTGATCACATGATAACAGCAGGGTCTTGTGCTGTCATGTGCTGGTCTTCGGGTGCTAGTTTCCTCAGCAGTAGGTCTGAGCAGGCGGACAGAAAAACACACATGGGGAAAGGAGGATTCTCACATGATGTGGCTGTAAAAATATGCAGGACAATGAAATTCATTTAGTGGGAAATGCACAAAAGGTTCCAGTCTTTGCAGTTAGTTATTGAAATGCACTCTGCATCTCTGACCACAAGAGGGAGACCTGTACCTATGTTTACATTTCAGGATTTGTCAGGCTGCACAATAGGTTAACCAGGGTGAAACATTCACAACTTTAAGAGGAAGAGGAACAAATTGATAAGAAGACGTTGTCTCTATACATAATATACAGGGAGATACATACTGTTTCTTATTGAACCAATTCTGTGCTAAAAGCTGTTGCAGTCAAGCCCTACGGCACACACACACAAAACAAAAGCTGACACAAGGCCCTCCATCTATCGATCATATCCCCCCCACTGAGCCCTGAGTGGCACCCTCTTTCATGGAGGTATAAGCCCACAGCGCACAAGGCTAATCTGGCAAAGGCAGGGCTGCTTTGAACATCGGTTTGGCCCTGAACCCACCACAGGGAGGGACGTCCTCTGAGACGCCTCAGATGCTGCAAGGCTCCAGCAGCGTGAGCCCACTGCAAGGGAAAAGTAGGTTGGTGGGCTTCTTTTCTTTTTGAGTAGATCTCTGGTTCTCTAAGAAAGCCTTTTGGTTTCTGAAACTGGCTGACTGCAATTGTCTGGAGTGTGTGTTTGCAGATACACAGATGCATGTTTTTAAACCTGCATTTATTTAGTCGGGTACATCCTTTTTATTTAACTGTAAATACTGTTAAATTTAAAAAAAAATCAACAAAGTTCATGCTGATTAAAAAGTTCAAAATAAGAGTTTGGAAACAAACTATGTACAATGATATAAAAGAAAACTGAAATAAAGCTTTAAGGTAGTTGAGTAATATTTGGATGCTATTCTACTAACATTAACTGTAACTGTAACATTAACAAAACACTAAAAATTGAGATAGAAACAGAAAATGTAGTGTAATTTACTAAAACATCATGTGTAGGTATAGTTTAAACAACCTAGTCTGTATAAAAATCAGTTAAAAGTAAACATTACATTAATTGCGTTGTCTCAAAATAATGACATAGTATCTATAATAACCATAAACTGTAAAAATGGCTTAATAATTATTATAACTGTAGTGACAGATGGGTTATTATGGGATGCATTGTTATCTAGTATTGTGCTTAACATCTTGAATATATATACAAACAGTGCATAGGTGATTATATGTATGTAATTATTTTATGAAATATGTTGCCTGGAGAGTCAAACCTCCAGAGGGTTGCAATTCCCCATCACATTCCCTTGCAAATCATATATTGTATCTATTTCTATTTTTTTCATGTGTAAGTAACTAACTAATCGAGACCAAACTAAAATTCTGAATTAGTATCTCATTGAGAAAGTATCCTGATACCAATTCAATGACTCAGAGATACTACAACAAAGTTTTGACTTACAGGCTTGTTTTTCATCACAGTGGTAGAAATGGGCTTCTGCAGTACTACTTCTTCTGATTAACTGATCCTTACTGTAGGCGAAGCTGCAGTGAGTTTTTCCAGCCATCAGGTTGCACTGTGGGGCTCTTTCTCACATAAAGGGCCTAAGTCATTGTATGATGTCATCTCTCAGTCAAATGATCGCATGATACACACCCTGTTTGCACAGACAGACACACGCCTACACAAATTACTGGATCTCAACTCAAACTGTTAAAATAACATCTCTTGTTACCTTTTAGGAATCAAAGAGCAGACCATGGCTGCGTGACAGCAGTGAGAAACAGGAAAGTAGTGGGAGAGTTGTCTTTCAGTGTTTTGATTGCTGTTCAGACCGAGAGGGCAGGGGCCCACCCAAGGGATGTGGAGGCTGAGGATAAGAGATGAAGAAGAGGAAGAGGAGGAGGATAGTGTGAGGTGGACAGAGAAAAGACTGAGGGTGAGGATGAAGGGAGGGCAGAGAGGACAGTGCAGGAAGAAATCGCTCGCCTTCCTCTTTCCCCCTGCTGTGAAATCAAATTCACTGACTCACTCTGAAGTCATCGGCTCATCTGAAAGAGTACCGATCATAAAAGACACCAACAGTGTGGTGAGGAGTGTTAAGCTTTAGTTAGGAAACCTTTCCAAGAAGACACATCCCCTCTTTTGGCCAATCACTGCTTAGACAATGACTGTGCAGACCTTTGCAGACACATGCAGGCTACTGAACGGTGAGTCATTAGTTACTCACTGGTGAATTCTGTATCTGAGTCTGTTCGATGCTTCATGATTTGGCAAGTGAGAGTTATATCAGTGCATATTATTGGATGTACACACAACTCATGTGTCATGCATTATTTAAAGTGAAATTGAGCAAAACTGTGTGAGTAAAAAGGAACCTGTTTCTACCCTGTGGACGCTTTATTCTTTGCACCATTAATATGTTTTTCTATTTACATCTATTCATAGAGATCAATGGTTCTCAAATTTTTTAAGACCTAAAACATCAATTTCATGTCTCCTTGGGCCCAAATTTACAAAATTAATTTACGATGTCTACATTTTTACATTTTTACTGACTCTTCCATCATCCAAATACTGTTGAATTAAGTGCACATTTTCATCTTTTCCGTGTTTTTTATCTGGTTGTGTCTTTTATGTCAATTTAGTCTTGTTTCGTCATTACAACTGACATCTCTCCTCTGCATCATTTCACATGGCTAGCTGCTCGCTAGCCATGTGAAATGATGCTCTCCTTACTGTCAATATAACTAGGGGATCAGCACCACTGGTACCGCGCCAAGAACAACGTTATCTCAGCAGGTCCTTTCATACCGATATGTATGTTACGCTGCTTCGACCTCACATCTATACTTAAGCGCTGGTTTTCTTCTTGCTTAGATTAGACAGACTAGACACTGCACTAGCTCTGTTTTTTAAATATGGGCATCACAAAGTTTTAGTTGGTCTTTTGGTCTTGATAGTCCCGCCTCCAGCCCCTGACCTGTCAGGTCTTGGTTGTAGTCCTGTTGTAGCCCAGCAAAGAGTTGGTGCCATTCTGGAACCAGTTTTTCTGGCCCCAAGCCAGTTCTTTGACGGTGGAAACAGGCAAAAACTGGTTCCAGATTAGGCCCTGAACTAGACCTAGAACCACTTTGGTGGAAATGGAGTATGATAGGCCTTTTCCACCAAATTAGTTCTGGTTCTTGAACTGACTCCATTCAGGCTTCATGGATCCATCTAGTGAACCAGGCCACATTTCCACAGGTTTGCAGAATAACTAGAGAGACGTTTACTCGAAGTGTATCATACAGTTGTTCATGTTGGCTCATTAGCATATCAAATGTGTGTTATTAACATTCATTAGCAAAGTGAATGGACATTTAGCCACAGATTAGCTAGCTAACCCAGCCAACAATGGAGGTTTCGGTTCATCGTACAGCTCTACATCGCTTACTGACACATTATGCCACGTTTTGAATTGAATTAATAGTTAATCATAAGTTTAGATAAACACTCATCTGACAGATCATAAAATAAAGCAGTACATTGTAACTAAATAACACACAGATGATGCAGCTGTTACACACGTCACATATAACCGATGTCTATTTAAAATGATGGCTCCGGGGAAAGGATGTCTCATTTTATTTAAATGGCTGTTGCCTCAGCTCCTCGTGTCCTCGCCTTGACTCCTTGGCTCGAATCTCTGGTGGGAGGGACGAGGAGTCGAGGTGAGGACCCGAGGAGCTACAAGCTAAGAATTGGGAAGAGCCCCCTGAAGATTTACAGAGACTGCTGTGAGCTCACTACTACACTATCAGCACATAGCCCAGCGTTCCCTGGACCACACTGGAGATCTGGTGCTGTCGCCTTCTATCCTCTTGTCCTCTAGTGACCGAGAGACTGGTAACGCTGTACACTGGATTCAAACTTTTGAACAAGGTACCACTTTTTATTGTTGCTCCCTTGAGTGAATCAGCCATAACTTTTGGGACACACCCCTCTCCAGCTTTTGCTTCAGGCCTGTGACAGAGACTTTTTCCTGAGGGTTAATGATTCTTTATGCCGGCTTAGGTGTGTCTTAATTGAGTGTGGGCCCACTTTAGTATAAGTGTCATTTTAATTTGAAGGTTAATTGAATTTTGGTTACTGTGTGTCATACCTGAGAGGAAATGTTACTGTGACATCTGAAACATTATTTAATTTAAAGAAGGGAATATTTCATTTTACTTCTATTTTTTTGAAACTTTAAAAAGAAGTGTTGGATAGCTATTGTATTGCTGGGTTGTTAGACTATAAGGCACTAGTCGTATTTTATCACTGCCCTCAACCTGGAGTGTTGGCCACTGCTTAAGGCCTGGATACATTCAACTGGAGAATAGCCACTGGCATGGTTTGACACAGGAACAATCAGGACAGGAGATGGAGGGTTGATTCGGTGACTGTACTTTACTGACACGAAGGCTTGTAGGTTGGTTTGATGTGTGTGATTGAGTGTGCGTGGTTTCTGCAAAAAATACAGAGAAAATAATGAGTACAGTATTGCCTGAGTAGTATTACACAGTACGAACGATATAGCACAGTATAAACGAATGCAGATATAAACAGAACACCTGTAACTGATATTCCACTTGACCAAATTTGGTCTTAGCAATCTTGAACCATAAGAATGAATAAAGTGCAGCCAAAACATGTCATAGAGTAAAATACAGTATAGCATCGAACTGAAGTAAATATTCCCGGCCACTGTAATCCAGAAAGCAACAGGCTAATCACTTCATTTAGCATGCTTTCTTATGTTAACAGGAAACTCAGTGGAAAGGCTGCTTGTCAATGTAACTAACATATGAATTAAACGTCCACAATGGTTCAACTTACTCTCGTCATTGACGCACAACATCGGGGTACAGTCACTCGTTAACAATCTGTGCCACTGAAAGGTGATTAACTTACTGCCTGAACTAAAACACAGAGGTGGGGTAAACAGTATGTATTAATTTAAATTATCTTAATAAATAAACTGTATATAACCAAATGATCTAGGCTTAGAGCCATTTGTACAAGAGGTGAATAATACATTCCTCGATTTGAAACATGTTTGTGTTTTATTACTGTTTATTAAAACGAGACCCTAGACATTAAAAGTGTGCATTGGCAGAAAAAAATACAACAACAATTACATTATAATTTGTTATTGAAATTTAAGTTAAGTCATTAAAAGAACTAAAAGGGCCCTTCCCTGAATAAAATAGGGTTTAAGAAGGCTACACTTAAACTCAGTGTCTGATTTAATCACCACTAAACACTGGGTTTAGTCAGCAGTTTTTCTGTTTTCCACTGGTTTCTCTTCTTCTACATTGTTCTTGACATCGTCATCCTCTCTTTCTAACCTCGAGAATATGACACGCCCACAACAGTTCACACATCAGCTCAAGGGAAAACATACTATATTTTGACTCCAGCTGAGAACCAATGTTCCAGGTTCTGAACAACTTTTTTTGTGGCCGAAACGCTATGAATGTTTCAAAATTAGGTTTGTGAACTGGAACGGCACTGATTCCATGTTGGTGGAAAAGGCCTATGAGTAAAAACAAATATATATTTGCACAAAAAACTCGGAACACATGGAACATGGAACTTTTCATATTGAAAGAAAAATATGGTCATGGATAGCTAATGGATGATGGTGATTTACTTTGTACCAGAAAAATTCTTCTGAATCATACGACATTCAAGACTTGACACCCAAGAATAAGCTTAGAATTGGCCAAAATATGAAACTATGTTGAGACATTTTTTGTCTATGTAGGTTTTTAAGGGATAATCTTGATATATGAGTGTGTTGTGAGCAAAACAGTAAAATGCTTCCTAACAAAGGAACAGTCTGTATACTGTTGAGTAGTCCCAACCTGGGGGATGAGAGACACCAAAGGGGATTATAGGACAGAGCACATTTTGATTCTTTATTTAACTTTATTTGATTGTGGACAGCAGAGAGGAGACAGAAAACAAAACAGTGAGAGAGAGAGAGAGAGAGAGAGAGAGAGAGAGAGAGAGAGAAAGAAAGAGAAAGAGAGAGAGAGAGAGAGAGAGAGAGAGAGGATGAGCAACAAAAGGTCATCTAGAGTTAAAGGGGGTATGTTGAGGTTCACAGTTAAACTACTAGGCCAAGCCTTGCTGCCCTTTCTTTATCTTTTATTTACATTAATAATAAAATAATACAAATGCAGGGGTAGTAACAGTCTTCTGTCCAAGGATTTATTCTTACTGTCTTTTCCAAAGATCTGAACTGGGACAAAAAGGCATTTAAATCTGCTGCTCCCTCTGCTCTGTAACCAATTACAAAATGGTCTCATTAAATGCATTCAAAGTTGTAGACTATAGATGTTTTGCCTGATTCACATGTATATTGACAACTCATGATGAACATATTGACTATATTTGATACTTTATGATTCTATAATTTATTGTATCGTCCGGTCATTTTATATGATGTTTGTATGCATGTATGCATGCAAATCTGTCTAAACCCTGTCAACTGTGCTGCTGCCTGTCTTGGCCACAACACTCTTGAAAAGTCTTTCCTAGTGAAATAATGAGTTAAATAAATGAAAATAAAACACTTATTGGATATTTTACCCAGTAAGACCCCTAAAAGAGAGAGATGCACGCTGAATAAGGTGACATCAAGGACAATTTGGATGATCCTCCTCATCACATTCTAACCAATCAGAGAAGCAGCTGCAGTGGACAACTCATGACTGAACATCACAGAAGATCCTTCATCACACCTTAGTCAATGGCAGGTAGACTGATTACTGTAGAAATAATTCACTGATTACTTTTTAATTTTAATTACATTTTTAATTTTTCTTTCTTTTCTTGAGTTGAGACTACAGATGAATAAAGTTCATTGGAATTTGAAAAATATTCAAAGAACAAAATCTATGAGAGGAAAGTCTCCTTTTGGTTGAGCTCCTCACAACTTAACGTATGATAAGTAGGCGCAAACAGACATTTTAAGTGGACTCAAGCCAAAAAATGGTTCATCAAATGCACCACTCACACACCATGAATCCTGCGACTCTCTTCAGACGATGTCTGTAACAGCAGTATAAAATAACATACCATGGTTGCTTATTACAGTAAGCAGCTCTCAGTGTTTTACTGCAGCAAGCCAATCAACACAATGGTGAAATGAAAACACAATACACACAGTATGATGGATTAATCCAAAGGGGAGAAGTAAATGTTTAATCCAGCTGCAGTTTTGACCATTCAGCTCCAAAGAGAATACAGACAAGGACATTTGTCTGGCATGCTGCAGCTACAAAAGCATGACGATTGAGGGGGGACAGAAACACCTCTTTAATGGACTTGTCAAAAGGAGTAACACCATTACAAAGTGTTGGCACGTGGGCGTATGCATGTATACACCCACATGAATACGTTGCCCTTCCCTGCATGCACGCACACACAAACACTGTCATCCCCCGATTTATTCACCTCAGACAGTCTGTGTGAAGTGCATCTTAAGCATGTACGAGTGTGTGTTATGTGAGGAACCGGTGTGTGTGTGTGTGTGTGTGCCACCTGGTGTCAATGAGTAGTGGAAACAGTGAAGAGAGAAACTAAATTGGCTGTGGCCTCTGTCTCAGGAGTGGCCCGCCCCTGGGTTCGGCCGGCTATTCTTATAGAGGGTATGGAGAGGTCTCCAGCTCCCATGATGCACACACCACTTTATAGGATCTCACATTATGTTTTGATGGCCTTCAGGGATTGTGGGGGAGGTGTTATCCAATGACGTGTGAGAGAGGAAAGGGAAACTGAACTGTAAGCAGGTGGATTTCTTTATGGGTAAAAAGAAACTTGTAAGTGCAGTCAAAATGATTTGTTGTGATTATAAAGATGCATTTCCATTTCATATTTTTATCCTTGCTTTGCCTGAGTTAGAAAAAGTCCTTATTTCCTTGGATGGACCTCATCAGAGAAATAACAATACTGGTCTATTTTTGAAGGGTCTTAAAACAAGTGGTGTTTAAGTGGTGGCGACCTCATATGGTAGTATGAATAAGTGCATTTACAAAAAACGGTGGCATTAAATAGAGACTAACCTTAGAGAGGGGAGGTTAGGGATAGATATGGGTTAAAAACAAACTCTGTGGACTTAAACACACAAGTCCTGGATTTGCATTTCATTTCAAGTAGAAGGTAAATGTAATGTTAATGTCTTCTATTGTAATGTTCATCATCTTATTATAATCCTTATCAAAATCGCTTCCTAATCCTGATGAAGTTGTTTTCGTGCCTAAACCTAACCATAACTGCGTATTTGTTACTGTAACCATGAAAATAATCTTCATATATGA
>JAPQRN010000011.1:13183726-13196095 GCA_037367275.1 Coranthus polyacanthus
ATATAAAATCTTATTTTAGTCATAACCATGATCTTTTCTTAGCCTCAACAAAGTTGTTTTTGTGCATAACCAAATCTTAGCCATGACATTGTTGCAGCATAATGGTATTTTGTGTCTGCTAATTTTGTACATATATGTTGTTTTTGGAATGTTAAGTGACCTATTCTGTCATTTATGTATATACGATGTGTGATGTGTTTATGTATGACGTGTTGTATTCTGGCCCGTCAGTTCAGCAATTGTAACTTTAGTCCCGAACCTGAAAAGCCCACTCCGTTCTGATTGGCCATCTTACAGGAGGTCCTGTACTTGCACTGCCTCCAGAGACTCCATAAACAAACAGCAGTAGAAGAATTTCCCTTGTGTTTCCTGTTTTTTGTGTAGTCTCACATCGCTAGACCCACTCACTTTGCCAGTGAAAGGTCTGGTTGAACCCACTATCACTCTGTAAGGGGGATGGGAATTAATAAGATTTCATTGATATCCGCACCACTTTCAGTCTGTTTATCTGCTCAATTCTTTATCGATTTATTGATGCCCTATCAATTGGGGAAAAATATGATTGTCATCCTTCTTTTTGAAATTGAGCCACTTTTTGGACCGTTTCTTCCTCTCAGCAATGACTCAAATTTTTGCATTTCTATAAATCAGTCAGAATCATCTAGGTGCGAAGAGTGTCAGGAGGGAACTTGTTTTGGTGGAAGATTTGCATGTGGGGAGGCGAGCCCTGACTTTAAAATGGCTACATTCCCACAAAAGAAAACATTACCAAGAGCCAAGCATGACTGCCTTATTGCAAGATCCAAATCTTTGTCAAAACTTGCCATTTTTGGTGTGTAGTTATTAGCTGGGAAGTTGTTGCTGTTTCTCGTAGTGAGGGGGATTTTGAAAATTGTAACACAGAGATAGCAGAAGGCAAGAACAATGCTGATTGAAATAGTTCAGTCAGACTATTCTTTGCATAAAATGGAAACTTTATAAACCACCTACATGTTGAATCCAAAAGAGATCTGGAATATGAAAAGATAAGCAACCTGCAGCAAATAAGATGACAGCAGGATGTTTCTGTTTGGTAAATATTTTTCTGTGATATGACAGTGGATTTATTCATCCCCAATCGCAATCCATGGCCAAACTTGCTAAAATGCAGACTTAAAGGTGCATTTTTTAGGATTTAAAATCAAGGGGTGAGAACCAGAGCAGCGGAAGTGACATTTTGGGCGAAATTGATATATACTATATATATATATATATATATATATATAAATCAAATGAAAGCTCACAATGAGCTCTTTCTACTGTCAAAAGGACAAAATTGAATTATTAATCAATTTAGAGTTATTGATCAAAAACCAAAAGACTTAACATTGTTTTGCTCCACCTGTAAAACTAGTGAAACGTCACTCACACCCCTCTGGTTCTAAGCTCGCCAAATACTTTGTTACTCTACTTAAGTAAATTTTTCAGGCATCTGTACTTTACTTGAGTATTTACAGTATCTTTCTAGTGACTTTTTACTTTTACTCCCTACCTTTTAACACAAATATCTGTATTTTCTACTCCTTACATTTTCAAAACAGGCTTGTTACTTTGTTTTTAATGCATTTGATTATTGATTATTTTTTTATTTTGCATCATAGTGCACCTTCGAACATCAAGAGAGATTTCAACTGCCATGGACGCAACAACATAGAAGAGATGACCCCATGGTGAATAGAGCACTGACCTTTACATTGTTTTTTATTTATACCTTTTTTACATAATTTTTAACTAGTTAAAAATAGCTGCATCTTTTATCTTTTTATTTTGTTACAACTGTTGAGTTTTTTATGTCTTGTTGCATCTTCTCCTCATTTTCATCTCGTTACATATCTTTTACGTCTGGTTGCGTCCTTAATGTAATTTTTGTTTTGTTACATCTCTAACCTCTCTGCATTTCACATAGAGCAACATTTATAAATTCTTCCAGACACTCTTGCTATTTTTTTATAATTAGGAAAATTATTCACATATTATATTATTATGTATTTTACTGTGACAATAAAAACTGTTTCAAGACCCATTTTCTGTCCGGACCCTATGTTTGGGAAAGGCAGCACTAATGAAAACATACATGAATAACTTTTCCATTTCTGCCATTAGATCCTAAATCCTACACATTGCACTATTAGGTCAAAAAGGTTGCATGGATGTAAATGTGTATTGTGCATGTGTGCTGTGCTTGGTTTGATGCTGGTTTCAACTTGGCCCCAAAGAAGAAAAAAATCCCTTAGAAACGAAAAGTTCAAAGGATGACCAATTTTGAGTGATTAGTCATTTCACATGTTTTATATGGACATATAACATCGGAAAATTATATAGAATGTACTACATATGACAGAAAATAAAGAAATCCAAAAATGTTCTTTTTAAATGAGCTTCACTTAATGAGGAAAACGTTCAGAAAGAATCAGCCAATATAATCATGACAGCAGGGATGACGTCAATCTTTAATAGCAGATGGCCTCATGTCTTCATTGAACATTTTCATAAAAACTTCTCTTTTTGATCATCTTTTTTTTTGATTTCAAACAAACTAACAAAACCTCTGCAATTCACCGAAATACATTTTCTCCTTACAGCGGCTAAGATATATAAATATCAACAGTACTGTATGCATTAAGAAAAAAAAAAAGAAAGAAAGAAAAAACACACACATGCCGTGAACATGCACAGAACACACAGGTACATACACGGGTATACTGAAATGAGGAAAAGAGAAGGGTTTTTTTATTGAGAAAAGGAGGGATCATTATATTAATTTCCAGGAACCTCGGTACCGTACTGCTGGCGAAACACAAGAGCCATTCTTTCAGAGTTTTTCTCTGGATTTCACAGTGAATTATGTAGGTAAAACAGTATTCATACATCACATACAGTATATTCCAATCAGTCAATACAAAGACATAAAGAAGCTCTAGAAAATTACCAAATGAATATACAATTAAACTTACAATAATACTTACACTGAATTATATAATGGGCATCCTCTATGAACTTTAAAAACATAATACCGATAAAAACACACACACTCACACACCTTATAAATACTTGTTCTAATAAATTTGGTGCCCCATTTGGCTAAAAAAATGTCTGTAAAAGCAAAAACTGCTTCAAAAAATCAGTCATGATGTGCATATTATTATTCATTACAAACACTGACTATATGATTCAACCAGTTTGATATGATTGTTGACAACTGGGATAAATATTATAGGGAAGATTGGTCTTCTTTTTTTTCAGCTTCTGATTGTCACATCATTGTGAAATGTGACTTGGCCTTATCAGAAAAGTACAAGAATTGCTTTGTTTTTGTAAGAATGCGACATGAATGAGAATTTGGCTTAAAAAATGTCACAGGAATATGATCACTTGGTGATATGTCATACAGCAAAAGATGTTATTGCAGGCCCAGAAAACACACAATTACAAAAGATTGTTTATTCTCCCCCCACCCCGCGTCCAATCATTGCTATGTAAATTTGATTTTTTTTTCTTACAAAAGCAGGTTGAATCACACTGGCTCCCTAAAAATAGACAAAAGAGACAAATTGAATATCCGTTCAGATGCAGAGTTGCTCTTCGGAGTGACACCAAAAGAGACATGCAGCAAAAATGTCATACTTCATAAGAAATCAGATTGAGGACTACAAAGCAGTCAAAAACAGAATAATTCCACTAGCCTAGATAGCTCTCCAGTGTAAAAAAAAAACGCCTTTGGTCTTTTGTTTCTTTATACTGAGCTGCTGTCCTCCTGCTACACAATGAAAAAAGCACATTCCTAATTATAGCAGGGCTCGATTTGCCATGTACTGCAGCGTCTGGGGGTCACACTATTTTCACCAGCGATGGCTTATTCCTGTCAATGCCTCTCTGAGCTTATCTCTTAACACATTTGATTACCCCAAACTGCATCTAAAGCTACATTCTGAGCTGAATCAGGTGTGTTTTTGTTTTATTTACCACTCAGTGTTTCACATCGACTGCTCATTTCAATCAAAGTACATCAGACAAAGGACTAACGTTTGCTTCATCAGGTTCAAACACACATATGAGCAAACTCAAAAAAAAATCCACACATTATGTAGAAAAACCTACAGACAGGACTGCTTTGGTATAGCAGGGCGACTTACCATTTTATAATGGCAGGAGTACAAACATGAAGCGGGACAAAAAGTATGAAAGGTTTCAAATCGTTCCTTACACACTTTAGCACAACATGAACCAATCAAACAGAACCATTTCAAACATTGTCTTGATTACAAAAATACCTTTTTGTATTTCTTTAAAATATCTAAAAATGTACAGCATTGTTTTTTTTCTTTTTCTTTTTGCAAAGTCATGCTTCAACATGTATTTAATAATCATAACATTAATATGAATGATATACAGAATAGTAATAATTATAGTCATATAATAACAGTATCCAGCAGGGCTTTAGCCACACTCCCAAACATCTGGCCTTACAAAGTGGCTGCATAAGAGTGTGTGCACTCCTTTGGTGTGCTGTCTTTACACTTGCATATCCAGAATGCAACATAAGCAACCCTGTCTCTCAGAAATGACATTCAGATGTAAATACTCTGCAACTGCAAAAACATTTTGTTATCAACATAATGCTGTTCATGAGGAGAATCTAAATCATCAATTCAAATGATCTAAATAAACTAACCACACTTTCAATTGTCTGACACCCCCCCACACACCTTTTTATTTAATTCTCTTTTAAATTTGTATGTCTAGATTTGTTTTTCTATGTTGGTACTTTAAATTTGAAATAAAAAATAAATAAAAAATCTAACACAGTCTCCAAAATTGACACCAATTAATCTGACGCTTCATCTGATTGGTCTAGTATTTTATTTACATGATGAAACCTGCTGAGAAGGAATGTTGTGAAAGAATGGGAACTGTTCACAGACCATGCATTTTGTTTGTTTTTCACACACAGCCACAAACCCCATTTACAATTTCAATGACAGAACTAAAGTGCTTTAATTTATTCATTAATAAACTTTTCATGGTTAACAGCTTGGATTGATACTGAAAAAGTTCACAAAGACGTGATTAAAATGACTCATCATATTTATTAAAGCTTCAGTAGGTAGTTTTTGGTGTCACTGGACAAAAGTCCCATAATAACCTTTCAGATTATTGGAAATCAAGTGATCTGAGATTAAATTAGACTCCTGCACCTCCTTTTTGCTCTGTTTTCAGGCTTTAGGAAATCTTCACTTTCCAATCACAGGTATTTTCAGAGAGGTAGGATATAAAAAGGTGACTGCATCACAGAAGCAACATGGCAGGTCCCACTACCCATGACCTTTTAGTATCACTTTTCCATAGCAACATCATCCATCTCTAGGGGGTTTATGCTCAAATTCTAGCATATTTTGTACTGATTTCTGCCTACTGTATCTTTAATATTTCAACTAAGCTGCGACCTTTTCCTTACCCTAACCTAAGCACATTTATTGTTTTTTCTAAACCTAAAAACCTATAGGAGTTGGGATGCTTCTGTCCTGCATTTTGTAAAACCTGCCTATTGACGAAAAGCAAGTTGTGTATCCTTCAATGAGAGATTACATTTCACTGCAAGATCAAGGCTTTGTAGCAAACATAATGCGGGCAGCATTACATTTAGAACAAAATCTATCTTAGTATCTGAGTATCTATCTGAGTAGTTATATACGAATGTCATTTGTGTGAGTCTGGGTTGAAATTAGGTGCATGTGCCTTCATCATGCATGCCCGGTACCTTTCTCATAGGTGTCAGAGGAGGTGTAGCCAAAGCGCTGCTGGTAAATTTGAAGTATGTAACAGTATAAAAAAAGAGGGATTTTTTTTTTTTTTTTTGGAGAGGGGACTCGATGTGTGATGGAGGCTGGGGTCTAGTATGTCCTGAGGCCCATGAGGCTGCTGCTGCCTGAGAGACAGAGAAAAAAAGAAAAAGAGGTGAGGTTTCCATGGTCACTGCACATGAACCCTGTACGCTAATGAAAACTCAGGGGATCATGTGGAACTGTTGCACGACACAAACACATTCACACACCCATAAAATCTCACACAGGTATATTCTGTTGAGTAGACTCGCACAAAATAACAAACAAGTTTCTGGTTTTCTTTTCAGTTTCTTGCACTTGTGTTTGTTATGCCAAGACCACACACATTTATCGCACAAATATCTACTACAGCAATCCTGGGTTTGTTTTCAAAACATTCTCTCTTGAGCAAAAAGTGGAACCATACACAGATGAAAGCTGACATGCTGTCAATATGGTTTGTTACGTTCATGTTCATTCCAGCAGATGTCTTTGGCACAAAAAAAACCCCTGGCTTTCACAGCTTTTTCCACAAATCTACACGTTCAAATCAGACGCTGTGCCAGAAGGGAAAGGCACACAGCAAGGTGCTGAGGTGTGATTTACACCTTTTGTCCTCGCCTGCTGAGATCTACGACCGTGAAGTCTGCATAAACTCACCGACGGTAACGCTGCTCCAGGAGCTGGAGTCAGGTCAGGCCTCCTGGTTTCTAATTGGACACGAGAGGCAATCAGCAACGCCCGTCACAGCCGGCCACGGCCACCATCACACATCAAGAACCTGAGGACACAAAGGAAGCAGTTTTAATATAGAGACAAGCTGCAGGATCATCCTGACCCAGAGGCGGACTCAAAGAATAATTCAGTCCGGGAATTTGACTCCAGCCCAGGTCACTTTGTTCACATGAGTTTTGCAGACTAACCCTTGATGTTACAACTATCAGACCACTGTCACTGTGTTCATCTCTGTTCAACACAAAAGTCTGTATGTATGAGTTTTCAAGGTATGTCATGGCTATGTGTGCACCCTTAAAAACTGTGTAGGAAAACACCAATCACAGCACATATACATGTACAAGGCTACACACACACTGAGCCAAAAATAGAGTAAGCTCAAATATGCAGATGATTGTTTTTATATTCAAGCATTAAAAATGATAAAAAAAACACACAACACAAGGACGCTACAACAAGGACTCCAATACAAAAAAGATTTCAATTACACTGTTCACTCACTGGTGTCTATGAAGAAAATACACATCTATACACATCTATACACTGAGTCTGTGTGTGTGTTTGAGCTGTTTTAGTTTTCAATTACTTGTCAACTTCTAAATTAATCAGCAACAATTTTGATAATTGTTAATGGGTTTGAGTAAGAAGTCAACATTCTCTGATTCCAGATTAGTATTTTTAGTGATTCGGACTGACCTGGTCCCTTACAGATGGCCATGTCTCTTAGCGTCTATCTACATCTCGGCCTTTCGCTTTTTATTCTCTCCCTCTCTGGTCCATCTTTCCTTTCCTTCTTACCGTCCATTTCTCCAGGCGACCCGTCTAAATGTATTGGTAGTTAAGCAGGTAGATGGAGAATCATGTCTAATGCTGGATTCGGAGAGGTCATCTCATTTCCTGTTGCTATATTGTTGTTGGTCAAGTTGAGACAAAACAACCCTCTGTGTATGTCCTGA
This sequence comes from Coranthus polyacanthus, assembly GCA_037367275.1. NCBI lineage: Eukaryota > Metazoa > Chordata > Actinopteri > Kurtiformes > Apogonidae > Coranthus > Coranthus polyacanthus. Next base: position 13,191,279 of record JAPQRN010000011.1, read on the forward strand.
CCACTTGAGGACTGTTTTACAGATTTATCATCTGTATCTATAGCATTTAAGGCAAACACAAACATTTAATTATTGTATTTCCATAAAGTTTTGGTAGAGACAGAAAAAGAAAAGATCAAAATCTAGGATAAAAGGCAAAGACAAAAACACTATATCCTATACAAACCTCCAAAACCCCAGAAGACATTATACAGTATTTTTCTCAGGCTGTATAGTACTTGACTACTTTTAACATTTAAGAGATAAACATACAGCCAAAGGGAGAAACGATAACAACAGAACAAGCCAAAGACAAGAGAGCATCAAAGTCCGAGATGTTCACCTTTCAACCTCTTTAAAATCACTTTAAAGCATGAAATAAAAAAGCTTGTAACAGAAGGCCAAAAGACATGTATGACGACTCATCTGAAAATCAACATGATCTAGTCTGTGAAAATGTGTTCATTTAGTGTGTAACCAAAACAGAACCATCAGCTCAAACATTGAGGAAAAATTATGTTTTTGGCTCTGGTCTTTGGGAAGTAATTTTTGAGTAGCATTCTCAAGGCTGTGATTCATGTTGCAACTATGAAAATCACCACATACTATTTCGATCTTGTCAACTACTTCTGTGTAGAGTTTCAGATCTGGCAGCCTGTCAGAGGTGTTTTTAGTTTGTGGTGTCAGTGACGTTCCCAAACCTGAACTCTAATCTGGAACATAGTTGACCAAATGGACTTTAACAGGTTTAACAGGTGATTTGACATTAGAGCTGGGTGATAATGATAATTATCACAATGTTATTATATTAGAGCTGCACAATTAATCAAATTGCAGTGTCAGCAGTCATATAATTACAAAAGGCTGCAATTTAAAGATTGGTAAAGGTAAAGAGTGTTTACAGTGATTTGTTTTTAAAAAGTTTTTATACTTTTTTGTTGTGTGTTTGAGTTGAAAAAAATACAAGCTTGAAGATGATCTGTAATTTGTGCATTTTCCTTGATGACTAAGCAAATAGACTCAAATCACAATGTCCACAATAATTACAACTGAAATGTTGGGTTAGAGTTAGGGTTAGGGTTAGGGTAGTATTTGTCATGTTCTGAACATAAAGAATCCACATATAACCATTTTATAACCGTTTTTTCTTCAACTTTCACTCAGGATCAGCCTTTAAAATGGAAAGAAATAATGATTTGACATTTATCTGATTATTATCAATACCATTTTTATCAGCTGTATTTGACATCTAAAGACAGTCAACTGCCCCTTTAAAAACAGTTTTTCCAACACTTGCCACACCCTCCCGCTGTGACACACATACAATATGTCAGCTGACAACAGTCTTAAATACTTGCTTTAAACTTCCGCCTAACAACCATGTCTCCTGTCTCCCATGATCCCACTCTACCACATCTTCATGACTTCCCCCTACATGCAGCAGACCAAGAAGAAAGGTCAACCCTCTGACCCCCTCAACTACCCCCAGATGTAAGACCAAAATAGACATCTCTTGGAGACCGTGGAAACTTGGGTTCAGGGGGGAGAGAAACTCTTTGGAACAATAAACAATTAGTAAACCAAACATGACCTTAAGAGAAAGAGAGAAGCAGACTGAGGCAGATGAAGGAGGGAGCTGGGTTGAGAACTGTTCCCCGCTTGGAGAGCAGTGATGCCCTGTTGCGCGTTCAATCAGGGATGAGGGAATCGATGCGTTATACAGCCGCATGGCTAAGCTAATGCGACGCATACTTCCAGACCATCCTATTTGTTCAGGCTGAAACACCAAGGTTAAAGATTGGGTTGATCATTGAACATGTCTGTGCAGATTAGGAGGAGGTTTAGTGATTTTCGGGCTTAATGTGTTACATCCAATAACTCAGCCCAGGCACATAATGTGAGATAGGTAAACAAGTAGTGTTTGAGAATGTGGGAGGTGACTCATGTGTGTTTCTCATGAATGTGTGCACTGTGTTTTTTTAAAGCAGGCTTCATGTAGAAAGTGTTCATGCCTGTGTTATCAGTGATCACTGATCTCATGCTGCAAAAGAGAGATTTGTTGTTAAAATTGATACCCTACATTTAACCGTTTCTCAAAGACTTCATATGAAATGTGTATGAACTGAGTTTAGAATGTTAGGTACATATGTACATACAATGTAATTTTATATGTGTGGACCCCAGGAAAATAATATAAATGATAATCACCTAAGAAGTAAGACTATTTTTTTACAAGTCAAAAACAAAACTTTAAAAACTAAACTAACTAAACTTAATTTTGAATATTTTTTCGGAATATTTTTGGATTATGGACCAAGACATTGGAGGATGCTATCTTGGGCTTTGGGAAACAAACACTGGTCAACATTTTTCACAATTTTCTGATATTTTATAAACAACTAATCCATCCACTGAGGAAAAATAGTAGAGTTGCCTGTAACTGTAGAAAAATACATAACAAAACCCTGGACTACATAATCTGCATTCAAAAATGATCAAGAAATATGTAAAGTGCACTTGATTTGAAGTGAAGTGGCTACACTTGCATAGTCACTAGTGTGGTTCTTTAAGATTTCTACCTGTGCAGCAGAGCCTTGAAAAAAGCCCCCCTCTGAAACCCCTTTAATCCGGAGAAAAGCCTTTAGGCCCTGGCCGTGTTTCTCACATGCCAGCAATAGCTGGTGGAGCTGGGCAATGATGAAGGCAGCTGCTGACATGTATCTAGCTTCTGAGACCTGGCGCAGGGACGAGGCCACAGTGTAGCTATATGACTGTATGTGTGTGTGTTGTGTTTGTCAGCGGGGGGGTGAAGGAATAAAGTCCTACTTCCTTATTAGAAGGGGCCCCAGCTGCCCCTGTGCTCTCTCTCGTGGGAGTTAGTCAAACACTGCACAGGAACCATTGGTTTTGTCGGGCTATTGGCCAAAAAGCTCCTCGGGGCAGGCAGCCAGACTACGGATACTCACACACACTCACATACGAGCATGCATGATACACACACTGCACTCCCTTACCATGTCTTGTCAGATGGAAAATCCGGATTACCTTTCCCTCCAGTTCACTACGCATTACTATCCACTATTAGCCTGTCATTGGATCAAACTCTGTGCCAGAGCATGAATGTCAAGTAAAATATAACTTCACAAACATTCAGATGAATGAGTACTGAAGTCTGAGGCATAAGAGGTTTTATAACAACCAAAACTTAAACTATATTCAGTTTTTTAAACACCACTTTTCAGCAAGTGACAGTGCTGTAAATTAAATTTCCAAGATGGCACTTATCTTGACGGGGAAGATGCCAGGTGATTAAGAAAGCTCACCACACCCCTGCACAGGGAAGACAATAGTGCCTCACCTTCAGCTGTTCACACACAACCACATTCAAATCTCCCACAGTTACACTTCCTCATGCAAACCACATACTCTGGCTGTGAGTGGACGCTGTCTGACAGATGCCAGGACAACCACTGACGAACCACAAGCCTCTGGATCGCAATGTGAAGGTTTACTGTCATTAAACTGCTTCAGCATGAGTAACACTTCACAAACGCTGCCTTTTGTTTAGCGTAGATGAGCCATCGACAGCAGACTGATTGTACAATAGTGGTGCAACACATGCAGCTTCTCTCTGTAACCTCAGTTCGAGTTTATTCTTGTTCTCTTGAAGCTAAAATTGTTTCAAAGCATTTCACAAGCTCTTTGTTGAGCAGACTGCCTTTCACAAATAAGTGACACCCTCATCCCTGCCAAACTCGTGATATTAAGTAACTTCTGACTAAAACTGCATTAATTTAACAAACAAGTTGGGCCAAAGAACACATGATCTGGCACTGCTGAAATGTTTGTTTTCAAAGCTGCAAAATGTCAGGGACAAGCAGCGCAGCAGGCTAACTCAACAGGAAATGTCCAGCTTTTCTATTTTTTTATTTTTTTATTATGGTTCCATGAATATTGTTGTCTTTACTATGTCAACATACTAACCGAAGAGATATATTTCACAGTGTGATAAAGTTCATTGTGACATTTAACTGATGTGCAGAGTAGGAAGCATGTTGATAGACACTGAAACCCTTATCACTGTGCCATTAAAGGATTAGTCCATCAATGGTGTTGGGGAGTGACTAGTTACATGTAACAGCTTTATAGAGTTAAATCACAAAATAAACGTCTGTATTTAAATTACAGTTACACATCAAAATACTGGTGATTGTAAAGGGGTTACTAACAGTATAACATTTGATTGTGTTGCTTTGCATCTTTTCACTGTGCAGTAAGGCCTTCATTTCCCAGATTTCTGGACAATGAAGGTCGGCAAAGCCTTAGATCCTTCTAAGCCATCCTGTCTTTTGGAGCAGTCTCTACGTCTAGACAGGCTCCATTCATTTGGCAATATGTGTTCATATTTTGCTCCTTGTTTTTGATTGGTTCTCTTGTTTGAATTTGCACTGCTTCCTATCTGCCAATCAAATCAGTGCACATCTCCACATTTTGTTTTAGCTCTGTACCAGCACTGGAGAAAGGTCTGACTCACACTATTATTATTCTGGAAACTCTCTGGTTCGTTTGCATTTCTTCAAACCAGTCACAATCGTCTATTGTAGCACTAAGCCAAAGATGCAGCAACAGTACCTTTGCAAAGTGTGTCAGTGGAGAATTTGTTTTGGTGGAACATTTGTATGTGGGGAAACAAAGCCTGGCAGTTTGGGTCCGGGAAGCAGACACCCTCTCTACTTTTAAGGCTAGACTAAAAACTTTCCGTTTCACTAAGTCGTATAGTTAGGGTTGGCTCAGGTGACCCTGAACCATCCCTTAGTCTTAAATTCTGCTGTATAATG
>JAPQRN010000011.1:13199482-13253178 GCA_037367275.1 Coranthus polyacanthus
GGACAGAGGGTGTTGTACCTTGTACGGACTGTAAAGCCCTTTGAGGCAAATCTTGATTTGTGATATTGGGCTATATATATAAAATTGAATTGAACTGAATTGAATTGAATTAATATCCCTGCAAAAGATAACATCACAAAGAAGATGATCTAAAGTGGAAGAGGAGGAGAATGATGACTCAAATAGTCGGCCAATGCTAGGCTTATTCCAAAAGAGGACTTCCTGTGAGTCCGACGTGTCCGGCTATGATCGACAGACCACACCAAGGCAAGTGTCCATGTTGTTGGACAAGATTGTGGAATGTGGTTTCTTTTGGTGGTTATGCTTTTAAAACTGACAGACTACTGCAGAGTAGACTGATTAGACTGATTCATTGGTTTTGCAGATTAGAACTTTGCTTTGATGGTGGCAAATGACTACCATTACACTCATTAACTGGAATTACTGACTTTGAGGAGATATAAGAATCACCTATTTTCTCCAGTTACTTGATATTTGGTTTCAGATTTAATGAAGAATTGTTATGACTTGGATGATTTGTTATCTAGATATTTGATAATCTGACTCAGATGCAGTTATCCAGTTTCTAATAAAGTCTCGAAATTTTTTTCAGAGGTTGACATCAGCCAATTAATCAGCTATCAGCTTTTTCCTGCTCCAAAAAATCTTAATTCAAGTTATATTGAAGAAGTATTAATAAATGTTTCACAGTAATCAGGGATGAGTTCTGTTGATTTCACTACCTGTTTTAAATTTGTTTTGAGGACTTTTCACCTTCATTGCCCAGTTTAAAATGTTAGAAATCACATGTAATAAGTTACACTACTTTGATGAAGTAATTAAAATAGTTTAATTATTAATTGAATTTTTAACAAGGTAACTAATACAAAAGTTTCAAAAGTAGCCATCCCAACACTGTTCATCAAAACCACAAAACGAAAAAAAAAAGCTTCAATTATTGTATTGAGTCTCAGTGTTTTGGCAGATAATGTTTACCTTTAACTCTGCTGTATATATGTATGTGTTTGGTATGTCAACTTTCTTGTCTTGCTTGTAAATTGCTTCATTCTCCACCACACTGAGTACAATTTTCATACTGTGGAGTCTATTTCTTTGTCAGAAAGTGTTTCCAAACAAAACTGTTCACAGTGAGGTCTGTGGATTTTCAGAGTTGCAGGGTCACTGTTTATGGAAAGACATGAATCTCTTGATTTAAAGTTTTTTTTCCAACCACTGTAGAAACCAAAAAACAAATTATCAAATATATCACCTTCATATTACTAGTGAGGAGACAAACATTACAGAGACAGCTATAACCCAAAATATTGGTGTGGAAAGATACCAGTTAAGGTAGATCGTTTCTATTTTGCCTTTCGAGTGAACTGACCCTTGAAAAAATTGTTTAGTGCATGTGTGTTTGTGCACTGCGGTGTCTGCTTGCTTATGTTTGGGCATGAATACTTCACACTGGATAATTTAAGTGCTGCATATGTGTATATCTGCTGCAGTTGCCTGTAATTATTACCGTATTGTGACTGGATGTCTCAGACTCACTTTGCCCTCCACTGTGGGCCGGAAGTGGGGATGTTGTTGTTTCATTGAGGGGCTAATATCCACTGGGGCAGCCTGACTGACCAAATGACTTCCTCCCAGTTTGATAGAGGAGTAATTACTTCCTCAAAGCCCCTCCCTTCTCCACTCCCTTCCTCTGTTTTACCCCCTGACAAACAAAGAAGAAATCCCCAAAACATCAAATTACTCCAACAGGCTGTATGTTTAAGAAAATATACAAGTCAGCCAAGATGCAGTAGCATTAAAGGGGCAGGTAAAGGACTAGCACTAATCAGCAGCTTGATGAATGTTAGCCTTCGCCACCCACCTACTCCCCACTGCCTCCCTAAGGGGTCGGGTGAACATGTTTCTTCCTGTCCCGAGATGTCGGGAGGGAGGATACTGGTGACAGCGTGACTGGCGCCGAGTACACGCACATGCACACACATAGACACAGCCAGTCAACACAGATACACAGGCTAGCAGGGGATTTGTTGAGCTTTGTGGTTTTGTTTTTCTGCAAGCACAACAGCGTTCAGTTTGTCTGAATCAGACAGCGTAGCACATGTGCTACCAGCTCATGCGTGGTCGGGGTTTGTACTGATCAAAGCAGCTTCCCTCTGTTCTGTCTGCAGCTCCACTAAAATTAATTCATTGCAATTTACTTTAAATGCAGCCCCATCCTAATCATTTTTTAATAAAGATTCATAAAAATAACCCTTGGCAGTACCTAGGTATCTCAGAAGCTCATGGTGCATATTCCACATTTATGACTTTTTGGAGGTTCTATTTGTCCCATCTTTTCTTTATATGTCTCCACTGTGCAATTTGTCCTAACACAGAAATGCCAAAACAGTTTTTAAATTAAAACATGTATTTCATCCTGCCAGAGTGTGACAAAATGACAAACATGCCCTGATATGTGCTGAACAACATTACAGGACAGCATTTTTTTTTTTTATTATAGCGATGCTAGGTTGTGTACACAATAATAAACTTTAACATCACATACAAGTACAATAAATATCAGGCGTGCTTCCAGTACACAGGTCTGTGGAACCAATCATTTCCACAGATCCTCCACAAAATGACTCACTTGATCTAGCTCTTTTGATTATTTATATTATATTATTTTTTTCAATGCAATTTAATAATGTTGTGCTGGAATCTTTCTAATCTCTGAAATATTCCAAAGAGTAGTAGTAGTATTAATAATGTGGTGAGTCCACAGACAATTACAACCTAACTCTGTGGTTGCTCTCAGCTCTCTGGAAGTTTTTTGCATCTTTCAACTCACTGTTGGCTGGAAGAAATGCATCAGTTAATAAATGTTAAACTATAAATATAACAACCAATAGTATCCAAAGGATACATTAAAAATGAAGTAATGCCTGGTGCACACTAGAGAATTTTCAAATCTTATTGGTTCAGTGTGTGATATTTAGTGACATCTCGTGGTGAAGTTAAGAGATTGTGACCAAATGAATACCCCCTCACCCTCCTCTACGGTGGCCTTTGTTAGAGTCATTATTTTCTTTGTATGTTTTGGGCTTTTTAGTTAAGGTGAATTACTTATGTCTGAATGTGGACCAGTTAATATCCCCTTAATGCTGGATGCCACCCACTATAAAAATAGAAAAAAGAAAAAGTAGAAGTCCTTTCTGAGATACAGTAGAAACAGGGTGGCAAAATGTAAATGTAAATGGCACATTCTAAGGTAATGAAAACACAATGATTCTTATTTTTAGGTGACTGTACACTAATGAAAACCTAATTATGAATATTATATTCCATTTCTGCAATTAAAGCCTCCAAAATCCTCCTAAATCTTACACACTGGAGGTTTAACTGATATAAATGTGGAGAATACAGACATAAAAACAGGTTTAACAGATTTTTAATATTTTAATCGTAACAGTGCATATACCAGACGATTCAGATTAAATGCTTGACCACACTCTTGGCAGGTATACTAGTGCTATACTTATACTAAGATATTTGCAATCCAGGGACCTCACAGAAACTTGAGAGATCAATCAAACTGATTTCAGAGCAAAAGAAACATGGATGTAGACCATTGTCATCTGCTGGTTGCATGTGTTATGTTTAGCCCAGACAAATGAAATAGGAGAAAAACTGTGGTTGTAGTCATGGCTGAGAAGATGGAATACATTTATACATTTTGCTGGTGGTGAGTTGAAAGTAAAGATTTATTGTTAGTCTAAACATGTTTGATATTAATAGGGGAAACTCCAATCCAGTTGAGAACATTCAGGCTATGTCTGTAAACCCCTCACACTACAGGATCCTGAGGACAGATGAATTAAGATCAGCCTGAACCGATTATCTGCCTTCCCAAGCCGTACACTGACTTTGTCAAATAAAGTCAGTGTACTAACAATTATTTTGGAACTGTAGGAGTATAATAACATAACATAATATGGAAATGCCTCAAAACTGACTCAATACTTGACTGAATGTACTGAATAACCTCCACCACTTGTTATATTAACATTCTCTATCACAGCATATGATATTAGCATTTTAGTCATATTTGCTGAGCTCTACCTTGTCTGTTTTACTAAAACATTGACATCGGAGCTTGTTGTATATTCTGTTTGACTTTCTGCCTTTGATGCCTGAGATCAAGCTTTGCATCAGTGGGAAAATTCGACCCTCTCCACCTTGTGACCTAAGAGAGGAAAATAATTTCCCTTTAAATCGCACCTTTCATCTCTTATGATGTGTGAGGAGTGGTCATGCTTTCATTGACCTGCTGGGTTTACTTCTAACAGGCTAATTTGTTTTGTGCTAGTCAGTTGTATGTATTTTACATGAGGTCAACTAGCAGAAATGTGACTAATTAGCTGGCTTAGTTTGGAACTTAGCTGCGTTTCATGAGGTTTGAGGGCAAAAAGAGGGAAAAAGAGGGTAGCAACACCATACGATACTCCTAACAAATCTTAAGGAGGACGTCTGCACATGTTTATACCAAGTGTCATAACATTTACTTAAGTATTTTCATGGCCCAGTGTAATGTACACTTTTATGTTGTAGGAAGGCAGGGGGTTATGTGTGTGTCTGTTGTTACTCACACATACTTCAGCAGAACTGCCTGGACTTCCATCCCTGAGGAGTTCCATCTGCAGGTGGGAGCCAGCGAATCTAAATGCAAACACACATAAATGCACACATAAATATGATGTGAACTAGTTCTAGCATGATATATACTACACAAGTTCTGCAAATTGAAAGTTAAAGTGTAACTTTAAACCAGCTCTAAGCCAAACTCCACCCACTGCATGATTCTGAAAAGATGCTGATTGCACAATTCTGGGCTGATACTGATATTTAAAATGACAATTTGGTGGATAACTGTTTATTTTGTTTTTGTTGTTGTTTATACCAGGGAAATTTTCATTACAAAAATAGATTAATTGTCTTTCAGGACTTCATCACATTATCTTGGAATGAGCACAAATTCAATTATACACATTTATGAAAAAAATCATTAATATAACACAACAGATAAATATCTGCCACTGCCATCTATCTGTGACTGTGAAATGACATCTTATATGCTATCAGTAAATATCGCCTGGTGATGTTTATCCGATATATTCATACTAAACTTCATAACCTTATATTATCTGTCCTGTATATTTGCACATAACTCTGATAATTATTATAATTTTTGTATTTAAAATGAAATGTTCAACGCCATATGAAGTTGTTTTTCTGTGCTCTACTGTATTTCTAAAATTCTAACAATTTAACAACATTACCATACTTTTAATAGAGAGATAGTAACTGATCAGCCAATTTTGGCTGAAAAACCATTTGATTTGATGATTAAATGTGCACTATGAGATGTTTATATGTGTATATTTCTTATATCTTCATCTGCTTATATCAGCATCTGCACTCGGTCAGACTGTAAGAGATACTAACATTACATACAACCCCCTACTGAAATCACAAAGCCCGATTCTGTGTGTGTGTCATTGTGTGCTCAAATATACAGCACATGTGGAAATATGCCAGCTAGACAGATTCAACTAGCACTCATTACAAATTCTGACATCATCTGATCTTCTGTCTTTGCTAGAGGCCTTTCTGCTTTAAAAAACCTGAATATCCTGCGTTAGATACTGTATATGGAAATATACTTCACATAGTGCATATAAAAAAAGAAAAGATAAAAGACCCAGAGTTCCTTTTGAGTCTAAATTATACTCGAGCTTTAAATAAATAAGTGCAGATCAATGTAAACTTGAAAACCTATCAGCAAACAAAAATTCAGAAACAGTAGTCTTAACACTGAGATCTTATTAAAACCAGGCAGGGCCAAACAGGCTTCGCGAGAAGAGATCAATACTGAACTCTGAAGTGACCTCGCAGTGGAGCTGTGCACATTAGAAGAACCTCAATAAACTGGATCATGGTTGGTGGAAAAAAGGGGTTTAATTAACGAAGCTGGCCACGGTCAAATAATGATGCAAACCTTTCAAACAGATCTAGTTTTTAGTTATATACATGATGCCAGTACTGTAATTGGGATACGTCAAGTGACAGATCAGCATGATGACAAGAATTATTACTGAATTTATCATTTTTTTCCTGGAATTTGGCTGCAAATTAAACATCTAGGATTTAAATACATTATTGTGAATGAAGTAAATCATTCCTTTTGGTGGGAAATGTAGTTATTTTTTTCCATCTTAGTTCATCAGTCACCCCCATGAATGCCTTTCTTGTGTCTCTACATGCAGTTTAAATGTACAGTATAGTGAGATATGGTTTATTTCCTCATTATCTGAAAACATAAATACTACTACAAACTACATATAATCAATATAAATATTTATGAGGCCACTTTTTTCACTATCAGTACAGCAATTAAATTACAATAAATTCCTGATCCTTCCTGCTTTAGTGGTGAACAGAGAACTCATCAATATTGGCATTATACCATTAGCATTATAGAGATAATAGGTCATATAATGATGTTTTGTATGAAGGTTTGTAGCTGATAAGATATTTTACAAACTACTGATATCGGCACAAGTTGGCACTGATGGTCCATATTAGACTTCTCAACTGGAAATTTTGGGTGGAAAATAAAAAAAAAGATTTTTGATAGTTTGATGTTTTGTTCCACATTTACCGATTAATTACTTGAAAATGATGTTCAATGATTCAAATTTCTCTATTTAGATATTTATTACTTGGACTTGGATGTTCAGTTCACCAGTTATCAGATTTTTAATTAAGTTAAAGACAGTTCATTTCAGTCATGCATAATGTGTTTTCAGTGTCACATTTTGGGAGGAGGGGCAGGAGTGATATCAGCTATTTGCTTTTTCCTGCAGCAAGCTAACCTTACCTAACTTACAACTGTAAAGATATGAGGGATTGACTATTGAATCCAATATTATATATATTTTTTTAATCTGATTTCCAATAAAGGAAATTTAAAAATGCACGACTATGGCTCTGATGCAGCTGCTGCTCTGGTCTTGAACAGTGTCACGCCTGGTTAGTTACATGTCACAAGTAATAATCTATCAGCACTGAAATGTATATAAAAGATTTTTTTATTTTTAATCCATCGATGTAAAAACAGACGTTAAAATATTACTGAATTGTACTTTCTTCATTTGAATTGCTTCAAGACATTTCAATAAAGTTTTGTGTTGGAGTGAAGGCATTTGTACATGAAGTCCAGATTTGTCACATCTGTCAGATCTGTCACACATTTAAAAATACATACAGACCTCACGCTGCATCAACTGCAAATGCATATTGGTTACAACTATCCGTTATTGGTCTCCTTGATTACAAATAGTAAGTATTGGCCCTGCTGACCCCTACAACATAACCCCTAAAGCAAAAAGATCTCCATTAATTTGCCTGACTATAAGAAAACATCCAAACTTTACCCAAAACCTCATGAATTAGAGTTGGAAGTTAATCTGGACCCCGTTTCCCTGTAAATCTGCAGATGACAGACAGTGGATGGCGTGTGCTCTGAGGGATGGAGTACAGAGTGATTTCAGGGGTAACGGTGGCAGTTTGAGGGGTGGGCTCAGGAGGAGGTTAGGGGTGGCAGTGGTGGTGGTGAGGGGGGAGAAGAGAGGGAGTGGGGTTTTTGCAGATTACCTGAGCGTGGAGCGAGGAGGGGTAGGTGAAAGCGGGTGGGAGGGCCGGCGACAGCTCCGCCGGGTACAGCGGGTATGACGCCCACACGTCTGGGCTGCTGGGATATAGAGCAGGCACTGTGAGCTCATCTGTGGAAAGAAGAAGAGGAGGAGTGGAGTGAGGAGAGTGGCCAGTGGATTGGTGGGTGGCTACAGAGACAGGGTGGAGGAGGCAGCAGTGGTGGTGGTTGTGGAGGTGCAGTATGGGTGAGTGTCAATCATCTGAAGTGGTTTCCTCTTATTTCAAAGTCTGTGTAAAGTACACTGAGAAATTTGTTTCTTAACACAGTATACATTAAAATGGTTACTAAAAAATGTGAACAGACTGTGAACTAAATTGTGGACATGGATCAGTTTTGAGTCCAAGTTTTTTTTGGGTGGTTCAGTGACAGATTGGAGCCATTATTAGCATAAACCCTCCCTTTAACACTGTAATGTTATCAAATCGAAACGCATTCACATTAGTGGTTCTCCTGCTCTGTAGTGGCTAGGCTATGCTAGTCAGTAATACCTGCATACATGGAAAAAAATATAATAAATGCATAAATGGGAGAAAAAAGAATAAATGTAGTGGTATTTGACACTTGAGAGAAGCTGCACCTTTCATACATGTCGGCATGGGCCTAGTTTGAGACGCAGACATGAGTATCAACATGGAAGCTAGACAATGTAGCCTACTGCTGGGAACAAAACAAAGAGGTATTTTAGCCACCTAAAAAAATGAACATCTATGACAGAGTATTAGTGTCATGGTGATGATTAAAAACATCTGATATTTCTACAATAAAGTTGTAGTACTTTAATACTGTGAGAAAAAAGTAATAATATTACAAGATTTAAATTGTAATTATACAAGACAAAAACTTAATATTAGAAGAAAAAGTTTTAGTAATAAAGTATAAAATAAAGTATTTGTAATGAACGTCTCAATATTAGGAGAAGTGTCAAAACTACCAGCTGACATAAAAGCAGCAGTCTGAGACCGGTAGCGGCTGTTTTACAATTACATTTATCAAATATAATACTGTACTTGATAAATACAGTACTGCTTGCTGAGCCAACAGGCTGTGTTTGAAATGTGTTCACGGCTTTATGTTGCATCAGACAGTTCTTTCCAATGATTTCCGTGTTCTGTGAAATAAAATGACTGTTATAAGAATGTTTTTGTCGAAGGAGTCGAAGGAGGCTGCTGCCTCCATCCACAACAGTTCGCTACATCGCTTATCTAAGTTTCCGTGGTGCTGGTGCATACTGCTTATTTATGATTTGTTTTAGTCATTCAAATTTGGCTGAGTGGTCAATAATATCTGCTTTATACGGACTTCAAAGTCAACGATACACCGTGAGTAATAATTATTCAGGAAAATATACAAGGAAAACACGTCAGATATGATGGTTTACCAATTGACTGAAGTATAGAGTGAATGTGAAAAAAGCATGGGTGGAAAGAAAGGTGACAGTGCAGAGTGGTACAGAGAGAGTGTACATTTTCAAAAACAGCAACTCAATCAGATAAATGCACAGTTTTTGAGGAGCATTATCCCTGTGCTCTCTGTGTCTCCTGGTAACTGTTTATCAAAGCACGATCAGAAAAAATGCCTGATTTAAACATCTCTTATCGGGAAATGACAGCAATTTCTCTCCTGGTGACTACGTCATGGTTTCATTAATCGTTTCCTTCCATTCCAAGCCCCAAGTACGCACCCTTTTCTCTGGCACAAAAAAAAAAGAAAGATCCAAGATAAGAGCAATATGGTCATTCAGGAAGAATGTACAATCCCAGCTGGCCTATGTTCAGCTACCAATGGCTGTTTCTTGCAGAATCCTTAGAAAAATATTTAATCAATGAGAAAAAAAGGTACAAAGCTGCAAATTCCACACAGGCCTGGTACTCAGAGGTCCAAACAATGAGCAAAGATGAATCATTAATCTATCAGGGGGCTGTGAAGAAGTTGAACCATGATGGTACATAGCATCTGATTTCAAAGAAACATTCTAAATGTTAATAATAAATGCAGAATAGAATAAGATTTATTTTCGGTTACTAAAAGAAACATGATTAAATTTATTCCACTGAAAGACAATGTTTCTTTGATGAACAAAGGACAATAAAAGTAAAAATCTACTTTTCAGTGGAGACTTGATAAGCAGTTTTCTTTTAAAGTCACAGCTGTAACACAAACACTCTCTGTTTATGGCGAAAAATAAAAGGAAACAGCTGTCCAGTCACTTCAAACTAGAGAAACTTGAGGTCTGAGAAAGCAGCAACAGCAGACGGGCAAAAAGTGAAGAGGGGCTGAGGGACAGATGGACGAGAGCACATCGTACTCACATGGGTCTCTGCTGATGAACTGTGGCCCAGGGCTCTGCTGGGAGGGAGGGGGGTTGGGAGTGCCAACCAGCTTGTTCTTGGCCATTTTGGTGTTAGCCTTGGCAAACTCCAGCCGCAGCGTTTGAGGGATCTCTGGATCAAACCGGACCCCCTGGGATCAAAGGCAAAGATGTGAAATGGGTCAGAAAAAAAAGGTTTCCTAAAAAAGCCTTTCACTGTGCTGTTAAAGCAGTCAGAGCTGATCAATGCTCAAACCTGATACAATCTTTATATTGACCAAGAAAGAAAAAAGTGAATATATTTGAGATTATAGATAGACCGAAACTGATAATCAGCACAGATAGGATGTTTCGTATCGGTATCGGCAGAATTTGACTCTGATAGCGGACGGAAGATAATATTAAGTTCCTCAAGTGGAATTGATGACTTTGATGGAAAATAATAGCTCAATAATAGCTAATAGCTGGCTTCCGGTTTCTAATAAAGTCAAAATGGTGTCAAAGTAACTGATCAATAAAAGTGGTTCTAAACATCAAACTAACTGTACAAAAATCTAGATGGGAGTGATTTATGTCTTATTTTTCCTTATAGTCAGTATCTCCAGTTGAGAAGCCTAATATTAGCCATCAGTCACTATCGCAGAAAGTTTGTAGTATGTGCCATCAGTGCAAATTAATAGGTCTATATCTAGCTGCAATTTCTGGAACTGTTTTTTCAATCTAGACATTTACAATTCATGTTTACAGGCAGAGGGAGTGTTTTATTCACATTAAGTTCTGTGACGTATATCCCCTTTATGAAGTATCTGCAAGTAAAGGGACACGGCTGACAGGCGAGCAAAAGTAACAGGTTGTTAAACTGAAGAAAATGACATATTTGACCATTGTTTGGAACAACTGATATAATGTATATAAGTCAACAAAATATATCATAGGCCTTGTTGTTTTTAGATACTTGAACATGGACATTTTACATATTATAGCTTTAAAAACATGGGAATCTCAAATTTAAAATATTCAATAATTCAAATATTCAATAAAAATAAAAAAAGATTTACGTCTTTTTCATTAGTGTTAAACACAAGTTTCCTATTCAAATTTACTTTCTTACTCTGCACATTTTCATTTACCTTTCACACGGTTTGAATATTAACACACTTCCTGCTAAGAGTAGCAAAAACTGTCCTTGTCCAAAGAAATCCCTTCATCACACTTTGTAAGCAAGTTGTTTACAAGGTTCTTCAATTTCTTAGATGATCTTGTTTTCCTGGAAGGTTGCTAAAACTCAACACCTTGAGAGGTGTCTGTGAAGAGAGATTAAGGTTCACCACATGACAACTCTTAATGATGTTAAAGATTAATTTAGGAATGCTTTGCTTTAGCAACAGTAACAGAGTTGTTACTAGGAGGGACGTCTTAAAGCAATCGACGGCTCATGTGGAGGAAATGGACAGGCCTGGCATGTTATTTAAGTGTCCAGTGGAAGCAGCACTTGGTATACTTTTCATCTTTTTGAATTTCACAACAGGATTTACTGCTCAAGTCTTGAAGCTGGGGACTTTTTCAGTTGCTTGGACTTTATAGCCTGCTGTAAACGGCTCACTGTGGATTAGAGTGTTATTCTGGTCGATGCATGCGATGACACCCGCAAATGAAAATCAGAACGTGATGACACAAACCTGGCTGGTGCATGATGTCATTTACACCAAAGGCTGATCAGCCCTTGCTTTGCTCCCAACTGAACTCTGTAACTGTAATTTAATATCCAGCATCAAATCCCCCCCGTCCACTCTGATATGAAGCAAGCATCAGTGTTTAAAGTGAGCCAAAAATTTTGACAAAGACTTGAGATGCCACTGTCGAATGCGTTCTGAAATACCAGTGCTCATGACAGGCTGAGGAAAGGTTGTTTTTCCTCTCTTAACAGTTTGATCTACATCACAAACTTCCACATGTGCACTAGTCCAAATCATTTTTCTTCTCAATTACTCTTGCCTGAAGGAAAATGAGAAATGTGACATAAACAAAGGTCCACTTCATCCAAAAACAATGCAGCTATTTGTTTGCCTCCTTTTGGAAGAAACAAGGCCAGGACTGATTTTACCAGTGAGTGTAACCAGCCTCTAATTAACCTCATTTGATTGTTTGTAAAAGACATGAAGGTCAGATCAATGGAGAGGGAAAGCAGTGAAGAGTAAAAAGTTCTCTGTGAGGAAGGGTTCTCGCCTCATCCCTGCAGGCTCGTGCAAAGCTGAGCTGAAACAAGCGCAAGCTGACTCTTCTCATGAAGGGGAGGGAATTAACTAGGATTGCTCTGGCTCAGTGCACTCGCAGCCTCTGCCAGTTGAGGCTGCAGAGGTATAATAAGGTACATGGATATAATGAGGCCTGAGCACATCTCAGTTTGAACTGAGGGGCTTTCAGAGGAATCGAATCTCTACCTTGAAATGCAGACTTTTTTTTCTTTTAGCTTCTTAGCACTTCTGCAGGGCATCTGCACATTAAGTTGAATCACTTTGAAGTAGGGCTGGGCAAAATAATAATATATATTATTATATATTATATGTAACATGTAATTTTATATTGTGATGAATATGATTATCATGACATAAATTTTTGTTTGGTCATTAGGGTTTAATTTGTTTACAGTGTCAACTAAAACACAAATTGTTTCAATGTATTGATCTTATTGAATAAGAATAGAATAGATTGCACTCATTTTCTTTATTTTGGTTTAAAACATTAAATCAAAATAAAGAAAGAAAATTAACAAAATAAGAACTTTTAAGAAATTTTGAATAGCTCTAAAAAGGAGAAAATCATTACAATGCCAAAAGAAATTAACAACCTAGACTACAGTTGCAGCGAACGACTCAATGAGCATGGTACATCGATTGATTGCATGGCTCTTATATTAACTTGAAAGTTTTGTGACATATCACACCACATATGAATCACAAAGATATATGTCATTCTCCAACCACTTCTCATTGAATTTGAATGCACCAATGACTGCGTTGCTTGTTTACAGTGTTATGTAATTCTTTTTTGTGCTGCAGCTGCCAAAACGGAAGCTGGATCAACCAAGGGGCAACAGCCACATGTTGAAAATTAAGTATCTTAAAGTGTAATACCACAGCTTGGTGAGTTTCACCTATTACCTGTCACTCTTCTGCAACTCCACCCTCTTGTCCAAATATGGTCACTTCTGGCTCCAAAAAGCCAAAATGGCAATGGCCAAAATGCTAAACTTCAGGCTTCAAATGGCTACTTCCACTTCTATAAAGTATATGGAATAATCATATGCTCAAGGATTTTACGTCACAACAATGATCATTTCTGTAATGTCCATTGCTGTGACGTAAAATACCAGAAAATTCAAACATAAAGCAATTGAGATACTCATTCATTGAAGCCCTCATTAAACTTAATGCCTACCCCCCTTAAAATTCCAGACTTTTTAAAGGTACAATATGCAACATTTGCCTGTGATTGTGTGTTTATGTGAAGTTTGTGTTGGAGTCTGCTGGTCATTTGTTGACATTGTTGGCATTCAGCAGCGAGTAAAAAGCTATGTGGAAAATTCAGTCCTTTAGGTAGAAATCAATTTACAGATTGACAACCAAGAAAGTCTAGGACATTATGATCCATTCACACATTGAAATATAAAAAATGACTGATACATGTAAATTTCTTCACATATAGACAATTTCAAAAACTAAATGTAAGATGTTTTAAGACTTTTTTTTAATCCACAGGGAGTGTTCTGTATTGTTTTTAGTTACTATAATTGTTGTAATGGGGTTTGTTGTGAGAATCATCTTTTAGATGCTATATCTATTAATAGAAAACAGAAGAGAACTACTATGACAGGAAACAAATCACCTCCTCCCCTTGCTTTCTTTTCTGTCTTTCCCATATTTCAATATGCAGATAGATGTTTGCAAAATCTGGCTTATCTCCGTATGACCCCTGGGACATAGCTTTCCCCCGAAAAACAAGAGCACTGTTCAATTCTCAGCCTCACTGAGTGATTCTATGGAAACAGTCTGACTATTGTTGGCTCATAATAAGATGATAATTTCTATCCTTTCTTCAACTCTCTGCCCTGCCTTTGATGCACACCAACATCTAGACATCTAAAAGTTGACAGCTTCTGCTTGCGTTGTCACGGTCCCACTTAGGAGGATGATAAAACTGATGTTTTCCTGTGACAAAGAGATCAATAAAAACGCAAGAAGCAATAGAAGGCTGGTATATATCTAGACACATTAAAAAAAAAACAATGGGAAAACAAAGCTGTGTGAGAGCTTATACTTTTGTTTCAAGAAATAAAACCCTGTGAGGATGGGCTCTGCTTTTGTATTTGCCTCATCAAGGATTTCTACCAAGCTGAAATAAGTGAGATTAAAATTAAACCCTAGATCAATATCCTCTATTTATATGTGGAAGAAGAGCTAATTTTCTTGCACTTGACCTTGGAGGATTCACAGTAAAGCTTGAAGAAATAGACTTTTATTTACTCTACAGAACAGAAACATTCAGACATACATATTTAGAGGATCTGCTTTAGCTCATCTTACTGCCTTTTATGGTTTTAAAAATGCAACAGAAAATATAGCAATGTCTGGATTACCCTGATACCAAATGCACATAAGGCAGAAAGATGCAAATCCTAGTCATCACAAGATACACTAGCGCTGAGCTGGTTGTTGCGAGGAGCGTGGAGAGGGCATGACACTTACGTTCAAGGCATTCTTAGCAGCCTCCGCCTCTGATCGACTGTCAAAGCTGACAAACCCCACTGGCTGGGGAGACAAGAAGACAGAACAAAAGGAAGAAACATGGTTTAAGGCAGAATACTGAGTCGGCATTTCTGTCTGAGTGACATAGACATGTTGCATTTATTTTATTATTTCATTTTTTCATCAGAGCCACCCGTTTTCATTTCTCCTTGCCTCTCTGTCTCTTGCCTCTGTTTATAAAACCTAGAGAAAAGAGAGAGCAAGAGGGGGGAGAGAAGCACAGGCTGGACGCTTACATTTTACAAGGAGAGTTCATCGTTCAACTCCCCTATGCCCAAATACGGGCAATGTGGGAGAGAGAAAGCGCAGTGAGATAGAGAGGGGAGAAAAAGCTGAAAAAGGAAAAGAAATGAAAAGAGAGGAAAAGGACACAAAAGGGGGGTAGGAGGAGGTCTTGGGAGTGAGAAACAAGAAAAAAAGAGACAGAAGGAAGAAAAGGTTGAAGGTGAGAATAAAAATCAAAGAAAGTGAGGCAAGGGAATGGAGCGATGTTGAAATGGTTTTGAGGACCTCCCTGTACAGGCCTGTCAGCAGAAGAGCATGCAATACATTTTCTTTCACATCTATTTCACCTGTGCTTGTTTTATATTCTGGGGACATCACTTTAGAGCCGCTGCCCACTATAGTAAAGGTGAAGGAAAGCAAGAAAAAGTACAAATATGCAGTTTGAAGCTGTCTGTTTTCCAACCATTGTTGCAGATATGGGAAAAGAAAACACATTATTGCAGTGTGTTGTGTGTGTTTGGATGGATGTGGGTGAGTGAGGAGAAAGCAAATTCTCTAAACATGTTGCTCCCAAGGGGTCACGCTGCTGTGTGTGATCTGGAAAAGCAGTGTAGGGTTATGGGAATT
The DNA here is from genome assembly GCA_037367275.1 of Coranthus polyacanthus. Taxonomy (NCBI): domain Eukaryota; kingdom Metazoa; phylum Chordata; class Actinopteri; order Kurtiformes; family Apogonidae; genus Coranthus; species Coranthus polyacanthus. The sequence goes on from JAPQRN010000011.1 coordinate 13,215,222, forward strand.
TTGTACAAGTAGGAGAGGAAGAGAAGGAGGGGAGGAAACAAAAAAAGACACACTAAGTGAAGACGTCAGGAGGAAGAAGTGTAACTGGAATATAAATAGAAAGGGTCTGAGTTCTGCCTCTTGCTATATATGGAGATGGCTGTGTGTTCTTTGACTGGAAAGGAGAAGACCGATTGATTTATGTTGCTATTGTCATTGCCATTAGTCAGGAGGACAGTCAAAATGAGTACAACCCAAAGGAATGTTGCACAGCACTTTGTGAGATCAGTTTGTGTAGAAAATGGCAATTATAAAACTATGGGACAGGGAAGGTTTCAGAGTCCAAAGTTCACAGAGAGATGCTGAGTTTCAAACTTATTCATTAACATGTAGAACAGAACCTGCACAGACCACATTTTATACATTATACATAGTATAATAGTGCAGGGTAGCATTATAAAGCTGCAATGATAGAGGAAAGTCAAGTACTGGATTATTTGACTGAAACAATATTATTATGCAGCTAATTTGATAATGAATTCATTCTTTCAAAAGTTTCTTTAAAGGTACAATGTGTAAAATTTAAAGGATTGTTTGCAAAAATGGAATATAATATTCAGAAATATGTTTTCTCTTTCTTAGTGTATAATCTAGTCTCATCTTGGTCTCTAGTGCAGTTTTACTCCGGCAAAGAGGACTTGGGATTTCATTATAAGATCAATCAAGACCACAGCTGTAGGGACATCACTAAATTTCTGGTGCATTTATTGATTTATTTGTAAACATCATTACTGTGGTTTGAAAACATCAAACATTTCCTTTAGGTGTAAAGCTTTTTTACAGTCCTACTCAATGAGAAATACTGACTTTGAGGGAAAATAACATGTAGCTTGAAAGACAAAAATCACTCCCACTTAGATTTTTACAGTTAGTTTGATGTTCATTCATTTATTATTAATAGCTTTGGGTGTGATGTTCAGTGATTCAGATTTATTTAGGGATTCATTACTTTGACTTGGTGTTAAGTTCAAGAGCCACCCTGTATTTAATAAAGCGAAAGTAGTCAATTATGGACATACACTTTCGATGTCACAATTTTTGGGGGGTGGGATGATACTGGCTGATTAATCTGCTTTTTTCTGCTCCAAACTATCGTTACTATATTGGTCTTTAAAACCCCACCATTGGTCGACCTGTAGTCTGATCTACTTCTTAAGGGCAAAAAATTAATTGATTAAAGGTTCAGTGGATATAGTGACACCTAGTGGTGAAGTTGCAGATTGTATCTAACTGAAAACTCCTTGCCTCACCCTCCGCTACTTTCACCGCTAAAAACATGAAAAACTGTCAATGTTTGGATTGTCTGTTCTGGGCATTTTAAAGGGATATTAACACCGATCAATTCTCCATCATAGTAAGTGGTGGTAATACTGGATGCCACTCATCATAAAATGGAGTCTGTTGTAAGCTACTGTAGAAACATGGCATAGTCTGTGGAGAGACCTGCTCCTTGTGTAGATATAAATAGCTCATTCTAAGGTAACAAAGATACAACAATTCTTATTTTAAGCTGATTGTTGTACACCAATAAAAATCTAATCATGACATCACATTAAATATTTTGCAGATCCAGCTATATTTAAAATACTTGCAGTATAAATAGTTACAGCATTAGTCACAAGCTGTGAGACAAACAATGTACTACTCACAACAATCCCTAAAGATAACAACACTAAACTACCTAATGATTTGAAAATATGAGAAGTTTATTGAAACAGATGGTAATTACTTTTTAAGGCTATTGGCACCGTATGCAACCACAAAAGAAAAAAGGGAAATTCACAAACTCATGCACAGGGGATTTACTTGTTGCAAAGAAATTTCACTTCCAGAAAAAAGCTTTCCTTTGTTCTTAGTTTTTAAGGTATTATACTCAGCATATTCGATCTAAACCACCCTAAATCCTTCTAATGAGCATGTCATGTCTTTATGGGATATAGTGTAATGTGCTAATAAGTATGCTGACATGAAGCTAAATTGCTTAACTCTGAACATGGACACCTGCCAGCTGAGCTCATTTTCAGTCCTGCACCCCTGGAGGCAAAACTCAACCGTCAGTACTGCTTTTGTCAAAATGCTTGCTTTGACACCTCAAAATTCTTCTCCGTCTCCCTTCCCATCTACGTATATCCCACCGGAGTTGACTGACTGTGACTACAAGAAGAGTATCCAATTGCCAAAGGCAAGTTGGTGCAACACTTTTTCCTATCCCCCCTGCCAGTAAACTTTTTTTTTTTTTTCTATTCCAGGTACTTCCTGATGAAAGGTGCTAATCCTTCATAGTCAACAGCCTGATAAAACCAAGAGAGGGAAAAGTAGGAGAAAGGAGAGACAAATAATAAAGGTGTTGATGAGCAAGAAATTGTGTAATGCAAACAGTAAGAGCATGATGAGCAACCGACAGCTTCATTCGTTAATGTCTTTGTGTGTCTGCAGCATACCTGTTTTGAGGTGAGTTTTATCAAGGAGCCTTCATAGCCCTGAAACAGAGGGAAAAAAGAGTCACAACAGTGTGGAAAAAGTCTATTAACATGGAAAACAGCTTAAATTTGGATGCAGAGAACCAGATATTTCAATGACATTAAAACTGATTCATGCTGAATTTGTGCATATTAACATTCCATTTCTTAGCACATCATTTTACTCTTTCAAATAAACATATTCTGTGAGTAGTTTTCAGCTCCAGGTGATTGGTTTTAGTCAATGGTGGGATTGGTAATTGTTTACGGAACACAAATTAATTCACTTCACCTCAGAATTGGTTCAATTTACTGTATTCTCAAGCCAGTGGTCTCAGAACACAAAAAACAGTATATGCACAATATTGTCATCATTGCCACCATGCTGCGACTGAATGAAGTTGACCGACACCAGGCTATTGGTGTGCTGGATACTGGTACGCGTGTCCAAGCTGTTGCTGCAGCCTTGCATGTCCATGAGAGTACCACGGCTTAGAAGTCGGTACAGAGACATAGTGGCCGACCTCGTGTAACGGCTCTACAAGACTGGTACATCGTGTTGCAGGATTTGTTGGACAGTCACCGATGCATACTGCTCATGTAAAACACCTGGACGTCACAACAGCTGGATAAGTGACCAGACAGTCCATAATAGGTTGCACAGAGTTAATATTCGGTGTCGTAGACCACATGTGGGACTTCAGCTTCCTGCCAGAGTAGCGCAGGCCTTTATGGATCAGAGCTTATCCAGACACTTCCTTGGCCAGCATTTAATCCCGATGTGTCCCCTACTGAACTTGCCTGGGGTCAACATGTTAATCAGAGGCAGCCACAACCGATGACCACTGCACAGCTGCAGGCTGCCCTCCTCCAGGAATGGAGAACAACTCCTCAAAAGTAAATCTGGACACTTGTGCAGTCCATGCACAGACGGACTCACTGCTTGCATCATGTCCAGAGGAGGCCATACCTTGTATTAAACATCTTGTATATACAGTGCTTGCCAAATTTATTAGACCAGCTGTCATAAAAACGAAAAACATCAATATCATGAAGTGTTTTAATGTGGACTCTTTAATTCTCAGTGAGCTCTCCACATTTTACCATATTGAACAGGAATGAGGAATTTCAAACTGAATTAACCGTTTTATAAACAAATTTGAGCCGGCTCACTGGGCTCTGAGATGTCAGAAATTAATCAAGCATAACATTCAACCACTAAAACTTATTTTTCTGTTCAGGAATGCAAGCAAATAACTATAATTTGACATCTAAATCAAAAAATAATAATGTGCTTTACTATTTTTACAGTTTTTTTGTAAAATAGTAAATTTGAAAATTAATGGATAACAATAATAATTATATTTTAGCATTAAAAATAGAATTTTGGTTAAAGAACATCTACATAATAATAATAATAATAACAATAATAATAATAATAATGATAGGTAAGATTTATATAGCATTTTCCTAGATACTCAAAGACACTTTACATAAACATAAGAAAACAAACAAACAAACAAAAAACAAGAGTACAGAGTTGAGAGCTTATGGCACTTTGGATTAGTGAGCCAAGAGGGGTCAGTTATTGAAGGCTTTCTTGAAGAGATGGGTTTTGAGTTGTTCATACTGATGTATTAACCATTACAGAAACACAAAAAATGATTTTGGTAATTACCAATGCTGTTAATTTAGGGCAGTTGTGGCATAAACCTTACGTTGGGTGGTGGTCTGATACATTTGTTAAGCACTGTATTTATAAGGTGTTGGTCTATAAAATCTATTTAAAACACAAACTTGCCTTTCTTTTTTTGCCGAGTATATATTTGGATGTAACCAATATAATGACTAACATTTTCAGTAGTAACTGTGATTTAATTACATACATTTCCACAAATAGTGGTTGGGGCTTTTATTTACCTCGACTGCAGAATGTAAGAGGCCTGTATTTCTAATGTCCTCTGTTTGAGAAGCAGAGCTGGTCATATTTTTGTATGACACCTCATTTTAATGCACTCCCATTTGTGCTGTTAAAGTTACTGCAACAAACTCAACACTTCCTAAATGGTTTCAAATTAAAAGTTTCAGCAGATAGAAACCATTCATTTCTGAATTTATTTTAGTTCTTTCATTTCTTATATTGTGAAAGTACACAAATGCACTTGCAGTGACTGAAATCAGACAATAATACTTTAGATGAGTAATCTAGAACAGCAGTGTCTTGAAAATAGTATAACTATATTGTGTACATTTTGCTTAACTGTCATGCACATTATATGAGAGGCACAGGGGTGTATTTGCCTTTATTTTTTCTTTATTTGGGGACCTGTCTTCTAATTGACTTAATTTAATTGAAATTTTTATTTGATCGGGACAACACATAATATCATTGTTAAATTTAAAAGAATGCAATCGATGTAATGTATATAGGACTTGTACTTGAGGTTAATTTGCAGACCTTGTCCCTTGAAACTGAAATATGGTATATTGCATTTATTTTGTAATTTAGTTATATCACACAATTATATGTAACTAGTTATTTCCCAAAACTATTATCACTCTCTCTATTGCAACCAAGCTGCACTTCACCTGAAAGGTTAAAGAAATGGTTAGGAATCATGTGCATCTACATTCTTTGCATAACACAGTCACAAATTAGCAGTCTGGGGAGGTTCATGAGTCATAAGGACCATATGGACTGGATTGTTTTGTCTTTGCTTATTAATCAAGATTTACTGCTTTCAACACAACACACATGATACAAACTTTTTACTCATACATACCATGGACATTATCTAAGTGAGTGATTAGATGCATAGCAATTGTTCAATTATTCATTTTAACTGTAGAGCTCCTGTGCCATTAAAGTGCATTATTTAAAGGCGACGGTCCAAAAAGCCTCCACGTGTGTTGACCTGAACTGCACTGAGGTTGTGTTTGTGCAGTGACAAAGTGAGTTTTCTGAGGTGAAACAAATAGCTTTGTTTTTGTATTTCAGGCAGTGAGCCATTTTCCATGAGACGTGCACATAAGCTTCCCATGGATCAAGATGTGATTGAACCACAGCTTTAGGAACACAGACACTTGAACCTCGGGAGAGTTTCCATTGCCGTTTATTTCATCACCATTAATGGAGGTCCCATTGACTGCTGGAAAGAAAGCTGCTAAGAATAGCTGTGGCCCATCCATTTAAAACATACAAACATACCTTAAATGGTCTGAACAGGAGATAGAGCTCCCGTGGCTTAATATCCAGTGGTAGCCCGCTGACAAATAGTGTTCGGACCTGAGGAAGACAAGAGACAGAGATCATGTATTTTTCATTAACCTCCACTAGTTATAAATAGCCACCTTGCATACCTGACAGTAACAGATGAGGTTATGAGGGAGGACACTGGAGAAAGGAACAGGAGTTAAATAGTTCTCAGTGCTGGCTTTACAGTAAAAGATAGACTTCTCAATACTGATAGGGCTGTCTTTCAGTTCAGCAAACACGCTCACATACCCTTCCATACACAAACCTTTCTACACTAAGTGCATTGTGTTCTTCTGTGTAATCTACAGTCTGCTGTGTTTTATGGCAATCCTCCCTTGCAGCTCTACCCTCTGTTTTACATTTGAACTTTTCAACTTGCAACTCGAGCTTGCATTGCTGAGGAATTACAATGTATATGCAAGCTAAGAGGGACTGGAGGAAAATGTAATTATTGCGGACCGTACCAAGTCAGAGAAGGTGGAAAACCACACGGGGAGTGACATGGGAGAGACACCAAAAGGGCTTTTAGGTGAGGAAGTTGTTCGTATAATGAAGGAAATGACCGCAGTGTGATTTCAGGTGTATTGCAGGTGAAGTTATGTTTTTTTGTGAAAACATGGATATGGCATAAACTCCTCCACTGTTGACTCTGAGAAAAGTGTAGATAAAAAAGGTGGCTGACAGATTAGTAAGATCCAATGTAGCTGGAATTTAGTAGAAAAGCAGCCAATTTGAAGTACTGCCTTATGGAGGGAATGTACTAAAGAATACAAGTACAAATTTTACAACACTATAAAATGAAAAAGTGCAGCTGACCAACATTTCCCAAGACTTGCCACTAAAATGTCAAATCAAACACCAACAAACAACATGCCATAACAAGAAATGCAAATGAGCTCAGTCGTTCATTCTCCAATTCCAAGAAAGTCTTGTGTGAACCAAGTATAGATTGTTTCAACATATTTTAATGCAGACACATTAGCAATACCACAAATATTTGGATAACAGAAAACAAAACAGCACTACAAGATGGAGATGTTGGGATTTTCTGTCACTTCGAATAAATGCAGAAAACAGGAAACTTCTCATGTAGTTCAAGTGTGTCATTAATGTGGGATGAGTACATCAAATGTAAAAAAAGGTTGTTAATCAGCCAAAATATAAACTACAACGATGACTACCTGTGTATTTAGCTTTAAACAAAAAAAAGAAAAGACACTTTTGCAGACAAGAAAAAATGAGTGGTGCTATAATAACTATATATATATATATATATACTATCAGTTGTACTATCAGTCACAAATCACACCTTGTACACCGAGTTATCACCTGATTAAGGTTTGCATTAATTACCGCATTAATGCAAAGAAGACATCAAAATCAAACAATAGACTGAGTGCATTAAAGCATTCTCCAACAACTCCACCCAACACACCAATGTTGAAACTTTGATAAGTGGATTTGGATGTGAAATTTAATTATTTATTCAATAATCTGATTCTATTTCAGTCTGAATTCAGGATAAAACCATAGGTATGCAATTACAGTGAGTAGATTCAAAGCCCAGAGCTTCATTAGATTGTGGATTCACAACTCGAGGGACAAAGGAACTGCTGAACTAACACTACACCTCATTCCCACATGTAACCTGATACGCACCACTGATGCCAAAGGCAGAGCAACACACAAACAAAGGAGCTTAGCAACTGGGGGAGTAATCGCTGGCAAGCACCAAACTGGTCATCCAGCCAAAAAAGAAAAAAAAGAAACAAATCAACTTTCTCACCTTGACTCTTATCTTATCTTATCTGAGCTGAGCTGGACCCCACTGGGCTGTCACTGGGCTCTGTCTCTGGCAGATCTGTTTAAATAAACGTGTTTGAGGGTGTCCTTATATGGAGTTACAGGGGAACAAAGAGTCAGAGCAGGATGGTATCAATCAGACACGAGAAAGGGCAGTCACTGACAGCTGCTGAGGCTGATAAAACTAATAAGAGTGGCGGTTAAAAAGCAGTAAAAATAGCTGAAACTGAAAATCCACTCAGGTGTCAAAAACAACCAAAGCATGCCACCAAAACTGTATATTTTGTATTTCTTTTATGAACCATTATGAACTTTGTTTTTTGCCATTTCAGTGAACCTGAACATAACTCTTGTTCAAGCTGCACATGACCCTGAAATGATGCCAAAAAAACATCAGAGGAAAAACTTTTAAATGTTGCATGCTGCACTCATTCACTACTTTTTAGATGACAGGTTTATGTTTTACTTTCAAGTTTTGTTTAAACTTGTGTGCATAATACTGAACACTTAATTTCTACAAAGCAAATATATTGATTTAGACTTTTCAAATCAGATTACAGTCAGGTTTTTCCCATCACAGAAAGGCTTAGGCACTGCAGTGTTTTTGTGGAGCTCCTTAAATGTTCAATATTTATTCAATATTTATGTTTTGCTCATGCTATGTGCTGATGTGAAGTTTGTGTTGGAGTCTATGATGTGCTGGGAACTAAGCTAATGTTAGCTAGTGTTGCAACTGTAGAGGAGTAGAAGAGATGCATTGAAAAACTCTGGATCGAGTTGAAGAAGTTTTGCAGAAAAAATGACCACAATCCCCTACATAGAAATCTGTATACTGGCTGTTATCATGGATGTAGGAAACCAAGACAGATGTTAGCTTAGAAATGGCATTAGCTAATGTCATCAAACAACCACCTTCCAGCACAAAACAAAGCCTATTGGTATCCTAATGTAGCTGATTTTACCACTAAAGACATTGCTGAGATAGCTAACTTCAATAGATATTTATGTACTGAATGAAGGTACGTTAGCCAGCGACATTACATAAAGGTAACTAATAAAGATAACACTGAACTAACGTTCGTGTCTAATTTCTAGTTTCTAAACTAAAGTGAATATGCAGCACTCAGGCAGAAACAGTGCCATAGACATGACTTCTGCATCTAAACCGTGCATATCTCTACAATAAAAGGCTTGAATAGTCTGCCTAAATGCACTTATTTTGTGTTATTTAAGTAATTATTACAGTAGTTAAAACGGGGTACCGGGGTTTGGAACACTGGTTTATCCTGTGTGTCAAAGGTGAATGGGGTACTGCTTTTGCTTGTGTCCATCTGTATGTGTTTATGAAATAAGCAAGAACATAACCAGAACCAAGAACCAAGAACCATAACATTTTTTCAACAAGTTATGGTAATCCACGTATACTGTAATGAAATCTCAAACATTTTATTTGGTGATATGAATAGATTGTTGACTGTAAGCTGATTTATTTCACAAATATGGTAAGGTAATGGGAGGAGGCCTCGGGGTAGACCCAGGACACGCTGGAGGGACTATGGCTCTCGGCTGGCCTGGGAACGCCTCGGGTCAAAAGCTTGAGGAGGTGTCTGGGGTGAGGGAAGTCTGGACCTCCCTGCTTAGACTGTGCCCTCGCGACCCAGTCCCGGATAAGCGGTAGATAATGGATGGATGGTAAGGTAAGGTAAGGTAATGGAGAACAACTTGATCAAACTTAAAAAAATCTAATTTCCTTCAATTTCAAATCCCCAACCACCACCACCAATCCCCTAAGAACGCAGACCACACTGAAGCCCCCTGAAAAGCTAGGGAAAACTCTGACAGTAATACGTAATATAGAGGTAAACTTGCATGAAACTGATGTTGACTGCAGTTTGATTCTTCATATTTTCTCAGACGGTTGGCAAAATATTGAGGAAATCTTAGTCATCTAGCATTCATTCGCCAAGTTATCTATGATCCCATCTTTGATTTAAGTGCTATCTTCAGTCATGAGGCTCACAGACAGTTGAGAGCTGGATATGTGGCATAAGTTAAGACAAACACACACAACAATGAGTCCTCCACACACTCAGAACAATGGGACATTCTTGGCTGCGTCGGACCTCATTCCAGAGACTTCCTGACGTCAGCTGTTGTGATATATGATCAGTTCGTGTTGTGTCCGGTGTGGAGCTGACTGCACATGGTGGATACTGGATGATTCACAGGCAAATGTGTCAACAGTTCTCTCCTGCAGACATCTGCTGTTGATTACAGCATCAGTCTTTATTTATGTTTCTTGCGAGCTAGTTCCAAAAGGCAAAGCTGTAAACAAGCTACCACCAGGTAAAGTGAGACATTGTGATGCAGTAAAGTAAATTAAGGGTCAAGCCAGAGGTTGAGCAGATTCTGCAGTTTCGTAAAAAGGAAAGATAAACCTTCTGCCTCTTTTATTGGGTTTTAGAGGCGTTGTTTTATTGGTTCCTTGTGAGTCACATACCTACATTTCCATAGTGCTGAGTGGCCCGGTATGGGCCTTTTGAATCATTGACCATTTATGGCGAGCTCACACACTTACATGCAGGCAGACTTCGATCAAAAACAGCAGCTACCTACCACAAGCCAGCTGAGTACTTCACAGCCCATGTACCAGCGCAGTTCCCTGGCAACGCTTTAGCGGAGCACAGCAGAGTGTGGAGCCCCAGGCCAAAAACATCAGATCCTATTAAGGCCATTTCTGCAGCAAGTCCCAGGAGATCAATGCACCCCTAATCAGAGATCCTTGATCCACAAAACCTAGATTTGGTCATCACCTCATTGACACTCCATCATTGCATGTTGTAGGTTTTCTGGTGTTACCCTAAAGTCTGCAACACACCCAAAACCTGAAGAAAGGATAGATTATACTTCATTATACCTACTGTTTTATTTTTGTAGGTTTGTACCTGACTGTGTGCGTACCAAAGGGATGTGGAAACATGACTACATGACTACATGAAATAAAATCTATGGGAGCAAGAAACACAAGCAGTCAGACAAAACCATGTTTTCCCCAAGTTGTTCAGAAGTTCAAACTGGTTGTAAATCTGATATGAACAGTTTAGAAAGATTATATATCGATTATTATTATTCATTAATCCTTCAATGCACAGATAAACTACATGTTTTCAACTCTACACTAATTCAAGTAGGTTAGGGTTGAATTGAAATTAGTTAAAACTGAACAACGAAAGCATTGTTACGTCTGGCTTACATGAGATGTGTTTTCTGTATTTAATTTCTCCCACTAGGGGACTCTTATTAAAAAAAAACTGTAATAGATGATGTCATTAAGTTGCGTGGGATCATGGGAGTTGTTTTCACCACGTTTGTTGGTGCATATCAAGGCATACATATTATAGCTTTAAACCTGTTTGTTCACCTGACGCGTGTGACTCACTTTGCCATTTTTGCGAATTCCCAACTACCAGCAATTACTATACATTAATTATATTTTAGAGAATTATCCAACATGAGAAGGAAAAAACTACTACTGCCTTCCTATAAAGTCCAATCAGATTCATTTTGAGAAAGATTTTGTAAAAGGGTACAAATAATCAGCAACAGAATGATTTTCTTTTCTGTTTTCACTAATGAGAAAAATTGACCAACCAACCACAAAACAGCCCTATCGTATACCATGAAGCTTTAATTAACAAAGCCAAACTTGACACCACAACTGCTCAATAGCTGGAACAAAAGTGAACAGTATCAAATTCAAAACTTGCATTATATAAAATGTTCTTGAGTGAAGAATGTAATTTGTCAGCCATTATGAAAGCTGCTTGATTTGTCTGATTAAATGACTTATTCATGTGTCATTTCTATTCAGCTTGCATTGCAGACACATTAAATTTGTTACACCTAATGCCTGAAATGCCTCATTAGAAATCCGCCGCACTGCGTGACTTTCTCTCTTCTCAGATATTTGCTGTGACTTTAATTGAGTGCTTTTCTGACTGTCCATTCCGGCAGAAACGAGGGACATGACCTTGGTACGATGTGAGATGATTACTATGTGTTTCTTCCTCCCTCCCTGTGTGTCGTACAGCAAAGTTAATAGACGGAGGTCTTTCAAGCCAGATGTGGCAGGACACAGATCTAACCTTGAAGCCTTTGAAGAGACATTACAGAGGTCTATTGTAGCATGAGCGTGCATGTAAGGATGCTGTGATTACCTGAATATGAAATCAAAAAGCAGTATAAAAAAAAAACATCTGTGAAGATCTCTTTCAGCACACCCACACTAGTTACTTTCAAATCCAGCCTTCTCTGTGACCCAGCTAAAATCAAAGCCTACCCATAAGCCTGTGTGAGCTCAGGGCAAGTCGAGTTTTCTTGCATCAGTGCAGCGTTGCGTTATTAAAAACAGTCTTAACTGACAGACTCCCACACTCCTTTGCTATCTGACTTGTCGCTGCTCTGTGTTGGCACCGCTCTCCATCATCCTCACAAGATTTTTTTTCCATCTTGCGTGTCGGGGAATGTGACGACTGAAAGACTGCAGGCCTGAGAGGTGTCAAACGACCATAAATGGATGACTCCATTTGTCTGTTAATCGCCATGGATCAACGAGTCAAGTTTCACGTTCAGGGTCAGGGGTCGCAGGTTAGTCCTGGGTTATTGTGCAGGCCAAGGGTCAGCTGTGACTCCAAACATCACGACTGAGCTTTTTTGTTTTTCCTTTCTTATTCCCACAAGTGCTTTTGACTCACAATTACGGCTCAGTAAGGGTCTGTAAATGTTCCAACGGGTTAACCTTTAAAAGACATTTAAAACTAATGGCCTAGGAAAAGCAAGTAAGTGCCCACTTCCCTGTGTTTTTCCACTTTCCTCCTTCTCCATAACTTCTACCTTGTTTTGAATCTAATCTGGAAAAGAATACACTCCTCTCTTAACGACACATACTGTAGGCACTCTCTCTTTCTAATTTTTTCTACTGCAGCAAACACCTCTCAAGATTATTTGGATGACATGTGGAAGAGTGAAACATTCACAGACTGTCAGTTACATATCAGTCTGACTCCTTGGCTGTCAGCTTAAGGTTCATCAAAATATTTCAAACTAGTTTGCTCTCCTCTTCCTTCCCCTTATCTTATGAGTCTCGATGAATGGACTTAACATTCCAAAGTGCTTATTAACGTGAACTAATCAGCCATGTCTGCTTCAGCCTTTCCTCAGCTCCCTTTGTTGCCGTTTGCCCAAGTGAAGACTTTTAAAATGTTTGGTTTTGAGGTTGGGTGCGCTGAGGGTTAATGTTTCTGATGCAAGCGGAGAAAAAAAAACATTAGACACTTAGTCATCCCTTGTGTCTCCATAACATGCTCCTATTTTGTGATACTACAGCTGTTTCCTTGGGTTTGTCGGTGATAGCACTTACAGATCCTGCATTTATGGCTGGAACCAATGATTATGTCCATTACTGATTAACGTATCAGCGATTTTCCTCACAAATTCCTCCCATTTGAGTTCCAATGGCCAACAGCAATAAATTACTTGCTGGATACATCCAGCGTATAAACGCTCAGTGTGTAATTTCTGCTGGGAGGGATCTCTCAAACAATAAGTAGTGTGGGATCATGGGAGTTGTTGTTTTCTCCACCATTGTTGATGGAAATCTGTGTGACGTGACTCAGACAGGCACTTTTATTACGTTACATTCATGTTCTTTCATTATATTCTAATGAAATCACTGCAAGTAATGTTAACATTACCTTAAATAAATTTTGCTGATGATTATATTTTTGTAGAGTGACAAATGTGTGTCTTTATATTATCCAGTATATTTTTGTTTTTCTCTAACCCATCGGTAGAAGAAAAAACAGTAGTAGGGAAACACATTGGCTGTTTCTACTCTGTTTCTATTCTGTCGCTACAGTCCATTTCAAAATTGAGAAGAAAGATTACAATTCAAATCATAAATCATGATTAAAAAAATGTCAAAAATATGTCAAGCATTTTTTGCAAATTGCTGGACATTGCTGATGATTATAGTTCTGTCAAAAGACAAATCCACCTATCTTGATTAATTCAGCCTAGTGTGTGTCTTTATATTTGCCAATATCTTGTAGGGAGTTTAAACAAATAAACTTCATGTTCTGCTGAAGTCACTTTTGTTGCTGCTGAAGCTGTGGCATCAGTTGTAGGTTACCAAGAAAAATACATACTTAAGCTTACAGTGGACACTATTACATTTCTGAGGAGTATAATCCACAGACTTTCCCAGTTTAGGCCCACCTTTCCAAGCTAATCTTGATTGGTTTGACCTTGGACAGCTAACTCTCACAGACTGGCCAAAAGCCTGTTGGCACACAGTTGGATATTCAGACAGACAAGTTTCTCCTCTTTAACCATTCTGCCTGACTCACTCCTGTATTTAGGGCTCTTCCCATGACCATAAACGGCCCTTGTGTCCAGAGATCTCAGGCTTTCAACTTATGTGGTGAAAAGGGATGAGGAGTTTGTCCAGTGGGACTCAAAGGGTTGAGAGACAGCAGGATGAAAACAAGGGAGGGGTAGGAAAGAGAAGAAGAGTGGCAAATCATAAACAGTACCAGGGTAAAAGAAGGGAGGGAGGAAAAGTGGGAGGAAACAGCGAAAGAACAAGATAAAAAGAGAGAGGGAAGAAAAGGGTGGGACTGAGGAAAGGACGGAGGGACGGAACCAGAGAGGAAAGGAGATAAAGTGGAGGGGGAGGGGGAGAAGATGAGGATGGATGGAGGGGGTTTAGGAAAAAGTAATAAGACAAATAAGAGGATAAGTGACTGAAAAAGAACGTGCATGTTTAGAACATAGAGGGAGGAGCAGAGGGAGACAGAAGAGATACTATATACTGTAAAGTGGGTAATTATAGCCTGTTAAGTAAGCAATATTAAGTGGAGATGACAGAGTAAGCACAAAAATACAGTATGACAAAGCAAATCAAGATGGCTGACGCTGTCTAGGAAAAACATCCTCCAATTGTGTAGCCTATCATTTACTACAAAGCAAAGCTGACAGCACAAGAAGCACCATATAAAAGGCTTCTCTCTCCTCTTCACTGCTGGTCAGTTTTAATAGTTTATATATAGCTCTAGTAATATATATTTAAATATCTGGTCCCATTCTTCAGCTCTCACTTTTTTCCTTTTCTTCTCACATCAGTTTAGCAGGCTCCTTTGCCAGCCGTTCCTGACGCTAAGCCTTGTTGTTGTCTTTTCAAATACCTCTCGTCGCACAGCTGACAAATGGCTAAGATAAGATGACAATTCCCCCGGCGCTTTTATAAATAAACTCCAACCTATCAGACAAACACAGGGTATTACAGTTTGTGAGAGGCCGCTAGAGCATGTATAGGTGAACTGATTGCTTACATACTGCTTTAGAGCTATAATATGCAACATTTACTCTTAAAATATCTAAAAAACAACTGGGTCTATGTTATATATTTTGTTGACTTGTGTACTTTGCATGTCAAATGTTTCAAACCATGTTCAAATTTAGAAAATTCTGTGATTTTACTTAATGTAATGGCCTGTTTTCATTGGGATGTCAGTGGCATCAAATCCCCTTTACATTCAAATGAAATAATACAATATGAAGTAATGTGACTCGAACTTTAATGCATCTTATTCGTTTTACTCATCTGAAAACATGATTTGAAACACTAAATGAAACAAGAATATATCACACAATGTCACAGAATTCTACTAAGTGACAGTGATAACAAGCAGTAAGCAGTATTTCAGATGACCTGCATTATTTTTTTTTATTTCCCTGCCATTCTGCAAAACAGTAATGCAGTAGAGAACAGATTTATTGATATATTTCACTATCAATATACCTTACTATAATACACAACCAGTAGCTGAAGCTACCAAGGGCTGGGTGATATTATTATCAACGATTCACCAGTTTTATTGATTTTTTTCTGTCTGCATGCACACAAGACAAACTATGATTCAAAAATAGCTTTCTTTACTAAAACTATACACCAAATATGTGTAATATCATTAAACAACAACAACAAAAAGCAGCACTTAAAATGGTATCAATGTGTATCATTTGTTAGAAAGAATAAAAAATAAAAAGAAATAATTTTAAATAAAATAAAGTACCAATGGTAGGCAATGACTGGAGAAATATATCCACAAGGATCTCTGGAGGAAGCACTAATCTTTAGGCATTTTTCATGATTTTCATGAAGTAAAACTCGATTGATCAAATAAATTCTATATACAAGTTTTTTTTTTTCAAATATCAAGAAAACCGCGAGGCAGGAAATTAACATGCATGATTTAGAAGGTATGTATCATAGGTGTCACCTATAAAAATTCTGATCTTTCAGTCACTTCATAGAGAGGGAGGGGATCAAAATGTGAACCTCCCTCTATTTTGCAACTGTACATGAGTAGTGCTACCAATTTCTATTTCAGTTTCACTTAAATATTGACTTTTATTTTAATGTTGGTCATATCGTGATGAAGAGCAACACATACTATTTAACAGACAAACAAAAGAATCTCATTCAAACTTAACATCATCCTTTATTTGACTATAACTCATATTAGCCATAACCATAATATTTTGGTCAACCTGCCAAGCACATTTTGCTTGGTTGGTCCTTTTCAAACAACCTGTTCACCAGAGCCTAGGGCCCCTCCCTGCACTGATTCACCCAAACCACTGCTGGGTAATGGTTAGGTGGGGTATACTAACAATAGGATATTTTCAGTCCCTGCCCAATAAAATAAGAATGTTCTGGTTGAATGGTCTTCTTTTGTTTGCCCGATAATCAGTGTCTGTTGGTCTTTATCAAGAAGTGACAAATACTGTCATCAAAACACAGATTTAAGAGAAATTGGAAATAGATATTGGGGTACCACTAGCTGTGTGCAGTTGCAAGATGGAGGAGGTTCAAATTTTGATGCCGCCTTCTGTACAGAAATGACTGAAAGACCCCAGTTTTTCCTATAGGAAACACCTGAGACGCAGACCTTCTTTACCATGCATGTTGCTGTATGTTTTACAAAAAAATATTATTTTAGATTGCCAGGGGGGGTCACTGAATGGTGGACCAAAATCCAGGAAATATATATTAAGGATCAACTGACTTTTTCCCTGAGACATGCCACCTAAAAGTGTGAAAAATACTGATATCTGCCTTATGTGTTTATTTTATTTGGAGAACTTCTTATTTGACGTTGTACTGTTGCTAATAGATTGGACTTTAGGACATAAATGAGTAGAAAACCCCTCCGCTTTTAAAAATACCCTGAATGAATCAAAGTCACGGTTCAGAAGGACCACTATGATTTTAAAGGATAATCACGGAATCACGGAAATCCACAGACTTGGATGCTGAATTGTAAACAAGCGTCTTTCATTTTTTGGTTTTGCATGACCTCAAGCATTGCACCTTAGCTGCAATGAGCTTAGCTACAATGTGTTGTCCCTTGGTCTGTCTGTTTTGTTCTCATAAAAAACTATGAAATAGACTTTAAAAAAGCAATGATAGCTATGGCTATATATTTCATGAGACTGAAAAGACATAATGTGAATATATGTCAGTAAATGGGAATACATTTTAAAACAAAACCATGATCCTACACTACATCATAATGTCAAATTGTTTTTTTGTTACTGTTTTCACTGAAAGATCCCTAGCGGCAGAAATTACATACTGTGCCTACACTGCCATAATCAATTTAGCTTTGAGAGTGAAAGGTTTAAATATCAGCAATAGATGTTTTTCCTGCTTTTACTAATTAAAACATAATTAAAGGAAAAAGCTGAAATTACATGCTACCCATTTAAGTTAATTTTTAACAATATATTTCATAGTACATCAAATTTGTTGTGTGGTTTAAAAAGAAACATACGCATATAGTGTCTTCAGTAATTCTTGGTGTTTTTCTTTTGGCCTATCATGACTACTCTACCCTCTCAGCTCCCCTCTGATAGTGTCTCATGTCACAGAGAGTTAATATATCTGCGTGCCCTTTTCATAGATCCATGCACACGTACAGACCACACACATGCCCACGCCACCATGCTACAGACCAATGTGGCCTCCCTCCGCTTCATCGTGCTTCTCCAGCAGCGTCGCTCCCCACCTACATCTCTTCACGGAAAAGGTCACGCTGGCCACATGACCTGCTATTTGAAGAGGACCTGGTGGATACCCAACGCAGGCCAAGCACAATCCAATTACACCCCAGGGAGATACGCCACATTTGCTGAACTCTGCTTGAGTGATATTCTGTTTCTGTTTGGGCGCTTTTAAAGATCCACTTACATGTTTATGGTCGGCTAAGAAGCAGAATCAACAGATGTCTAACAAGGTTCAAGCTTCTGCTGTGTTACACCCACAAAACACGGCTTTACGACAAACTATGATTTAAAGTAAAAATGTTTCAGCATATTCTCTGTATTTAATCACTGATGGAAAATCAGGTGCAGTTTAACAATGCACCTCTGAGGCAGAGGAGGCTAAGCAGGTCTCAACTAAGTAAACAGGAGTAAGCGAGAGAGAAATTGACAACTAGGAGGTTAAAGGTCAAGCCAAGTCTGGTGACTTTGATGGCTGTGATGCATTCCTTCTACTCACTGCTTGTCTTTACTCTTCTCCCATCTTCATTTACTCAATTAACACACTCAGGGAGAGTGGGCCTGTTGTAGGAAATGATCATTTTCAGCATTAACTAATATGGTGTACCTGAACTTGTGCCACATTGAAAGACATTTGAAATTTTGTGATATTCACAATGAGGCAGATAAGTCACCCCTTCATTTATACAAAGGGCATAGAATTAATTGATTAATTTAATGTCAATTCATCAGCTAAACCTCCAGCTCCTACATGAATAATTTAAAAAGGCTGAGATGAACTTTTACTGGATAAGGCTTGTTCCTTCACCACATGCACTGTCAAGATGTGTTACTGAATGATAACAGAAATGCGTTTGGAATTTGTCACCTCTTTACTCTCTATAGTTAAGAGGGAGCATAAAATGCAATTCTTTTGCTACAGCCACCTTCAAATTATAATTTATAATAATTGTCTTGTTATGTCTTTTACACCTCTGATGTCCTTTTCCTCTTGTTTCATCTTTTATATCGTTTTCGTCTTGTTGCATCTTTTAAAACGTTTTTCTCTTGATGCGTCTTTAATAAATTTAAAACCACAAATGACTGTCTGTTTTTTTTCAACTTTCACTCAGGACCTAAACTCAGCCTTTATGACAATTGACTTAAAAAAACTCGGTGTGTCTCATATCCTTACAAGGTCTGGAAACCACAGCTTCAAACCTATCCTTGACATTCACCATGTACATAGCTGTTGTCACCTTGCCTGCATCAGCCACTACTGTGCCACACTATGCCACACTGTGTGAAAGCATCCAGAACACCTGATAGTAACGCTTATCAAATCAGCTCACAAGATTAGATGCTGTCGGGGCTGAAACCTGCATACCTCGTCTGCAACAAGACCATGTTTGGGGAGCGTCAGTCCACAGAAGATAAACATTAAGCATCATGGAGCTTTGGTTGCTGATCTGTCACTGATGATGGCATGTGAGGTTAGGCAATGAAGCAGGCACGAGAAGCCAAGCCTGCTTCGCTACGGTGCTTTACTGGTGCAAATCAGTGATCCATTGAGTTGCATACTACACTGTAGAAGGGGGGGAGTGTTGTTCAGCATGTGAGAGTCATACTAGCGGGTTGTTAAACTTTGGCTTCATAGTTTAAAGTTACTTTAGTCTGGTTGAGAACAAAGCTGTTTTACAGGCATTTTACAGTTTTGATGATGGGAACACTGTGATTATGCACAGGTGACAGGAATGGGAAACAAACATGTTAAAATACAAACAAAAGTTGTCAAATAAGCTACTACAGCTGCAAAGACTGAACTCAAACATTCATGAAGCACTTAAAAAGCTGCAAGTCATGCCTACAATTCAGAAATTAGCTACATTAATTCCAGCCTCATGTGTGTCTTTCGGTGAAGAGATGCACACCTGCTTGCAAATGTGTGTCATTACACCTCTCCATGTGTGTGTGTGGTACAGTCTCCCCCTCTGCATATAACACCCATTATTACATAAAAAGATAAGTGCGGCTGTCTAACCTTAGTTTCATTAATTCAGCCAAGTAAATTTAAGTTCCTGCCAGTCTGGACGGTTTCCAAACATTTGCACAACCATTAGATTCCTCTGGCCATTATTCTCTCTGTCTCCATGTCTGCCTTGTAGACAATGCAAGCGACAACTCAGGTCTAGTCCTCACTATAGACTTTCACATTCCTTCAGAGAAAAGCACTGAAGAGTTGAAATCAGTTTCAATCAAAAATAATATAGAAAATATAAATCGAACTGAAATATGGAATGATATATGTATATGTCAAAATATGTCAAGTAACTTATCAAGCAAAAATGCAAAACATTTTTTGATTCCAGCTTTTAAAATTAAAGAATATGTTTAATTTCTCCATTTTACATCATATCTTTGCATTTTGGACCATTGGTCAGCTTCTTGTAGGCATGTGCCAACAGTTAATTAAAGGGTCCATCAAATAATCTAGAGCTTCACAATTAATCGATCGTAATATCAGCCTGTGCAATTATATAATCGCAAAAGGCTGCAGTTTAAAAGGTCCAGTGTGTGTTTGGTGATATTTTGGATTCAGTGACACTGAGCAGAGAGAGGTAATACATAAAACCCACATATTTTAAAACTTTTAAGTTTTTGTATTTTTAAGGTAGTTTAAATTTGTATGTTTTAGTTAGAAACAATACACATTTCAAAACGATCAGTAATCTAATTTTCCTTGATAACCAAACAGACTCATATCACAATCGCAAATTGCAATCTTGTCAACAATAATTGCAATAGGACTGTTTCACCAAATCATACAGGTCTAAAATAATCTAAAAATATAGAATTTGAATCATCTGTATACTGTATGTGGTACAAACTCCTACTTAGGGCAGTGACTAACAATTACTTTCATTGTTGGTTAACCAGTTGTTTATAAAATGTTAGATGTCAATAAATGTTTGCCAAAAGATATTCAATTTACTGTCACAGGGGAGGAAAGAAACCAGAAAATAATCAAATTTAAGAAGCTGGAATCTGAAAAATGTGCGAAAAATGAAGGGTGTGTGTTTTTCTTCAAGCCGATTAATCAATTGTCAGAATAGATGGTGATTAATTTAATGGTTGACAATGAGGTGATTCAATGAATCATCACGGCAGGCCTACTACTGCACTGAGGTCAAAAGGTGAGTGGAGCTTTAAAGTTTAACTCTCCACAGTGTTTCCAAGAAGCCAGTTTTTTCTCTTTACATCATCTGTGTGGTGGTACACTAACGCTCTGCATCCATAGTAACCTCAACCATGGACCAAATATGGTCTTACATCAGGCCGAGCATGTTTGACTATTCAGTTACAAAGTGACGAACAGTACACTGAGCCTTAATCAAATTGCTCCAAGAGAAATATCTGATATAATCTGATATACCTTTCTTACATCACTTGGCTGTGGACAGAGGAGCTCTGAAATAACAAGTCTGTCGCTTGACTGGACATACTTCCACGCCAAGGAAAATCACCCCATGCAAAGAACTACAAATGTATTTACCAAGAAAGGCGATATTATGGAAGTGGATCCAGATTGAGCAACCCATCCTAATGTTTGCACAGGAAAAGAGGAAGAAACTTGGCTATTATCCAGCGCGTTAGAGAGTAAATAAACTTCCACCAGAAACTAAACCTCTATTTTTTTTGCACAAACATTATCATTCCAGGATGTTATGGTGTAATTAAGTCACTTTGGCACATACAGAGGCTATACTCTTCCTGGACTGTAATGCAGTTGATCCGGGTTACAAAGAGTTATTGCCTACATGTTGCAGCAGCAGTTGTTTGAACTTCAATTGCTCCCTCAGCTTCAGTGAAAACTAATTCGCTCTGGCTAAGATATTCCCTTTACTATTGCTTTTCAGTGTTGTGTGAAGTCTGGCTTTATGGTACAGTAAGTCAGAACTGCTCTCAAACCAAATTATAATCTACAATGTAGCTGCAGACTGATTCAGGAACTACTTATTAATGTTTCATCAATATTAACAGCTTTGCCAATTTCCTCCTTATTAGTTTCTTGCTAAGTAATCAGTATTTTCTGGACCTTATTGTAAATCATTGCCTCACCTCAAGTTTACCTTTACTGTGCGTATATATTAAGGGATGTGAACACAATTTCAGCACATATAGGCAGATACCAGTGAAAGGACAGTTCTGGCTCTCGAGGAAAGGCTCCTACTTATGTACAGTACAGTTGGTCTAATAATATCACAGCTGGCGAGGCAACTTTCACAAAATAAAACTAGGTCGCTCTAGATCGCTCATACGTTAAATAAATTGATATAATAGGGTTGAAATAGTGAAACTGTGTGTGATAAAGTAGCCAATGTTCGTCATGAGTCAGCTGTTAGCACTAGCCTGCTGTTTTAGACGGAACTGTTTTATATTAAGATGTCGTTACGGGGTCACACACCGACCTACAAGAGCCGAAACCAGGTGCGACGCGTGCGGATACATACCTCCTCTTCGTGGTTGGTGAATTCACTCTGCTCGTTCTCTTTCTCGATTTTGTTGTTATTCATTCTGACTCTTTATCACTTTCACTTGGACTGTTTTCTTCTTCTTCCTTTTTTTCTCGCCTTTCGTGTCTTCTGTGCTGTGTTCTTCTCCAGGACCAAATGATAGAAAAAAAGGGCACCCTCCGACAGACACCAGTCCGCGCGCGGCCGCTGTCCTACTGACCCGAGCTTTCCACTAGTTTGGCGACATCAACCTGATAATTAGGTTTATTTGTTAAAAGAGGAAAAAGTCAGTGGTGCGAGGTGTTTCTGTGCTGTCTGATATTCCCCGGCATTCCCCGTCAAGCTTCTCCAGAGGCTCTTGTTGCTGTTCCCCGCATGAAATACAGTAACTGTTAACTGGACTGTGCCGCAGGCAAACTTCTCTCCACATCTCCGCGTGAGGGAGGAGAGGAGGGGAGGGGTTTAGGGTGGGGTTGAGGGTGGGATGCACCCACCGTCTGCTGGCTTTATCAAGTTTTATCAAGTGCCATAAGAGTGGCAGCGGAAAAACAGTACCAATCGCTAATCACCTCGTGAACCAGCTGGAAGTTATTTTAATCACTGTAACATTCCTGCAATATTCTGTGTCTGAGGTGACTTATACGGTGACTTAACTATTTGTAGGCTGCTGTGCTCTTAGAATGTATATTGTACAGTGGGGCTGCGTATGTGCTTATATGTGTTATTTGTTTTGTCTTTAGGGTTTAATTTGTTTATATTTTCAATGAAAAGACTTTCAATGTTTTCATCTTGTTGAATAAGAACTCCGATTTTGATTAAATAAAATTAGCAAAATAAGCACTAAATCATGAAATCAGACTACAGTTGTGTTTTTGTCTTGTTATGTCTTTTACACCTCTGATGTCCTTTTCCTCTTGTTTCATCTTTTATATCGTTTTCGTCTTGTTGCATGTTTTAAAACGTTTTTCTCTTGATGTGTCTTTAATGAATTTAAAACCACAAATGACCGTCTGTTTTTTTTCAACTTTCACTCAGGACCTAAACTCAGCCTTTAAACTTTAAAGAATTAATACTTGATGTTTATCGATATCTGATATTGATAATGATATGAAAATGTTATCACGATAACATTTCAGTCTCACAGATACAAGTGATCCTTGTTAAGGTAGTTGTCATTGTACTTAAGCAGGTCAGATATTTACATTAGAAGTGACCACTGATACTGTATACCTCCGCCAAGGCCCCACAGCCCCCTAATTCAACCAACTACCCCTTATGCAAATGTAATATATGTAATTGCATTTTGATAAATTAAGTATATGTAACCGACAAGTGAAAATGTGAGCAATTTCATACATGCACGTATAAGCATAACAAATCTGTATGTGAAACAACAAATGGTAACATCACTTTTGATATATGAGCAAATAGTCTATCATATATTACAAAATACATTTTGATGGATCTACTCCACAATTTCAAGGTCCAGTGTTTAATATTTGAGGGGACTTACATTGATCTATCAGCCTATATATAGTAAAAGCTTTTATTTGTTTTGTTGTCCAATGTGTAAAATATTAGACTTAAAATGAATACTCTGAGACTGGTGCAGGTAAAAGCTTCTGAACTTCATTTATTTAATTATTTTAGCATACAATTTTAAAGTGATTACCTGTCCTGGGGCTACATATGAAAAATAGTGAAAAAATCATTTTGTTTTACCTGGAAGACCGCCCCCTGAAATAAATTATTACTAGCCTAAACAGCATTTAAATTGCATTCACTGAGTCTACTGTGCTGTGGCTGATAAAAGAGTCAAAAACTAAAAAGTTTCTTTTAATTCATGCGAGTAGCAGTTTTGTTTATTGAACCTCTTTTAGGCATGCATGCACTTTTATGCATGCATGCTTAAATGAGTGACTGTCATTTATCCAACCAAAAGTGGCAAATGTAGTATGTGGAAGTATTTAAAGAGTCACTCATTTTTCTATACATTAACATGCTCACTGCTTAAATTTTAACTAAGTTGCATGTCACACTATTGGTTTTCTGGCATCTCAAGGTGTCTTGTTACCCAGCGCAGCATGCACACTCATATTTTCTGTTTTTTCTTTCCTGCCTCAACACCTTAAAATGTAGCACTTAACATAATCCATCATCTGTAAAGATGCACAGAGCTGGAGACACAGGCAATTATCAACCCAACTGTAAATAAATTTCACGTGGATCTATTCACAGCTCTTGAGGTTTTTGTGGTTTCGGGCAAATAGTTCTCCCCAGACATCACATGTGAGGCTTCTTATATAGATTTACAATGACTAGGGCAGGTTGTGCACGTAAAGACGTAAACGCCTGTAAATTGCTCAGGATTGGACGATGGTAAAAAACACAAATGCAATGTGGGCTCACCCAGGACTATTTGATTTATGCCCTTCAAGTAGAGAAACAGCCAGGCCCTTAAGCTATGGAAGTGATGTCTCAACAACAAGAAGACATGTGCAAACACTAAAAAGTTTACTGGCACACCTATTATTGTCTACAGAATAGGGTGAAAAACAGCTTTAAAAGCAGCGATCAGGTGACAAGGCAGCCTTGAACACTTCCCCATTTCAAAACATTTATTTTGAGCAGCCGCTTTACTTTGTATTTCAAGATGAAAAGTTTAAGAGCTGACAGCAGCTCAAGAGTGACTTTGACTATATGTTGCATGACATTTATTGCGCAGGACAGAAGCTTGCATTTTATGACAGCCAGTGAAAACAGAGGGAGTCAGTTTTGCTGAACTTGCACCTCAAAAACAACTAAAGACGGAAAAACAGTCATCATGGATCGGTCATAGAGATTTGTGCTCTTTCCCCTCTGTGATCATGTCTATATCAATTATACTGCATTTGAAGCAAACACGATGAAGAAGGGACATGGCAGATTCTTTTATGCTGATGAGAAGCATTTCGAGATGAGGAGAGAGGGAGGAGAGTCTTGGAGTCTTCGAAGCAGATAAAAATGGAAATGTTCCCCTTGCTGCTCAACACCCCTGTATCAAAGCTTCCCGCTGGAGTCTGGGGAGCACAAAGGGGGGAGGAGAGGTAGGAAGGAGGAGGAGAGGATAGAAGAAAGGGGGTGGGAGAGGGAGAGAGGAGGGGGGAGATGTCCCAGCTGTGTTTGACAGGTCTCAGGGCTGAGCTGTGTGGTCTGATGCTCGGAGAAGGAGGGCACCCCCCGCCCCCATGACAACACATACACACATAGACACACAAGAAGGAAAGAAGAGCAGCTAGGAGACAGTCTGGTCACGGTGTCCTGGGTAACATGTCAGCAAGCTTTGACATGGTCCAGCCTTACATGAAGATATCTCTGTGTTATCAAGGAAACAGCTAGTTTGGGGAAATCCAACTATGTCTGCTAAACTGACTGAGGAAACATTGTATTTTTAGTTTGAGTTGCCAGTGAGATTAATAAGAGTGCACATGATTGGAAAATCATGATCTTTAAGGACTAGAGATCTTTTGTTTCTAACCCAATAGATTGGCTTTGTAGGTTTCAGCAAACCATGGATTTGTAATCTCAGCATTTTTGGAACCAAAATCATTGCTCATATCAACATTTCTAGATACGTACATATCAACTTTTTAAGGGTTCTTAGCACTTTTCAACCATGTCTGTAATATTACGTTCATCTGTAACTACTTAAAGCTTCAGTGTTCTATACTTTTTTGGCATCAATGCACAAAAATTGATAATAAGTGGTCTGAAAGGAAATACAACTTCTACCCCCTTCTCTGGACTCTGTTTTTCGGGCTGTAGAAAATCTATCCTGTAACAAGAGGTTTTAGGCACTCATAGATGTTTTCAGACAGGTAAGGGGGTTAATATGTGATTGACAGTTTTAATTACAGATCGCTGTCAAGGTTCCTTCAGACCTGGCTCTACTGCTCTAGTCCATGGCTCCTCACAGAAACTTGAAAGATTGGAAAATTCTGCCATTTTTCCCTTGATTTCGGCCCCTGCATCTTCAATGATTTTTATGCTGTACAGTAGTTTAGGCCACACATGGCCCGAGGCTCAGAACTGGCCTGTGGACCACCTTCTCAATACAAGTCCACGCTCACCAGAAAAATGTCAGTACAGGTCAATTTTCGATGGAGCTTAAAACAACTGGTGTTAACATACCTCTTGTGGTCGTCTGAATAAGTGCATGTAAACAAAAATGTGGTATGGGTCAGGCGACATCATTAAACATGGACAAGCTTTATAAGGAGGTGGATGAGGATAACAAACTATGGACACACAGGAGACCAGGTGTTCCTGTCTTATTTCAAACTGAAAGTAAATGCTGTGTTCATTTTTGTAATGTTCATCATCTAAATTTCTTAATTTAGCTCATGATTTTCCTGACCAAGTTGCTTTTGGGAATAAACTTAGTGTCCAGAAACATTTTCTAATGCAAAATTTCAAAATGTACATTATGGAAAAAAAACAAATGGGTCTGTACTGCATTAAACTTGATCCCAATAGAAGGCACTGTCTACATTTAGACTGGTCTAAAATAGGCTTCAAGTTGTCTCACCTCAAATGACCAGTTATTAATTAAAATTAAAATTAAGTCAGTTGTGATGACAGAATCTGATTTAGGATGAAGGACAGAAAGATTGTCTGACTGATTGTCTGATTATCTGAATGTCACTTTTTAACCAAGAGTGGACATCTAAATATTTTGTCAGTTCAGAGGCAGTATGTGTGATATGCCAGTGTTTAAGGAATATAACATCAAGAGACATTTTTTGGCCAAACATACTATGCTGCAGTCTTGCCATCATGGGAAAGTCCTACATTTTGCATATCCCCCCATCGACCCCAAACACTTCCTGCCTATTGGGGAAAGGGAAAAAAGTAGTGAATCCTTCAATGACAAATTATTTTGTGATTGTAAATATTGAGGTTGACATTTTTATCTGGTAACTGGCTTGGTTTCACAGCATTTTTCAGACATATTGTGAGAACCACTGCAGAAACAAAGGGAGGACTGAAGATTGAGACACAAATCAGATTATCTGATATCATCCTCTGGATCA
The DNA here is from genome assembly GCA_037367275.1 of Coranthus polyacanthus. Classification (NCBI taxonomy): domain Eukaryota; kingdom Metazoa; phylum Chordata; class Actinopteri; order Kurtiformes; family Apogonidae; genus Coranthus; species Coranthus polyacanthus. Next base: position 13,242,472 of record JAPQRN010000011.1, read on the forward strand.
CTGACTCATAGCTAAAAGGCCAGCTTGATATGAGCACTAAAACAAGAATCTATGATGACACAGTGCCGATGTATTGACCAGTGGTGGATTCCTGAGGGAGGATCCCTGAGGGAGGCCCCCTGCGGTTCTTGCAGTCCACTCAATCTGCACTCAAATGTCCTGTCTTTTCACTCTTTCTCTGCATTCCTGCAGCTCAGTAGCAAAGCAAACTGCTCATCTCTACATGTCATGGTTACTAACTTCCACCAAAATAACCACAAAGGAAAAAAAGAGATGTAGATAGAACAATGTTGCAATCTAGTCATCTGTAAAAACATGTAGACCTGAGAGCAGCTCTGGATTTGGCAGGGGAACACACTTCACCCTTTTGAGTGATGTGGGGTAAGTGGCTCCTCATTGGGCAGAGAGCCAGGCCATTCCATTCCTTTGACTTACTGATACACAGCGTTCCTCCCTTATGCTTAGTGCCCTTTGATCTTCTTCTAAGATCACTAATGAGCAATTTGTGGTCAGATTGACCCGCTCTAATTGGCCATAAGAGGCCAGCTTCTTTGTTTTTGGTTTGCTCAGTCTTTTTCAGTGGCTTCTTCTCAATCAAACCTGTGTTTATTCAATCTCCAAGTGACACAAAGATCACATTAAATCACAATAGTAGAGCTTTTAAAGTTTGGCTTTAATTGTCTAGGCTGTTGTCTTTGCTTTCCATCCTTTCAAGTGGTGTCTTAACAATCTGCAGCATTTTCAGGCCTTTAGAGATGTCATTTGCTGCAATAAATTCTTCAACATTGTATAAAATAGTGAGGTAAATAATCCATCTCCACAAGGCCCTAATTTAGTTTAGCTAAAGTTTCCCTGTTGCATCACCAATTTATCGTAGAGGTTAAAGGTTCAGTGTCTTATATTCAGTGACATCTAGCAGTGAAGTTGCAGATTGCAACCAACTGAATACCCCACCCTCACCTAAGAAAACGTAAAAAAAAAAAAAAGTCCCATGTTACAGCCAGTGTCTGTTTTGTCTGTTCTGGGCTTTTTAGTTAAGGCAGTGCTTCTCAATTATTTTCTGTTACGCCCCCTTCTAGGAAGAAGAAAACATTTTGCGCCCCCCACTCTCCGCCGTGACTATAAATAGTATAATTTGTCTATGATTGTTGGCAATATTGGGCATGTTTTCGCTGAAAAAACTCTAGCGGCTTATCAGCGTGACTGTAGTGTAATGTCATTAAGTGACACCTTAAATTATTTTGCTTCATGCTGTCTGCTGCCAACATTTTTAGACACAGTAAACATACTGATCTTTCCTCGTCTCCCACCGTAGTCCCAGTAAAGTCTAGCGCTACATACGCCTCATCATATTTCCTTATCTTAGCTTTTGGGAGACTTTTGTTTGTCTCCTTGTCTCTGTCTCTCTCCGCCTTTCTTTTCCTCAATGTTAAAAGTTTTTCCATGGTGTCTCTTGGGGGTTTCTTCACTGTACTTCATATCTCCTGCTCTGTTCTGTGTGTGCGTGTGCTCGGTGCAAAAAACCCTACACCATAGAGCTAATACTCCCTGCGCCACTGCCACCTACTGTAGTGGATGTGCAATTACACTTTATTCTAATACGGCAAAAAAAAGCATGTTCCCCCGGGGTCACATGCGCCCCCCCTGGCATCACACCACTATTTGAGAAACACTGAGTTAAGGGGATATTAACTCTGATCCACATAGTAGGTGATGGTAATGCAAATTTACGCTGGATGGCATCAGCTATCAAATGGAAAAAAGAAGTCTGTTTGGAGCTACTGCAGAAAAATGGCGGCACAATGTGGCAGTCTTCATGAATGGCGACCTGCTACCTCTGTAGATGTATACAGCTCATTCAAAGCTAATGAAATGTATAATTTATTCAAGTTAGTAAATAGGCAGCTATTATGACCTATGTTTTTCCTCCTTTTTAACAGGGCCTTTGGTTAGTTTAACTGACTGTTACCATGGTAACAAAGGTCTTAGTTGTACTTTGTTGGTGGGTACCAGCGCTGATTCACAGACTGATCACATAACCTCCTCGGCCGAGGTAAAAATCAATAAAATGTGCTTTTGAGAATCAATACAGTGTCACAAAACATAATATCGTGATACTCTTGTATAGAGATTTTCTTACACTCCTAAATGCAAGGCTAAATGACACAACTGGTCACATAAATGAGGCAGGTGTCCTAAAAATGTTGAATTTAATACATCAGCTTCATCCTGAGTTCTTCATCTTATTTCTTCTGCAGGACTGGCTCAGAGAAGGAAAACTCAACAGCTCTAAGTAGGTTGCATTACTGAGTAGTGAGGTAGAACGTACATTTATCCTCAAGGGCACAGCTGGGGTCATCGTGTGCCGTCGTGTGTTAAATCTGACAAGCCGTGAGAAGGAAAGCTGCAGCGAACAAAAACAAGAGCTCAAACCACCTTTGTGTCCTCTCATATATGGAAAGACTTGCAGTTGTACAGAGGTATAAAAACAAGAAAGAGGCACAAGTCTGTGTCATTAACCGTACACTAAGCTTTCATGGTTTGCTGGACAGAGGAAGGGTTTAGCACAGCACAGACCATGCTAAGTATGTCTCCTAGGCTTGAATTCCCAAACGGTGACACAGATCTATGTAATGGACTATAATGTTCCCTTTGAACGCTGTTGTGAGGTCCTAAAATGCCTTAAAGCAGGTCAAAGGGAAGTACGTAAAGTTATATTATCTCTTCTGTTGGGCAGTAAAACCAGTAAAAGGTTAAACTTAAACCCGTTCTCTAGGTCTTTGAGTTTCCAATTGTCTTTGATATTATTTATTATTATTATTGTTTTTTAAAAACATTATGGGAAAAAACATCTAAGTAGATTGAATAGAATAAAACATCTAAAACAACTGAAATGTATTTTAAAAAGTGAAATATACTCTCAACTCTACAATAATTTAGATTTACAAAGTCCCTGGAGATTTTTGTCTTTATTAAATCTTTAGGTCAAAATTGGTTTAATTAATTTCTTGACAAATAAAAAAACAACTAAAAAACAACTTTTTTAGTTTCAAAGAATCATTAAACTAAGACAGTCACATTTAGTGCAATAAGAATATTATATAGAAAATGATAAAATAGGTGCAAATTCAAAGTCATTGAAACTACTGACTTTAAAATAAGTAAAATAAATAAATTTTTGTACTTTTCAATTTTCCACATTATTATAAAGGATTTTTTATACTGAAATTGGTTACTATTTAATCAGTAAATTGTGTTTAATTCAAGTTAATATTTGTTAAAACTACCTTTAGCCTGTTTTATTAAGTAAACATTGCTTTTATTCACCTCAGTTCCCATTTTAATGTGTGGTTGTTTCTGTTTTTGCACATACTGTATGTGAAATTGAATTACCGAATGTGAAATCATTACCATAACTATTGTATATTCTCATGCTAAAAAGAACAAGAAACCATCTATTGCACAGCAGACAAATATAACATCATGTACCACAAGTGTCATTATTATTGTTCTTTTAAATTCTCATGACATTCAGTGTTTTTGGTACCCGTTGTGATGAAATTAATTATTTCTGTGGGAATGCAATGGAAATCGCTGTTGCCTATAGGTCACATTGCACTTTTCAAAGGTGGACTGGACCTGGATGCAAAGGTCAGCTGTCAGAAAGCCTTTATCCTCCCAAACCAACTGGTGGCCTGTTTGAACATGTCAGACTCAAGTCACATTAATCCCGGACTGTATCTGCTGCTGAAAACACAAGGCCAAAATAGTGGATCATATAGTGAGAAGTGATTTTTTTTTAATACTTCAGTGTTGGAGAGTAGTGAAATTAAGTCCTATGTTTAGTTTCTTTTACAGTTTAAATTGCTTGTATTCAGAATACAGTTACATTCTTGAAATCAATAGATTGAGGGTTTTTTAAGTCACTGTTATTCAGTGTGAAATTTAAAAGGCATCAGTAATTTCCCCTAAACCCTTGATTTATAACAAAGACACAAAGTGTATCTGTATCGTAGCAGACTTTGAACCAAGGGGCTCAGACTTCGGCTCCAAAATGAAGCCAATGCTGAATTATTTTAAAGTGTAGTGCCACTGACGGCCACTAGATGCTGCTCCGAAAAGTCCTGGTTCCCATAGAATTAAAGTGAACTTCAGTCATTCTGATATTTTATTTTCTTGCACACTTGATGAAGCTTACCGTTTTACCAAGTCACTAAGCTAGTATCTAACAATAGCTCACCCATGACCCCTCACAGATGGATCTGGCCCCTTGCACTCCTGCAGCTCCACACCTTTTGTCCAAATATGGTCACTTCCGGTTCCAAAAAGCCAATATGGTGACTGCCAAATTGCAAACTACTGGCTTCAAAGCAGCCATTCAGAAATCAATGGGAGACATCACAGTTCATCTGTCCACTACTTAGTTTATGCAGTGCATTATCTGATTTATTTAACATCATTACTGTGATTTGAAAAAAAAATCACTTTCGGTGTAAAATGTTTTGCCCACTTTTGATTCAGCTTACACACTGGAAACTTAAGAAAAACACACACACCTACCCCCTGGTTGGGTCATATACCATAATCTGTGTAATGTAATTTGAATCCCTTAATGCCCTTGTTCTGGTCTTATTTCAGTCCTGCCCTTCCTTGATCTTGACTTAGTCTCAGTCCTTCAAAGTATTGGTCTTGTTTTGGTTGTGACTTGGTCTTGACTGCAACACTAGTAATTACTGCAGTGAAGATAAAACCTGCCTGTCTGGTGTAATTTTTATTTGAAGAGGATTGGCACGGTGGTGCAGTGGTTAGCACTGTCGTCTCACAGCAAGGAGGTCCTGGGTTCAAACCCAAAACCGGCCGACTGGGGCCTCTCTGTGTGGAGTTTGCATGTTCATGTGTCTGCGTGGGTTCTCTTCAGGTATTCCGGCTTCCTCCAGTACAAAAAAATGCACCTTAACTTTACAGGTTAAACAGGTTAATTGGTCACACTAAATCCCCCTAGGTGTAAATGTGAGAGTGAATGGTTGTTCGTCCTGTATATGTCAGCCCCGTGATGAACTGGCGACATGTCCAGGGTGTACCCCACCTTTGCCCGATGTCAGCTGGGATTGGCTCCAGCCCCCTGCCACCCTCTGGAGGATTAAGCAGTTACAGAAAATGAATGGATGAATTAATCGTTACAGACATCAAAACACACTCCAGAAAATGAAAACTGTAATTCAATTTTGTTTACTGGTTTTCATTCTAACTTGACATGGAAAATAAATGGTCAAATAAAAATCTCTCTCTCCATCCTTTTTGTCATAACATCACACAGCTTTTGTGTTTCCACATACTTATAGCTTACAAGCTACAAGCTACAGCACACTCTCATATACATTCAGAATCACTCATGGTTCAGTCCACTTTAGGTAGCAGTACTGTGTGGATGTCAAATTCACTTTTATATGCAATAATAATGCAAGACAATGTTCAAATAATCCAAAGTTTTTAAAATATTTTACACACTTTGAGTAGTCTAACAAAATATGGAATAAAGGCCTGTATTCTTTAGTGAAATGCAGATGAAAAGTAACCCTCCCAACACTGATAACAGAGGAGAAATGCTTTATTTTATACTTTATTTAATTCACCTCCTCAGAAACTGTTTCTGCATAAAAATCTAAAATGTCACGCTTTTGTCTTTGTTTAAGATAAGATTGCCTTCTCAGAGAATGCTGCATAGTGTATGTAAGACAAATATTCACTTGAGATAATCATATGAAAAGAAATGCAAATATCATGATGATGTGCAAAAGTCTGGGAGGAAGCTGGATAACTCAGTTTCACTGCAGTACAGTAAGGGAGAGGTATAAATAACTGCTTCTAATTATAGAACAATGTTTGAACTTCCTTTTCAAATTCCTGCCATGAGTTGCTATCATCGTAGAGGTTTTGCCTTTGTAAAAACCCTCCGCAGACTAAAAGGCCACACTTGCCCCCCCATGAGGTCCTTGTCACTCCTCACATTCGTGCAACTGTGCCCGACATATGTCTTCCTTGTCAGATTAAAGTAAACTCATGCACAGGCAACACCCCAAAATAAAAATGTTTGTGGGAAAAAAAAGTGAGAATGGAGAGGAGCCTAGACGTGGCCCCTGCTGCACTCCACTGCTGAAATAATTAGCCCCCGGTTGACGTGGACTCCTGATGGGACTCCACTGTGACATGTTCAAATGAGTATTGGCAGTGTGCGACACCAGCTGTGGGCCTCCAACAGGGAGCTGCTGTAGTGTGCCTCGCCCTGCCCGCTGAGCACGACACAAACCCCACACATTCTGAAGCCTTTAAGTTTGTTTTACAGTCACGGATGACTACAAAACATAACTTTTTATTTCAGGTGTTTTTCTGCAATTATGAGCTTTTGATTCTCCACCATCATTCATTCACCAAACAAATCTGTGTGTCTGTAGTGCAGATGGGAGCACCTCCCAGGGGGGTTCAGTGGAGCAGACGTGAGGTGGGGGGGCAGCGGGAATTATTCAGACTAATCCTACACTAGAAATGCAACCACACCCATGTCAGTTACAATAAAACCATACTCTGAGGAATTCCCTCTGTACCCACGGCACCCATTTGACAACCCCTGGTGGGAGGGAGGGCACAGGACTAGCAATCCAAAATGACAAATACCATGCCCAGAGCTGTCTTTTTTGTTCAGTAAATACACTTTTTAAATCAGCCCAGAGTCACACTCAACTCAAGCTCACACTAATGAAGAATAAAATTGCAGTGGATGGAAGGTCTCTTTTTTAGCTTACAACATGAAAATATGGAAAACTGCAAATATGATATTATTAAATTCTAATTGGTTATATTCTTCTACTTGATGAAACAAAGGCAAGAAAGCAGCTACTTCAGGGACAAACAGTTCCTCAATAGCCCCTCCTAGTGGTAGCCAAAGAGCTAAACACATGAATTGGACTGAACCTTGAGCCTAATGCTATTGTCTATTGTGTAATCTATTGTGGTTTTGATTCTGTACATACTGCATTAGGTACTTATTTTCTTGTGTATTTTAATTAATATGTTGCGTATTAGACCTTCAAAAAGTAGTACTCAAAACCACTTTTTGAAGGTCTCGGTCCCTGTCGCAATCGTATTTTTACTCTGTCTTGTCTTGGTATCTGATGAAGGGGACTCAGGATTTTACTTCAAAACCAATCCAAATGATAACTGCAGTGATATCAATAAACTGCCTGTGCCTTATCGTTACTGCAATTTGATGTAAAACTTCCTGCTTCAAATGCAATCAATAACTTGACAATCAAACATTTTTGAGAAGACTTTGTGTCTGTCTGAAGGAGAGATCAGCCAATCTGTAATAATATTTGGCAAACTAAACCACACAGAGTTCATCTGTAACAACAGCATCTAAAAGAAAACAGAGACACTCTGTGGCTGTTTAATCTCCTTACAGATGATTGTTACTTCAGTGTTGGTAAGAAATAAGAATAAAACTGGTTTAGTCACATCATATCAATCCTCGTCTTTTGTAACTATTTGAAAAACTTGGTTGACATAGTGCACTTACTCTGTATCTGATCTGATCTTGGTCATGACTTGGTCTCAGTTTAGGTGGTCTTGACTCCAACACTACTCTCCCAAAATATAGGAAAAAGTCAAATCAACACCTGCAACAATGCAAGCTTAAACACAGTCTTTATTGCAGTGTTTCTTATCTCTTTACATTGGAATCAGTTATAAATATAGATGAAAACATAAAAGTGGCACATTTACCACTTCAGGTCAAAAACAGATCACAAATAGAAAGTGAGCAAAAACCACATATAGTCACATACTTTGACTTCTTCAAATGCAGAAGAATAAGTGTTTGTGATTTTCAACCTCAGCTGTGATTATCTGACACTAAAGAACAACTGTAATAGGATTGATCAATTGTTGGATCAGATATTCAGAAATTCTACGATTATTGTGTTTTTTTATACGATGTGTGATAAAAGCAAGTACTACTTTGGCTCTCAGCACTATCTGATTCATCACGCATCATAAGTAATAGCCACTGAAATGAGAAAAGAACATTTATTTATTATTAGAGTACTTATTGTTTATAATCTCTTCAATTCATTGTAAAAACGCACTAAATGTTGTTGAAACTGAATTGTACTTTGTTGATTTGTTACAACAGTCAGCTAAGTTATATGTTGGAGTCACTCTAAAATTTGACACAATAAAATTAAATTTTTAATGCAAAGGTATGTCAATTCCAAATGTTGTTTATCAGTCCCCTTGATTAATAATAAACAGTACCTATCCAGGTAAAAAAACACATTAGTCAATCCCTAAACTGTAAACTCGCTATAAAGTGTAACACAGTGTAGGTTAAGGGAAATGTGAGCCTCAGTGTCTATGTGTGTGCAGATGCTTTGGGCTGCAGAAGGTTTCGTTCCTCTGAGTCTAGACCCAGGTTAACTTCTGACCGGGGTGCCGCTTCCTTTAACCGTCTTCTTCAGGTGGTGGTAATTGGGCAGAATTTTCATGAGGAAGTCAAGCTGCAGAGTCTGAGGCTGTGAGATAAAATCCAACCCAGGTTACGCACACATCTGGACACGGACCAACAATCTCCATGACTCACACGAAGCATAAACAAAAAAACTCTGATAGAGACTAACCTGTGGCTTTTCACTCTGCACACGCCTGATGCAGTTTGAACCGTACACAACCGTGTTCTCCAGCACGACCTCACATGTGTTGATCTGGCAACATGCGCCAATGATGCAGCCGCTGGTCAAGATCACGTTTCTCCCAAGATCAGCTGTGATTTAACATGAACAAAGAGGTGCTTTCACACTAAAAATCAAGTGACATTAGAACGAAATAAGCCTTTGAGAATATACAGTATGTGTTTACTAATGTTACGAAAACTGAAGCAAAGCTGTGCAAACTTCCAGTTCTTTTACACTGGAAGATGCTTTTCTTACTTTCTTTACTTCTCTTCTTTTCTTTGTTTACTATCTTTCTTATGTTAGGTGTTTATGTATTTAGTGTGTTTTATATGTGGAATTGTTTTCTATGTAAAACATTGTTGTTGCCTTTTTGGGAAGAGATTGTATGTCAATGGGACATTTTTGGACAAATGAAAGATAAAAAAATATATATACAGCAAAATGATGAAAATTTCAATGTCAAGTATTTCAAGAGATAATTCAAATGTAGTTTTCAAAATATTCCAAAATATACCCAAATATGATCATAACTTCAAATAGTAAACACCTTTTAAAGATGTACCTGTTGTTTTTTAGGTATTTGGACATTTGTTTATTATTCACTGTAGCTTTCCAATTTTTTCTACCCAGATATGGTTATAACAATGGTCCAGTATTGTGAAATGATATATTTTTTTATTGAAAAATGTTAAATTGTCTTATGGAAGGACCCCCAAACCTTGATCTACCACAGCCCTAGGTCTTCCAAAATCTTCGTTAAAATGCTGGAACTCAGACAGTAAGTTTTCAGTTCAGTTCAGTTTTGAATTAACAAGCAGTTCCATTTGGCACTAAAAATGTCTTTGCCAATTCTGAAACACCCTGCTAAAATGCAACACTGGCTGCGACACCGGTGTTGAACTTAATGAAGACTTTTCCCATTTTTATCTAAAGTTTGCTAAAAGCTTAAGTTTTGTCCACAGATCTAATCAGCGTCATGCAGCCTGCTTGGTTAAAGTAAAGTTCACTTTTATTGTCCCCTAAGTTTTTAACCCATCCTAGTACATTATGAGCAGTAGGCTGACACTGTGTGGTGCCCAGGCACCAACTCCAGATCTCAGACAGTACCTTGGTCCAGGGTCACTGGTAGGAGAATTAGCCCTGTATACATGTTTTGGATTTTTTTGTTTTGGTTAAACAATGGCATCATGGCTATTTTTCTTCAGGTGACCACATTGAGCAACACCTGTCCTTTTGCACATTCACAACATAGAGGTTTAGTGGGTGGTGACAATTTCAGTTTTTAAGCAATGGTGAAATACAAACAAAAAATAATTAATTTTCTTTTGTGGCCCAAATTTGTAGATTGTAAGTTTCATTAGTTAGCTAGAAAAATTGGGGGAAAAAAATAATTTAAAGCTGTGGCGCTTGATGGCCTTTTGGCATCAATGGGCAAAAATTCAATAATTACCTTTCAGCTTATTGTAATTCAAGTGGTCTGAGAGGAAACAAGAATAATACCCACTTCTGTGGCTAATCACTCTGTGGCTTGACACAAAAGCTGGGAAAAGTGTCTTCTCTTTTCCACAGCAGTGTGAAATGACGTCAGGTCATCTATGTTCGTATTAGACTAGTCAGAGAGGAGACAACTACAGAAGGAAGGTGTGTATTTTTAAATTCTGAGATTTTTCTGCCCTGATTTTTTTCAATGCACATTACCAGACAATGTCATTAAACTACTAGTTTACTTTTACTACTCCCTACCTTTAGATTCAATCACATTGTTGTCTCCAATCTTCAAAGCTTGAGAAACTGTGGATGAATTATTAAGTATTTCAAAACAAAATAATGGAGAAGGAGATAAAGGAGATAGGAGATATTTTTGATAATGATATTTATATATGTATATATATATGTATAAATCGAGATAATTGTCTCGAATTCCAACTGGTTATTATCACATTATGACGCTTTAGTGCAGTGTCACCACGTCTCCAGCAGA
>JAPQRN010000011.1:13256089-13267146 GCA_037367275.1 Coranthus polyacanthus
AACTGGATATTTATATATTACCTCTTTAGTGCACTCTGGTGGACACATGAAGTAATGACCACACAGTTTCTAAGCATCTTATCAAAGACAAAGATACAGTATATATGCAATAAACTACAGCTAATTCAACAATGTGCTCCACTGCATACTTGTTGGTATTCTTATGTGCACTGTAAAGGATACCACATCCAACTTCAAACACATTGTTGGTCCCAATAGTCATGGTCTTCGGCTCCACTCCCTCCGTGTCAGGCATGATGTTCTCTGGATAACTATAGACAAAAGGCAAAGAAAGGGTAAAGATAAAAGTCAAATGACCAAATGTGGATATAATAATGTAATACACTGTACCTGTTAATGATGAGAGCCTGCTCTTCGATCAGGTTGCCCTCTCCGATGATAATAGGCCCCGCTTCTGCTATGATCCGTGCTTTGGGATGGACAACTGTTCTAGCACCTGCAAGAACACAGGAAAAAAAACGTATTACTGTCTTATTGAAGTATGCTGCAATCATTTAAAAATGGCTTTCATAGCTCGTGTGAAAAGGAGATCCTCACCAATCGTAACATCTCCTCTTATTTCGCTTTCAACACAAACCACAGCTCCAGCTGCAATTTTAGCACTAGAGGACAAGCACAGATAATAATGTCAACAGCAGAGGCACAATAACCGGTTTATTCTATTAATATAAATCCACCAGCCTGCAGCGACACGTCCGTCATTATTAAGCTGCCAGTGATGACCTACTAATTTAGATTAACGCACGTTTGAACACATTTTTTTATCTCCTCTGAGATAAAACGGGCCAAATATGAGCTCAGATTTTAAAGGACTACAGATGATGAAATGTTCTTACCTTTTCTGTGCCATCATTTGCTTGCTGGCGTCTGTCATCCTTAAACGATGATGAGTTTTATCTACGATTGATTATTATTCCTGCTTCTGATTTGGAGCTCAGAGTTGATTGCATTTGTCTGAAAATACAAACCCGACGCTTTGCTGCCGTCTACTGGAATTCACAATGAACTTTCAATATGTACGTTCAAATATAATAAAACTGTTTGTTAGCCTAATTGCAACTAAAATTCTCATTTAGTTAGAATTTCACCATATCTTTGTTCAAGCTAATTCAATTGTTTTATCTTTTACTGGTTTTATAACTGGTTTTATTTATTTATTTTTTTTAAATTCCCTCCATCGTCAGGTTTTTTTTATTTTTTATTTTTTATCGTCTTGTCAAGTTATATTATTCATTGAACAGTTCTTATCACCACTGCTTTCTGTGTTTTTTGGGTTATATTATATTCAATTTCTGCGATTAGATCTTCCTTAATCCCCCTAAATCTCACACAATTGTCTCAAATTCCAACTGGTTATTATCACATTATGACGCTTTAGTGCAGTGTCACCACGTCTCCAGCAGAGTGCACACATTACCAGTGAAAAACACCACACAACAGATTCTGAATGACTGAGACAAAAGCCATACTGTAATGATCACCTACAGGCTAGTTTCTATTTAACAAGAAATCTTAACAACAAAAGTCACACTTTTTTATATATAATGATGATCAAATCAGCATCAGTCATTGTATCAATAACTGCACTACAGTGGGATATGTGGCCACATAAACTTTGATTTAGACACGTATCCATCCCATATTAATTATCATCAGATTGAGTCAAGTCAATGAGAGTCTATGATGATAAAACTTCAAAATAAATCCTTTCCAGAACAAATGTCAACCTCATCATTTCAATATACAGCATCCTACCCTCCATGCCACACACCTTTAACATTTTAAATGAAGTTATTGTATTTCTTTAAATCGTGTAGTAGAGTCATTTATATTTAGACCTACCTTAAGGATCATGGATCCTTTTTTATTTGGATCCAGTGGTGGAATGAAACATTGTATATTTACTCAAGTACACATCTTTTCCACAGCATTTCCATGTTATACTACTTTATATTTCTACTCCGTTACATTTCAGAGGGCAATAATTTGACTCCACTACATTTATTTAACACATACAACCAAGAACACTTTTTATATAATTTTAGAGAATGGCTAAACACACAGACATTATTCTGAAATGTGATTTTGTCTCAATAATCCTCTTTGTGAGGCAGATGACATGGTGTGGCCTCAGTTTTTGCTTCTTTTATCAAAAAACCAGCCCGACTTGCAAGATGAACATGATGTATTTGACATTAACTCACGACATCTGTGATATTTTTGAAGTTTGAATCAGTGTCTTTTATTGTAGGCTACACAAATATGGGTACTTTTTATACAAGTTTGACAGCTCTAGCTTGAAAATAAAGTGACACAACCATACCTGGTGTCCCCTACAAAGTGTTATAAATATTCATTTTTAAGATTTATAGGTTTCATTTGGATTTTTGACTTTACAAAATAATAGGTCAAACACTGACAAATGTACAGGCCACTGCACATTGGATTTTAAGTTATTGATTTGCAGTAGTAATTCTCAGGGGGAAATGTACAAACATACAAATAGGCTGAATGCAGTCTGCGCATCTTGGTGGCTTTTATTTTGAAATGCAGCCTCCTACCGGCTGTTCAGTTTCTTATTCCGTCTCACTTGCCAGTCGCTCACTTTTGAAGCCGAGCGGAGCATTTCATCAGCTTCTTGAACCTAAAGTGAGCCGTCGGAGGAGCACCTGGGCCCCGTTTTACTCTCCAGTTACGACGCACCATAAAATAAAACAATGACACTGCATCAGCTGATATTAAAACAACTCTGACTCGAGTCAAACATTGCGCGTATTGTTTTTTTTTCCTGAATGGGAGAGAAGAACAAGCGTGTATCTCGTAACGGGGCTGAATTTCGTGCGTCCAGACTGTGATAACTTTGTGGAAATATGTAACTGTAACAAATGAGATTGTAACATGGAGCAGTCTGCCACTCTGGACATAGAGACTCTTAAGGTAAGCTTCCAATCATGAAAAGTGTGTGTATATCATTTGAAAATGATTAATTATTAATTAAGGCACATTTTCGACTGCACGAATGGCGCAAATGTAAATTTCATTTCATTTCATGTTTGAGTGTCCGCCACCTTTCTGGTGTCCATATTGGCTTAAAAGACATTTTAACCTGGAGAAATCATATTGTACAGTTTCACAAATTGTAGGTAAGCACGTTTCAATTTGCACAACAGAAATATCTTGAACAAATATGGATGCAATTTGTGACTTATTTAAGTAATTTAGGTTGTTTTTAGGACGGCTTCCACAATTACTTTCATTGTCGATTATTTTCTGGTCCGTATGATATCATAAACTGGTGGAACAAATTTTGATCAGTGTTACCCTAAGCCCAAGACGACGTCCTCACAAGTCTCAAACATATTACCCAAACATATTCAGTTCACTGTCATAGATGGAGGAAAGAAACCACACTAAAAATATATTAACTGTTAATTAATTTGATAGTTGACACCTAATCGGTTCATCGTTACAGGACTAGTTGTTTTATTCAACAGCAACAGGTGTATCCACTGATCATACTGTTCAATTAAAATCCCAGCTAACTGTAGATAAATGTGAACTGTGATCTAACTTTCAGGAGTCTTGTATTCCTCTCAGGCAGGAATAGGATGATTAATAACAGCTGACCAGCGCTCAAATACCTCAGGGAGCCTTCCTGGGTTCTACATATCTCCCTCTTGCACTATAGCTCATCCTCTATGCATCCTCCTCTTCAAGAATCACAGTAAAGTGGCAGCTTATGAATATTCTGCCTGCATGGTTTCTCATTATCATTCCAGTCTAGCACGGGGAGTCGGTAACCTCTGGGTACAGTATGTGCATCTCGTCTCTCTCCGTGCTGCAGTGAAAAAAAACCCCAAAAAAACCCAGCTTGGTGTCAGAAACCCACACGCTCAAGTCCGTCCACTGGCCTGCAGCGCGCACACACAAACATACACACACAGAGCTGTGGGCTTAGTGGGTCAAACTTATCAATCAAGAAATCACTAGTGCTCTAAGCTGATCTCACATTTCCCACTTAGTGACAAGTCTGCAAGTTTGTCTTCCGGCTAATTTGTCGCGTTTAATGCATTAAATCGTAAAGTTTACAAGAGTATTAATCCACTTTAATTTGAATAGAGACTTTGTTTAGGATGCTTTATTTTCTTTATGGGTAGCGCAGTGTGTAGTCTGGTGCTTCCCATGTGTGTTCAACTGATGAATGCAAATGACGCCTATGGGGTGCTGTCCAAAATGTCCCCATTGGCTCTCTTAGGATTTGCGAGGGATTAGCAAGGAAAACTAGTGTACTGTGGAGAAGTGTCTGTCTGTTTACATCAGCAGTTTGTCTTCTTCTCCCCTTCTGCCAGACCCATCATCGACACTGAGGAAGGAAATGATGGAACTGCAAACATAGATAGGAAAATAGATAGACTTAAAACTTATTATCTTATTATTAAACGTATTATCTTTTGTTATACTGTTAGATTCTCCAAAACAGTATTAGTTTACATGCAAACATTTGAGACAGGCTGTGATTCATTTTGAGCTACATTTGATGTTGGGTGTTTCAGAAACCGTGATAAATGCAAATGCACATCACATGGTTCTAATTGCATTAAAAAAGTCGACTTTTTTTATCAGATTTTATGCAGATGAGGTTTCTTTATACAGTCAGTTTTCCTGAAATATATTATCTGGCTTATAGTATTGCAACTAGAAGTCGAATGATAGAGGATTTTTAAAGGCCGATATAATAATCGTTAACAATAATCTGCTCAAGATTTTTATTGTGCTTTTATTGAAGGTATTTTAACATTCTGTACAATCTGCTGGTTTGGCAATGCTACTGAGACAAAAAAGACCCACAGGAAGACTATTACTATCACCAGTAAACTGGTAGGAAACACACGTCCAAGTATGGAAGATCTCAGCAGAGAAAAAAAAACAATGAAAAGAGCACAAAGCATTGTGGGTGAGCAGAATTGTTGCTTTCTTAACAACGATACTGCCCCCCTCCATTTACAAAAAAAACATCAATGTTCTCATTTGTACCTCAGGCCATTATGTTTTTTAACGTGTAATGCACATCCTACCTCTGTTACTGCAAGGTGTGTGTGTGTGTGTATGTAATGATGTCTTTTTGTCTTTTTGTTGGTTGTGCTGTCATGTGCCATGTGATTTTGCAACATACTATTTTCCCCACGGGACAAATAATCTATCTATCCATCGTTTGGAGAAATAGTTTTTATATAATAGAATACTGGGGCTGCAATTCTTGCAATACATAACCCTATTCTCATCTGCAGCTGCAATAATACTGAAATTATAATCATACATTTAATTGTAATAGGGATGTGCGATATGATCATATATGTCATTTGTTGATGTAATCATCGTTCCATATATTGCTCATTTATATCATTGTCGCTTTTAACAGCAGTTTGTGTTCTTCCACATGGCACGGATGTAGGTGCAAACAAGCAAACGCAAACAAACAAGGAGGAAAGTTAACAAAATAAGTAAATAAAAGGAGAAAATAGGCTAATTCTACCTTCCCTAGAATGAGTCTCAGAGCTGTTTTTACTGGTCCACCAGTTGTCATAGCAATACTATGATATGTGAATTAATTAAACAGAAGATGAGTGTTGTCTGGAAGAGTTTAGAAACGTTGACATCACCAAAGTTGTGAAATGTAGAGGAGAAGCCTCAGCTGTAAAAGATGTAAGAGACAAAAAAAACATAAAAAGGAGAAGTCCCTCAGTCATGTTACCATTTGAACTGGTTGTTTCAGGTGTCCGTTAGTTGGTGACATTATCTTCCAGTAAATTTAACATTGTTTTGACAGTGGAAGAGCCAGTATAAATGTATACATTATGAGAGTTCATATTGTAGTTTTGTACATTTGGGTCCAGTGGAGACACAAAATTCACTTGGGTCTTGAGCTGAAAAACTTTGGGAACCACTGGGTTAATCACATGTGATAAAGTACAGCATTAGTATTTTAATACATTTTGAATTTACAGAGTAATTACTGTATTGTGATATATACCATTACCGTAATATAAAATTACATATACCAGATTTTATATTTTGAATGTAAAATACATGTGTGAATATGTGCTTTTGTGGAGTTTGTGTTCAAGTCCATTTTGTTGACGACAGTAGCTAATGTCAACAGACATCCTTGCTGCCTATGTCTATGTTAACAGCTACAGGCTGTTAACATAGCTGCTGACTTAACTGCTGACTATGATCCTGTGTAAGATGTAAAAAATACTGCAATGCGCTTTGCTAAATAAAAGCCCTCTAGCGTTTCAGTGTATAGAATCAATTCATTGTTTAACAGAACTTTTATTGTTGCTTTTAACATTGTCTTCCTGTGGTGCTTGTAAGTTTCTGCAAATGACCATTTCACTGAAAAAGTAAGACACACAGATGTAGTGACTGAAACTGGAAAAAACACTTCAGATGCTGATCTAGAACAACAAAATGTTGTTGGATTATTGGATTATATATGTAGAAGTGAACATTATGCTTAACTGGCAGCACATTACATGGCACCAGAAGTTTATCCGTGATACTTTTTACCTGGCCTATATTTGAGGACCATCTTTTATTTGTTTGTGTCGTCCTCACCTCAGGCTATTATTCGAGACCTGACTCCTGGTTTTTATTTGAGGAAATACGTATTAACTTTGAGCAAAAATCACAAAGGGCAAATATGACATAAATAGAAACCAAAGGTGGCAAAAAGTCCACACATTCTTTATTCAAGTAGATGTACTAATACTTTTTTTTAAAAAATACTCTGGTAAAAGTAGAAGTATTGATTTTTTACACAAGTAAAAGTAAAAAAGCACAAGCTCTGAAATGTACTCAAAGAGTAAAAGTAAAACAGATGGTACATTTTCACCATCTGTTTCTGTGCAAAGCTACTGAATCTCACATCATCCATGTTAGTATTTGTTCTCCTGGTCTCTGGCATCTTATTAAATAGACGACACCTTTTCTCCCTCTCTGGTCTGTTTTATCTTGTTACGTGTTTCACTCTGCTACATCAGTCGTGTGTGATATGTTCTATACACAAAGGGTTCTCTTTTCTATGTGTTGCTGTCCCTTCCATGTTGAAATTGATCTTGATGTTGAAGGCACTGATGAAAATGTAAGGAGTGAAAAGTACAGATATTTGTGCCAAAATGTAGGGAGTAAAAGTAAATAAAAATAAATACTCAAGTAAAACTGAAAACTTTACTTAATAACTTAATAAAGAAGTACTGTTAATATAAGGTACTGAAGTGAAGCACCTTGAGATCATCAAAAAATTACCAGACAAATCACAAACAGGAAAATGAGGAGGAAATAGTGATGGATATTAGTAGTTTATAGTAGAAATAGTAGTTAATAGATATCATAGTTTTATACAGCTAAATCGAAATGATTCTGATGATTATGCAAAATAATTGTAATTAGCTCAAATAATTGTGATTTTGTAATAACTATAGACCTACTGCCAACATTAAAAAATTATGCAAAGGTCAGAGTTGCAGCGCGCCGATGTGGTTTGTTTCTCACTTTGGTGTAGCAAACAAATATATTTCATGAAAGTGTATTCAAAAGCAGAGCTTCATGTAAGAGCTATAGGAAATTCTCTCTGAAAACCCATCTTCAAACAGACTGTGATGATCAGGCTTGTTGGCTCCGTGGTCTGATTGAACAGCTGCGACCTTTCGTTGCATTGGACTTATTGGAGATCTTTGATCCCTGCCAGTGCCGATGTACAGTAGGGTTACCTTGTTGCTTTCAGCTGAGGGAAGTGCAATTGCATCCATCCAGAAAGAAAGGGCAACCACACCGCTCAAGATGAACCCATTGACTAGCTGTGGTGCTATTGTTACTCCACCAGAGATGATGGAGCCACAAAAATTGGATTTCAGATATTGACAGCAGTGCTCATGCTTGATTTTCACATCAACAAAATGTGAAACGGTTACATCAGTACAGTTCATTGCATGTAATTGTCTTTCCCAGTTAATAGCCTTGCATCCAGGCTTTCCAGTCTCTTTGACTGGGCCTTCTGTCAGACTAAACAACCCTTAATAAACACACTTTAATGCTGCATGTTCAACTCGTTCATAGGTAGGTAGGTACTTTATTGATCCCGAGGGAAATTTAATGGGGCTGCACAATAAATTCTTTCAGCATCGTTATCACAATAGTCACACATCGTATTGCATGTGATATCACATAAGGCGAAGTAACTCAAACACTTTATTGTACAACTTTTTTTCTGCTTGATACAACAGGAAAGCTCACATGGAAGAACTCTGATAGGACATGATTTGATTTGTAACATTTGGGGGGATTTTAGGAGGATCTAATTGCAGAAATGAAATATAATATCAAGGTTTTCCCTGGGTTTTCAGAGGGTTTAGGGGGTGTGTGGCAGCATTTTCCCTATGGTTAGGTGCACAGTTGGGTTGGTTTTTCCAATAAAAAATCTCCACTTTCACCTAATTTGAGACCATTAGTATTACCATATGCGTCTATAGAAAATGAAAAGGAAAATACACTACATCCAAAAAGCTTAAAAACAAGACTTGTTAAAGAAGTCCATTGGGGACCACCAATTATGGCTTGGTTGCTGCACCTTAGACTTGTAGTGGTAGGGAATACCCTGAACATTCATAATTATGGTTTCATTAGTGTATAATCTACTAAAAATTAACAATTGTCATGTTTTTTTCAATCTGCAACTTCACCACTAGATGCCACTAACTCTTACACACTGACTTATTTGAAGTGAACCATCAATCACAATCATTCTTGGTCAGTTTCTTAAAGTACCAAAGCAGGGCCCTGCCCCGCCACCGTTAGTCGTCCACCCTAAACTCAACATGAAAAACAAAATATGGCTGGGCGATAAAACGATAAATATTGTGGAATACTGGGAACATTTGTCTTTTTTCTTTAGGGATTATTTTGGTTACATTCTCAGCTAAAACAAAATGTTTCAGTGTTTTGTTGTTTTACTTAATTTATCGAATTTTATTTTTACTTGATTGTAAATAGTTTATCATTAGATTTGTTTTGAATGTTCTAACTCTAGATTTCTGAAACGCTCTGTTTTGGGTTATGTTGAAAATAAAGAAAATGAACAAAATAAGCACTAAATCATGTAATCAGAGACTACAGGTGTGTTTTGTCTTGCTATATCTTGTCTTTTAAGTCATTTGTGTCATTTTCTTCTTGATATGTATCTTGTTTTCATCTTGTTTTGTCTTTCACTAACAAATATCACAAAAATCAGTCATTAACTTGGAAAGAAATAACAATTTATTGTGATAATTATCAATATTAACTACTATGCAATTTTTTTTGTGATAACATTTTTGGCCATATTGCACAACCGTACGAGGAAAAGGACCAGTTGGTTGCAAAAAGAAAACCAACATCAGTTGTATAGAATTGTTTCAGCTACTGAATGAATGTTGAGTGCATTAAACTGAAACTAATTGTATTGTATTCAAGTTCAAGAGGATGGTTAAAAGTCAGAAAAGGAGAAAGTCATTTTTTCATTATTTTCATGTTCTATATAGATGGACTCCCCAACAAAACTGCTAGTCTAGACAGGCTAGAAGATAGAGACCGATTATTCAGCTGAATTTGGCTGATATTAGCCTTGACTGATGGCTTTGAGGGAAAATAACTTGAAAAATGCACATAGAATCACCCAGATTTTTGACGGTTAGTTCCAGAGGTATTGATGAATTACTTTGATGCGTTCCAGGGATCCAGATATATTCATTTCAGTGTTTATTATTTATATCTAGCTTCTAATAAAGTGAAAAAATAGTACATTTCCAACTGTGTTGAATTGTTGTCAAGGGGGACAGAGCCTTGTCACTTATTTGTTTTTTCCTGTTAGATGTCATTATTATATCAGCTTTTAAAAATCCACTATTGGTCAACCTCTACTACAATTCTTTCCAAATAGAGCTATTAAAGTAATTCAATTCTATTTTTTCATACAACCCTAAATAATAAATAGTTGGAACAGTATGGAAAACACAATTAAAAAAGAAAGCAGTGATATTTAAATGTACTTTAGCTTGTATTTCATTGTAGACAATATGAACACAACATATATCATGTTTTGTCTGGTCAATTTCATTTCATTTGTAAATATACATCCATTCATCACATTCAGGCAGCAGCACATTCAAGAAAAAGTTGGAACAATTTAGGACTAATAATGAGTTTAAAAAATTAAATAACAATGTGATCTGAAACATTGTTATTTAATTTTCAGATCACATTGTTATTTAATTTTTTTTTTAGACAAAAAAAAATAAAAATGAAATAACAATGTGATCTGAAACCTCACCCTTAAACTGCTACCTTACCGTGGTGGGGGAGTTTGAGTGCCCACCACCTGCAGAGGGATCCGTAGGGGCCGGGTGCGAAGTGGATCGGGTGGCAGTCGATGGCAGGGGCCTCGGCGACCTGATCCCCGGGCACGGACTTTGACTCTTGGGACGTGGAACGTCACCTCACTGGGGGAGAAGGAGTCCGAGCTTGTGCAGGAGGTCGAGAGGTACCGTCTAGATATAGTCGGGCTCACCTCCACGCACAACTTGGGCTCTGGAACCCTCCACTTTTCTGGAGTTGCCCGCAGAGAGAGGCGGCAGGCTGGCGTGGCTTTGCTCACAGCCCCTAACATCAGCCGCCATGTATTGCAGTTCACCCCGGGGAACGAGAGGGTTGCGTCCCTGCGCCTTCGGGTCGGGGACAGGTCTCTCACTGTTGTCTCGGCCTATTGGCTGAGCGGCAGTGTGGAGTACCCCAATGACAGTGAAACCTGGGGGGGGGGGGTGATTGGGATGAACAGCCTCCCCGATCTAAACCCGGTGGTGTTCTGTTATTGGACTTCTGTGCTAGTTACAGTTTGTCCATAACGAACACCTTGTTCGAGCACACGGGTGTCCATAAGTGCACGTGGCACCAGGACACCCTGGGCCGGAGGTCGATGATAGACTTTGTAGTCGTGTCATCTG
>JAPQRN010000011.1:13274035-13290092 GCA_037367275.1 Coranthus polyacanthus
ACAACACACTCTGTCATTAGACCCTCTCTCTCTCTCTCTCTCTCTCTCTCTCTATATATATATATATATATATATATATATATATTAACTGTGCCATACTATTTTCTTTTGTCTTTAGGGTTTATGTTGTTCACATTCTCAGTTTAAAACACCTACAAAATATTATATTTTACTCATAATAGTTTTGAATCTTCTACGTCTAGATTTGTGTAATGTTCTTTGGAAAGTGTTTGTTTTACCTAATTGTCACCTAGTTACATTTTTCATATATAATTTAAAATCTTTAACATTTTTTTAAAATAACTGTTTGGTTTCTGCAACTTTCACTCAAGATCAACAATCAGCCTTTAAACTGGGAAGAAATAATGATTTGATGTTAATAAAAATAATAAAAATAGGCTAATAAAAATAACAAAGATCTGGTCCCCAGTGTCAGCTTAGAAAAATTCTAGCCCTTAGACAGATGTAGTTGTAGTTTTGGTGTTGCATAAATGTCTTAAAATGTTCCAGTGAATTCCTGGACAGTCTCACTTTAATGTATGCTTAGTCTGGCACCATTACCCGCTGAAGCACTACATCCTAATACACTTTTACACAAATGGATTCAGTGTCTGTAAAGGGTTTAGTGGCCTGCTGCTAAAACAGAAGAATAAAGATCGTTTTCTATGGTGTTCCTCCCTCTGTATCCTCTGGACTAATGAGTTAAAAACCAGTACAGGATAAGGTTTCTGCCATTATTTAAACATTGGTGAAGTAATTTAGACCCTCTCTGGAAAAGTAATTAGCTTGCTGAGCTAAAAAAGCCTTTGCTCTCTCTGCTACGGATAATGAGAGCCTGTCAAGAAAACATACCATCTAATGATGAGTGCCATCAGTGTTATATGCTAATGACATGCTGGATATGAATAACGGATGCAGGGCATGAATTCTGACTTGAGTAATGCATGCATTATATGTTCTGTGGCTCTTCTGGGAAAATCATGCACAGGTGTGTCAATTATGGATCTATATTTCACGCAATTAAAGCATTTTAAATAAGCATGATAAATTAGCAGTAGCTCCTGAGGAAATATGAGAAGCTTTTCAGAGGTCTTTGACATAATTGGATACCATGAAACGTTCTGCTGCTGCTGAACATTTTACCATGGTTTTTCTGACCAGGCGCTTTGCTGTCTTCATTATCTATGCAAGAGAGTGGGATGGCAGGCATCCTCAGTATGAATTCATCCCGACAACAACTGAACAGAACAGTTCAGAGCTCAGCCAGCCTTGCATCCTGTGATGGGGAGTTTCACACTGTCATCTTGCGGTCACGATCGGCTGGAGAACAGCAACTACTCTCTCACGCCTGGACGACTGCACTTGACAGACATCATTCTCTCTGATCTCAGATCAGAGCTTATGTGTAGTATGTTTTCAGTGCTGGCAGGCACTTCTCAACCACAGTGGAGAATATTTCTCTGGCATCAAATTGACCCTCTGTACCATAATTCAACACCTATTTGTATTGGATTGAGTAGAATAATACAGTCTGTAACTTGTTCATAATGTAGGCTGCAGTTTCATATGTAATGATGTAGCACTTTACATTACAGCTCAGTAAAACATGGTAATAGTGGGGTAATAGTCTTATAGAAGGAATAATAACCCGGTAATAAGTGGTCTGACCTGTGCAGCGATATGGCAAAGAAGCAGAATTTGATTTGTTCTCGTGTATATTAGAAATGCTGATTTGCTCTGGCCTCTTGATGTTTGGTTTAACCTAACATTACCATTAAATTGAATGCTACTAAACTAGAAACAGGTAGTTTAGTAGCACGGGAACCAGATGCATGTGGAAATCAGTCTGGCACAGCTCCCCTTTGAACCAATTTCCATTCAGACTGGATCTGGCTGAGCTTCTCACAACTATTTATCTGAAATGGGGCAGGGCCGATGTGGTTTGATAACCTGAAGAGGTGTCAGCTGTGATTTTTCAGGTTGAGCATTGGCTTTT
Source organism: Coranthus polyacanthus (assembly GCA_037367275.1). Taxonomy (NCBI): domain Eukaryota; kingdom Metazoa; phylum Chordata; class Actinopteri; order Kurtiformes; family Apogonidae; genus Coranthus; species Coranthus polyacanthus. The sequence continues at coordinate 13,276,032 of JAPQRN010000011.1, forward strand.
GTCTCTGTAGGAAGCCTACCAGTCCTACCTTATGCAGAGCTCCTGAATGCAGCAGGCTGCTCCAGTGCAAAGAGAATCTTTTTTTCCTGTTGTCGAGAGTCAACAATATGGACTGTCTAAGTCCATGATGTATGTGTGAAGGACATATATATAACTTATGGCCCTCATGTTCTGAATAGACCATCTCACTTATTTCCTTATGCTTATTTCAGACCTCACATGCTCCGCTTGCCTTCATCGTAGATCTACATTAAGTTAATTGTTAGTTAATTAGTCAGGGACAAGCAGCTTTGGTCAGCAGTAGAACCATTTGTAATAGGACTGAAAGCACATACAGCTGTTTTATGATTTTTAAATGCTCAAAAATTCTATTGTATTTGATGTAGCCAAAATAATCACTGAAACTCTGATAGATGAGGAAAAGAAATTAAGATAAGAGGAGAAAAAATACATTTAAAAAAAAGGAACGAGTCTTCCAAATTTTATTCAACTGAAGATATTCTGAGTCTGGTAGTGTTTTCCATAAAAAAGTATTTGGTGACTTTAATTTGCCAACTGACTCAATGCCCCTCATTACTTTGATTGGTTGTAGGTCTGTCCATCTGCATCCACAGGAAAATCAAAAATGAACTGGGAATCTGCAAATCTGTCACACAAATCATGTTTGTAATTTGTAAAGTACAAATTCCACAGCAAATTACCTCCCCTATTATACCAAACAATGAGGTCCTGTGATAATATTAGATACATCAACATCTTAGTGACTTTGGGTGATTTGCAAAGTTTTTTATATCCAATAATGTGATATGTGAATTCATTTTCTTAATCAAAACTGAAGAAAAGTGTAATGTGAAATAGTTTACAAATGTCAACCTCATCAAAGTCATGTGAAATTTAGAGGAGAAGCCTCAGCTGTAACATGACAAAAATGATGAAGGTATTAAGGCTGACAGTAGCCTATATTGTGACATCAACCTGAATTACCTCATTATCAGGTTATTATCCCATGAACGTCACCATATTACCAATTTTAATCCAAATATTGCACATTTTATTGTTAATACCTTATTACCCAGTTACATAAATTTCAGTCTAATATTACCCAGATATACTTGGTAAATGCTTAGTTTTTACCTGCTAATTACTTGGTTTTAATTATTATCTCTTTATCACCAAACTATTGCCATACTGCTGTTATTACTGAGCTGTAAAGTGCTAGCGAAATGTCCTTCAGTCAAGTGATGAACAAACCACCTCCATCATTGCATAAAGCCTGTTTTGGTGCATGTGGCATATGAAATATTTTCCTTTGAAAGCCTGATGGGGAGTGACATTATAAAGAGCTCAGCCTGCAGGGAGCAATAAACAGGTCGACTGCAGGAAGCTGTCACACACATCTACGAGAACACAAAATGTCAACAAGCATTTCAATTAGCACTGAAAACAACGCAGTGCCAGGTGATTAAATCTGGACAAATAATTTCTATGTAAAGTACATAAATACAGACAGACATGTCAAGAACCCTGTGTGCTTAGTTACACTAATAATTATGACTAAATATAGCTTAAATATAAATAAGCCAATAAGGAGCCCAGAGCTGCACCTCAGTAATGATTATAGGTTTTGTTTGAACATTGTCAGAGACACATTAAAACTAGGGTCTGGGGTCCAGGAAATCTTGAACATCACACACTTCATTTGCTGCATTCTGGTGAATTTTTACTCACAGATTTGTGCCTTTTCTGCATCAGTTTATGGTGGAAATGTCTTTTAAGCAAAGGAAAACACACAACTCAGGCATCAGGTGACAATTCAAAATGCAATGGAATATATATAGCTTTCAAATATGTTTTTATTCCCCTGTAGATCAACTTCAGATCAGCTTTTCTCACTTAATATTATCCATGCAGCTCCTTGCCTTCCCAGATCTTTGGCTCCTAACTGTAATATGGAGACCTCTGGTTTTAAAGCTAATTCTACCATTGTCGAATTCACAAGTACAACCTGTTCAATTTTGAGAATTTGATTGATTTCTCATTTATGAAATTGATCTTTAAGTGTGTGAATGGACTGCAAACCAGCAAAATGCTAAACATTTGGTCAGTCCTCTTATTTAGTTAAAGGTCCTCAGATCTAGAATACCTTGCCATCAGAAATAAAAACATTAAATCATTTTAAAGATTTTAATACTACTGCAAAAATGTGGCTTAAACAAAGACACATCTGTGAACACTGAATCATATCCTAGCATTGATCTTAACTGTCATAGTTGTTGTTATTCAGTTGGTATTTGTATTAGTCATTTTTTTCTCTTAACTTCACAAGTTAAGAGAAACAATCATTTGTTTGTTTCCTGATCTGTGTCAAACTGTATGTGTCTGTCATACTTTCAGTCTTTGTGTTGTTTCTTAAAAGCCTAACCAGGGACCTGGTCTGCAAATTAGCCTTGGCTACAAGTCCTATATGTATTGCATTGGTTGCATTCTTTTTAAATATAATGTATGCATTGTCACCTTCAAATAAAGTTTGAATAAATAAATGTCCTTAATTCAGTGTGGCTCATTGCTAGTAATAAGCTTTGCTGTCTGGGTCTATCTTACAAAGGTGAGCAGAGGCAGAGAAACACAGTGGTAACCGAGCCTTTATTTTCCTCTAAGTAGCAGTGGAAAAGATAGAAAACATTCATGCTGCAGTAGTAATAAAACTTAAACACTCTTGTCAGCTTGGACTAAGAAATGTCTGCAAATGACATTACTTAGCTCTCATAGGCAGTGTGTCTTCACAACAACAACAAAGAATGACCTCATTATGTAAGGACCTACATCACGCAGGTTACCCATAATACAACCTTTGTGCACCTGCTTTTGTGTCTTTTGTTTGGAGAAGTAACCTCTTTAAATGTACCTATTTACCTCAATTAAATGTATTTAAATTCATGTATAAACCCTTATGGACTTTAACAACTCGTGTGTGTTTCTGTTCATGTAAAAAACTTTCTGCACATTCAAAACATCACACGTGTGTGTTGGGCTGATCTACAAATACTGAAGCTGACTGAAAGCTAGAAAAGCCGTATACGACACGTTTTGGCCATAACCAATAAAACATTAATGTGCATTGATCAAATTTATTAGAGAATTGTTAAATCCTCTTGTGGGGATAATTACATTTACATTACAAAAGGTTCAGTAGTTGTATGAGCTCATAATTCATACTTATTATATACACACATATATTACGTATTTTTTCTTCAGCATTTGATCTTTTTTACTTTTATTCTTGAATTGTTGTGCCTATGAGTAACATTACAGCATTTTTTTATATAATTTTTTTTTTAATATGTTTCTTTCATGTTTTTATTGGGGGGACCAATGTTGTAAATACTGAGGTGGACAAATCTGATCTCAGCACCTCAGTTATTGCCACAACTGATCACTACCTTCTTATAGATCAGTCTTGACTGATGATCCCCACTTTCTGCAGTGAAATGTAAAGCACAACCTTTTGTTTTGCAGGGTAACTCTGATTTGGTATCTCTCTTAATAAAATAACGTCACCTAAGTGACCTTGTCTTTTAGACACAGAGCTTGATGGATTACTCTGCTACTGGTTCAATTTAAAAGTATGTAGGGTTGGTGTACCCAGGTATGTAATCATTAGTTGCAAACAATGGAAAAACAGTAGAATCCACCAAAAAAAAAATCTGTGAACCATATTAGAAAATCTGAAAAATCGCTTGGCTCCTAATGTATTACAGATTACATTTCTTACTCCATTTAATTACCAAACATAGAAGTATCAGCTTTTTGTGGTAATATAATCTCTCAGTTTGAATTCATGCTGTAGTGTGTTCTACTTAGTATCATCACTCTTCAAAAATGGTCAAATAAGACTGTTGTGCTTCTGCCCAGAGTCATTTCCAGAGGTGCTCACGAGGTAATAGTCACTTACAATACGTGATTGCTTCCATGGAGTTAATATATACTTGACAGCCCGCTAACAAAGGCTTGTGTGCGTTCGCGTTGCAGATTACCCAGGAGCAGTTTATTCTTGCCTCCCAGTCCCTGCACCTCCAGCGACCAGGCTGTGATGCCATCTACCCGGTGGGTCTGTACGGCTGGAGGAAGAGATGCTTGTACTTCTTCCTACTGCTACTGCTGGTCACCATGATAGTTAACCTGGCCCTCACTGTCTGGATAATAAAGGTCATGAATTTCTCAGTGGTGAGTACAGCACTATATTTCTTAAGAGTGATTTCCTGTATTTCCATTCAAATGTATTGAACATTTTAAATTAATTTTCAGAAAATCCAAAAAACAAAATGCAAATTTATGCACGTTTTCATCCACTAATATTCGGTTAATATTAAGAGTTGGTTCTTCATCATCATGAATGCCAGTTAGATTTAGTATTTCATGCAATAACCTAAGCTGTTGATTGAGGAGCTAATGTTAAGAGGTATTTTGACAAATACCTGAAGCTAGTTTTAGCTTTTGACCCCTGAACTGAACCTCTGGTCTGGATCATACAACATTGTTTCAAACTCTTCCGATTTGTCAAAGCCTTTAACATTTGTTTCTGCAGCTCTTCATACATGGTGGTGTTACATTGCTGTTTCCAACTAATATGTCATTTATATTTGTCTTGTATTAATTCAGTGAACGTTGCTGTCTCCATACTGGTCCCACATGCAGACACACAATGATTGTCTAAATCTATTTCCATTGTAATTATTCACATCTACCTTTTATTGATACAACGTTTTTTATGATATTTGAAGGCTTTTTTGGCATTTCCACATGGCCTTTTAAATGCAGAAATTGAAAATGCAAATAAAAACAGCTGGACACACCTTGTGTCACATGGGTTAGTCTATTTAAGAGACTAGCAGAAAGTCCAGAGGACACGCGTGAGCCACCAAAGTAAATAATAGATCCCTTTTTCACCAGCCACCTATCTCCTAAACATTCTGACACTAAAATGGCAGACACATGCATCAGATGAAAATTAACGTGGTTTAAAACCTGTCTCTGTCACAGCAATTCAACACATTTCTTCTCTAATGAAAATACAAATGAGCAAATGCCCTTCTAGCTAAATAATGTTAGTTACTAGTAAAATACATGACATTATTGTATTATTTTATTCAACCTTTATTAAAGGTTCAATATGTAGGATGTACGTCTGCTCATGTGCTTACGTGAAGAGTCTGTAATGTCTGTAATGGTAGCTAGTGTTGCTCATCATTGTAGAGTCTGTTACATAGAAGTGAGTGTACATGCTCTTATCATGGATGGAGGAAACTGAGACATTAGCTTAGAAATGGAGTTCTTTAACGTCAACAATGACATGATGTTCTTAACTCTTCATACTCTTAGGAGACAGAAGTGTGATGTTTAATGCCACTGGTGCAGCTTGTGGTGTCTTTACTTTGTTGTAGATAATCTTTGACAAAATATGCTACAAATTATGCAATCTGCCCAGTTTTTAAAAAATGTAACATAATGCAGCAGTGCTGGGCACAGGGCACAAAAACAAACCACAAAATACGTCAAATAACTTAACCACAAAGCTGCCAAATACTAGTGAAAGGTACACTTTTTAAGGACATATTTCAGAGCTTCCCTATACTCCATGTTAGCCACAGATTGCACATTTAACACATGTACATGCTATGCTGTCCATCACAGTGGTTTCCAGCCTGCACCACAATTGACACCAGCAGCTTCAAAAATATACATCTCATTAAAATACTGAAAAATCAACAAGTTATTTGCATATTTACTAGGAGTGGGACAAAATATGGATAGAGGACTATATTGTAACGTACGACTTACATGATATATATTACATTGTACTGGCACCAAATATCAATATTTTTGAATGATGAAAAAATATGACATTTTTTTCTTCATCAGTTACACAGACATCGTGATGCATCATATGCTTGTCTTGCAATGTATGTATCATGTCATAAGATTCCACCCCTAAGATTTACCATCTCTTTTACATGATGGTTTCACATACTGTAACCATTCTCCACAAATCTCAAGCTGAGTCCAAACATAAATTGAACAATAGACTGAAGATGCATTTGGCAAAGTCTTGACAGAGTCTTGACAGAGTAACCATGATTTCACCCATCATTGCCATTTGGTGGAAAGAGTTCGTAACAGCAGGTAAAGCAGTACATTTGAAATTTACTTAAAATTATATGCAGATCACAAAACCATGATGCATTTCAGAGAAACACATTTACTCAACACCTCAGAAGGATATTTTATAGACCTAAGTGAGAAATTATATTAGAAATTTACCACCCAGCTACATATTTCTTTTCCAAATTAAATAGCTATTTCTCCAAGGATTTTAATGGATTTCTTTTTTAGACTTAATGAAAGACGCATGGGCAGCAATAGTCTGCGTGAATAAAACAAAGGTAAGCAAACGAACACATGAAAACAGAGAAAATTACATCTAGATTTTCAGTTACAGGCAAATCAGCACAAAAAAACCTCACAGCAGAAATGTCTTAATTACTTAAGAAACAGTAAATACATGGCATTTCAGGTACAGCATGAAACTTTTCATGAAACTTTGGAAGATATGAAAACAGTTAATATTGTAGCATACATTTCAAATGCAAGTTCTATGACATAAATGTGCAGTAACACAAAATGTGCATTACACTTAAGCAATAATCATCCCTTTCTGAACCTCCTTATGGAGATGAGAATCTGACAACACTGTGTGTCTTGCAGTCTGAACAGTTAAAGAAGGGTTTTCCAGCAAACATTCAGCATATGTAGGTCAAGTTTACACTGGTCTTTTTCTTCTCCTTCTTTCTCTCTTTCTTCCACCTAATCTTTTAACCCTAATACAAACCTCTTTCATCTGATGCCCCATCTTGATTCGATAAAAAAATAGAAAACATTTTGGCTGACGCAGAATGTGTTCATCTTGAAACGAAAATCAAACAGGTAGATACCGCGAGTCTTGGTGACATTTTCAGGGACAATACAGACAATTTCCCAGTTTGTCAACATTCTCCTGATGGCAGCATTCCCCCTCAGTGACGGATGCATCCTCTGACTATTGTTATCGCTCCTCTACTCCTTCGTCTCCCATCAATCTATGTCCAACCCTCGACTGGAAATATAGGAGGATTTGAGCAGCTCCTGTACTGTATGTCCTGAAATGAGGTTATTGTTTCTAATTTTATAGTTTACTATTTACTATAGTGTAATAGTATTAATTATTCTTTTGATCCGAGTACACTATACCTGCCTTTCCCAAACTTAGGGTCGGGACATACATAACGATAATATAATATGTGCATTCATTTTCCTAATTAAAATACAAGAAGAGGGATCACCAGAAGAGTTAATAAACACAAAAAAGCCAAAAACGATGTAAAAGATGTAGCAAGACAAAAATGACGTATAGACGCAACATGAACATGAAAACGATTTAAAAGAATCAACAAGACAAGACAAAAACAACAGAAAAAAGTAACAATATGAAAATAATGTAAAAGACACAAAAGAGGAAAATTACATAAAAGAAGCAAAAGAGGAAAATGACCTACAGAAGAAAACATAAAAAAGAGACATTGAGACACAGTGTTTTGACAGTGGAAAAGTCAGCCAGTCATATGTTTGTTTGTGTCCATTAGCGTTTGAATTGTTTGTTTCTGTTTGTTGCTGTTGAGCTAATATTACTCGTCAGTGTTGATGTTCTGAAATTCCAACAAAGAGCATATATTATTGTTTTGACAGTGGAAGAGTCAGTAAAAATGTAGACATTATGCTAATCCATGACCTTTTTTGTAAATGTGGGTTCCGAAGATACATAAAATGGAATTTGTGGGTCTTGAGTTGAAAATGTTTGGGAAACACTGCTCTGTACTAATTAACATAAGGCTACAACCCCCAAAAGAGCACCAACATAACCAGATGATTCCAGTAATGACCAATGCAATCTACCAAGAGAAGTATAAATTAGGGTGCAGTTTTTCTACTAACACAGTCGCTGCTTGTTGTATGTAATCTGACCTAATATAACAGCTGCACAGTTAATCGAATCACAATATCAGCCTGTGCCATTATATAATCACAAAAGGCTGCAATTTAAAGGTCCAGATTTAGGAGGATTTAGGGTGATCAAATTACAGAAATAGGGAAAACATTTTGGATGTAGTGACAATGAGCAGAGTACTGTGTTTGCACGTGTTTTATGCTAGTGTAGCCCTGGAAATGAGTTTCCACACAGGACACAATTACTGGGGTTCTTGCAGTGAATTTTATTGTAACTAAGGACAACTTTTGGATATAGCGAATGGATCTGTCAAAAGAAAAACATCAAAAGAAATATGTGTAAAGGAATGCAGCAGTGGGTTCTGGCTGTACACAGAAACAAAACACAAAGAAAAAGCAATGCTTAACCAATAACCCACTAAATAACCACGAAATGTTGAAATTACAAGCTTTGCGAACACTTACATTTTACAGCAGTTTCCTCAATTTCATGCTGGACACTGGAGATTGCACACTTAGCTCTATGTCTTGCTAGGACATGGCGGTCTCTGACCTGTGCCACACATAAAGGCCTTAAACACCAGCAACTTCAAAAATACACCCTCTCATTAAAATAATGACAGTTAACATATTAAAAGTACTTACACTGCTTATTGCAGTGCTTATTTACCTACTACGTCATAAGAGAGAGCCTTATGCTCCTCCATGCATCTCCAGCTCAGTCCAAAAGTAAACAAATGTATGTTTCATCATATGTGGAACGCCATCCTTTACATCATACAAACTGCAAAACAAAGTAACTTTGTAAACTCGAGACTCGAGAGTGATGAAGTGTATAGACATCTTTCACAGAACAACTTCACAGTTTATGCCTTTTCACTGAAGAACAGTAACCTTGGCTGTCCTTTTTGGCTCCACTCTTTTAAACCTTCCTAACAAAATCTGCCAGGTGTCATTTTCCACCTCCGAAACATTGCCTGTGTCAGTCCATTTGTCTTTTTTACCGATGTTGAGCGGTTTATCCAGACCATCAGCGCTTCATGAGTGGACTGTTGCAATATCTCCTGTTTGTCCTCCCTCCCTCACACCCACCTGACTGCAGCAAGTACTGAACTCTACTGCCTGACTCTTCACACCCACCACATCACCATCACTGAGACTTCAGTGCAGGAGCTGACATTCAAAGAGCTGCACACTGCCCCGCCCACCTCTCCACTGCTCTGACAATGTCCTGTCACTGACGCATGTAAACCAGTGGCCTTATGAAACAGAGACAGGCAGAAAGGATGGAATTGTAGAACGATTTCTGATGAGTGGTTGGACTTTTACACTAGTGCATCACTGTTATTAAGTCCACAGTTGGATGCAATTTTCCAAGAAGTAAGAGAGTTCCAGGAACTTTAAATGTCAATTTTGCCACTACATATATTTGAACCTGTGCGTGAGGCAGACTGGAGCAATGGGCAACAACCACGACTTGAAACTGAAGCCAATTCAGATGTTTCTTAAAGTGTAATATCACTGAAGGCCACTGGCTCCAAATAAAAATCCTGGCTCCAATCATAGACTGTATATAATTAGGGGTAAGAATCGTTTGCGAGGTGTCATGAGTGAGCTAATGGTAAACACTAGCTTACTGACTCTGAAACTTCAACAAGCACTGTGTAACAAAGTCATTTTATGGTGTCCTTAGTGTCACCTGTTAACCACAACTACAGTCTATCAGGAAAAAAGCTTTTTGTTAAATACACAGAAGCTCCTAAAGTCTGACTCAGCACGTGAGCAAGCTGTCAAACTCACCTGTCAATCAAAACCCAACACCTTTTAGACCTAAGGGAAAAAGTCTAGTGATTCTTGGCTTCACTTGGACTTTATTGTGACCATCTGTGTTATAAGAAAATAAGACATATATATAAAATAAGACAATTTTCCTGAAGCAAATTTACTTTAAAAAAGTCACGCTAATCTGTGTGCTTTAAATGTCATTTCATTATAATATTTTAGGCCCTGTGCACCCATACTACACTTACAGAAGTGGTTTTAATGTACATATTTTAGATTGTGTATTTTCCTTTTGTCATTTCCCTGAGTCTTCTCCACACTCAGCTGCCACATTATCTCTGGTTTTCCTCACTCTACCTCCCACTGCATGCAGGCTGTCACCCTGACACCGCTGAGTGTCTGTGGCATTGTCACCTCGATGTCATGTCCTACTTCTTTCCTGTCACTCAGCACTGCCTGTCCACCGGCTCGCCTGGCATGGCAGCGCACACACACACACAGCAGCTCTGGCTCTGCCTTATGCAGTTCAGCCATTCAAATGTTATGCTCTGGGGAAGTTCTGAATCCAATCAGAAATTGTTTTTAAGGATCATTAGCCTCCTGTACTTGGACACTGAATACTTCCTTCCTCTCTGTTTGGGTTTCAGGACGGAATGGGAAACCTTCAGTTGAACCAGGACGGGATTCGCCTGGAGGGGATCTCTGAGTTTCTTTCGCCTCTCTATGTGAACAAGATCCAGTCCAGAGGGGTAAGTTGCTCCCTTTGCTCTTCAACTTCATCTTCCCTGTCAATTAATATTCACTGGAACTGAATAACTACTATTGACTGAATCACATGTGTAAAGCTCTCCCTGAGAAAGAGCTTGAAATATCTGCAGACAGGTGGGTATTGATCTCTCAGTGTTGGTGAAGTTATGATCAATTCATTAACTTCCCTTTGGGCACTGACTTGACAATACTTATATACATACATATGTGAATACATATTTGTGCACAATGTCTGTAGAGGTTACTCTTGTTCTCACTCTATCTAGAGCTTCCTCCTCCTCCTCATTTCCTGCTACCCTCCAACAGTGCACTATCAGGGCTTCCCATCGGCAGGAGATGGGTAATAGGTTGCCTCTCGGCTCCACTCAGGCCACATACAGCCCTACAGGAGATTATAGACGATTACAGAAGGACCAGAGTTCCCCCACTGGATTTCCAATCAAACCCACGCAATAAATTCCCCCCCTCCACTTTCCCCTCTTTGATGTTTAGTAGATTAACAAACACGGCTGCAGTGTAAACTTGATCCAAATTTCCTTCTCCCACATGAACTGCAGACACTCAGTTGGATCATCCCCTTTTTCAGTGATTAGCCATGGTGCGGAAAGCAATTTCAAGCACTGGAAGCTGGGGTTCCATGTAAATTTGATTTTTGAGGGATGTGGATGCAGGAAGTGGCTCGATAGCACAATTTGCCATACCAGATTGGGAAACAACTTGGAATTTGCCCACTTGCTCTTTGATGTTCTAGTCGGAGCTAAATGTTGATTTAAATATAATGTCGTGCTCGTAGCAATAGTAAACACCTCAAGGCCACAGCAGATGCCTATGCTGAGCATTGGACAAAGCCAATATTTCATTCCCCGATGCAATACCACCTGCAGACATTTTTACTGTCTTGTTTTACAGACAGGCTTTGCAGTGGCCCCCTTATCTACTGGCACCAGCGATATTTGCAGGACAAAGACCACTGTGGGTCATTCGATATTTCTCACCTGAGGAAATATGTCAAGCACAGTGAGAGAGTAGGGATTATGGTTATCCAATGAGTTTACACCAGAGTGCACAGTGCAGTTCTTCAGTCAGATAACCGCTGCTGATCAATAAGCCATTACCACAAACAGCAGTGAATACTAGAGAAAGTTAAATACAGTATGAGTTTTTTTGTGTGTGTGTTCACTGAATCCAAGCTGTTACTGAGGCAAGTAACTGAACTCAAAGTAGCTTTAGTTTTAACTTCCCATGAATCAATCAGTGCTTTGAATCCTCATCAATGGCTGGAGCCATAATCTGTGAATACCAAGTGGAAATAGCTCCCTCAGTATTTTTTTTTTGGCGGTGACTCTGATCGCTGGCAGCGAATTACAGGCTGAGCAGCCCTTAAAGCAGCACTCTCAGTAACATGTTGTGAAATGGGAGCTGTTAACTTTGAACATATGGCTTACATCAGAAAACACAGCTATTTTTTGTTACCCTGTAGGCCACTCTCTATTGGAATAGGCACTTTTTATTTCTAAAAATATTTTCAGTGATGGGCACCTGACCTGATAATACTAGTATTAGAAAATGTAGTTGATGAAAATACTAGGGCCAGAGCATTTGGTGAAAAAGTCATATTGTGATCAATATTGCAATTGTATTTTCAGTCTATTTGCTTGGTTATCAAAATGCACACACTACTGATCATTTTGAAATGTGCATTTTTTCTTGTATAAAATATACAACTTAAAAACAAAAAACATAGAATCAGTGTCACTGTATTAGAGCTGCAACTACTAAATTAATCAAATAATTTCAAAAAAGTCAAAATTCTCAGATTTCAGCTTGTTAAATGTCAATTATTTTCTGTTTTCTTTCCTCTTCTATGACAGTAAACTATGTATCTTTGAGTTGTGAACCAAACAAGCCGTTTGAGGATGACACACTGAGCTTTGGGAAACTTTTTCACCATTTTCTGACATTTTTAGACTAAACAATTAATTGAGAATACAATTGACAAATTAATAGACAATGAAAATAGTTGCAGCTCTCATGGTTGCAGCCCTTCTCATAGTTAATTTACTATAATGGGCATTTCCAAAAATATCACACATCACTACTTACTGTACTACAAATGTCCTTAACAAATTTAAGAGCAGTGGACACGTTTGTTGAAATGATACAAAAATGATCAAGATGCTACATATACAGTAGAGGCTGTATTTCTTGTAGTCAGTCATGTGATCAAGTCAATTGAACGTCAACTTAAACCACTTAATCTGTATGTTTTACCGTTAAAGAGTCAACAGTAGGGTGACGTGTCTGCCTGCCTCAAAGACAGAGAACAAAGTTTTCTCAAACATAACTCAAACATAATTGTGTTCGAGGTGTGTTCAGGGACTCTGTACCTGACAGGATATGTCAGGTGTTCACTTAAGATTATGTTAATTGTTATACAGTTTTCCCCCCTACAGTTTAAACCTGGGTATAAATATGTGTCTAATTTGAGAATGACATTACATTAATAATGATTATAAGTATTTCAAAAACAAAATTGTGTTTTTAATACATTTAATTAACTACTGTCCATCTCTGGGTATCTGAATTATCTATATTACAGACCAAGTTTTAACTGCTGTTTGACATTTTTTATTCTTTCATTCCAGGGATATTATAGTTGATGAAAAGGGAGACTAAAAGTTAAAGTGAAAAAATTATTTGAACATTTTCATTTTTTTTCCTCTGAGGGTGAACAAGAATAAAATGGCTTTGCACAATATGAGACCTTTAATAAACAATGGTTTTGTAAATCATAATTGATGTAATTCTTTTATCCTACCTATGATCAACCCTTTCATCATAATATGAATACCTAAAAAAACCTAAAAATTCCTCAAAATGAAAGGACTTATTATACACTTGTGAAACTAAGGAAAATAAACTAAATGACAATAGAAACTAAAGAAAATGTAAAAACTGTAGTAACCCTGGACCATACCGAAATTACAGAGGTCGAGGGTACAGAGATGGAGAATAACATCCACTGTAATCAGAACATCACAGCTGCCTCTCCACGCTTCTTATATTAGTTTGTTCCCCTGGAAGGTAAAATTTCAAACAGCAGTGATTTAAAACACTTCAAATTAGAGCTCTGTTGTTGCCTTCACCTCCAAAATCATCTGGGTTGTTGGTAGGTGTAAATTGGACTACACACATTATAATTATTGGTCTGTATGTGGAGTTTTGTTCTGCGTTGTAAAGTTGGCTTCTATTTGCTGCAGTGTCCAGCTCCACCTGTGCTGAGCTGTCTGTCAAACTGACAACAGATGGATAGAATGAATATCCCATATATTATTTTTCCCCACCCTGAGGGCTTCCCCTATAGACATATTGTATGTCTATCCATCCATCTACTCCTCTATCCATCCATCCATCCATCCATCCATCCATCCATCCATCCATCCATCCATCCATCCATCCATCCATCCATCCATC
>JAPQRN010000011.1:13299767-13310658 GCA_037367275.1 Coranthus polyacanthus
CCTGCTTAGACTGCTGCCTCCGCGACCCGGCCCCGGATAAGCGGCAGATGATGGATGGATGGATGGATGGATGGATGTTCTTGTATGTTCAGCCTCATTTAAAGTGATGGTCACTGGTTTTACCAGCCTTCATTCTGCTGTTAGACCTTAAGCTCTATCTAAACATACAAGCCTTCATTCTGCTGTTAGACCTTAAGCTCTATCTAAACATACAAGTGGAGGTGATCTGGGAAGGTTATAAAGCTTGAAACATTTTAATCTAATTCATTTAATGCTTTATTTTGGACTGTGTCTGAAACAAGCACTCTTGAGAATTGAACACTTTGTCTTCTGGCAGAATTGTGTGCCAGTCTGTTTGTGGTGATGACAGAACTGCTTCGAACAGAGTCAAAGTCATACACAAGACATTTATTTCACCAACTTGTTACTCCACACTTCAGTGAAACATGTATTAAACATCTATTTTAATGACACATGGGAATGTAATTATTGAAAATCACTCATCTGAACATACATTCTTGTGGCCTGATAATGAAGAGTTGTTTTATTGCTTCTGGAGGTGGACAGCATTTGTTGGTGAGTCGCTGACTGTTTTTTTTATAATTAGGGGTCAAGTACTGATTGGTGCAAAGGCTCTGTTAAAACTGTAAGGATTATTCTTCTTTGCCAAATTAATTGGATTTTTGAGCTGTTAAACATACTTGAAAACTCACAAAACTTTGCATATGCCTCAGAAGTGGCAAAAAATGTTTATATTTTATGGAATTTTGAATGGGTGTGGTGAAATGGATCAATAGTGTGCCCTTGAGATTTTCAAAAATTAAGCCTTTGTAGGTGGTTTCACCTATAATTTGGTAGATACATGTATCAGGTCCAGATGCAAAAAAAAACCCCTCTGAAAGTCAATTTTTGGTTTGAATATCTGATTTTTGCCCCCCTTTTGCCATTTCTAGTTGTTGTACCACTGGCACATACCTAACTCCTTTGTACAACATCCAAAATGAGGCCAGACCTGAAGACATCTACATGCCCACATTAAACATGAAACAAACATCTGAAAGTATTCCATGTTAATCTGTGGTACATCTGCTATTCAGGGAGCAACAAAGGAAATTGAGCAGTAAATGAGTTAAACATCTATGTTCTCAGTTCTTACAGGTTCAGGGCACAAACAGTCCCAGGTCAAAGTTACATTTCACAGATTCTCTCCAAACTGTATCTACTGAAAGCTGATTTAAAGTCAAAGAGGCTTTGCAAATGCAGATGAAATTCATTTGCTTTTCTTTCTTGTTTATTCCAGTCGCGCATAATCCGAAATGTGTGTCACTTACAGAGGGTATGGAGATTTAAGCGATTTCAAGACAGCTCCTTTAAGTCTCCCATTTAAAATTCATTGAAAATAGATTTGGGGAAGATGGGGGGAGAAAATCAATTTGAAACGGTGATGAGTTATGAAAACAAATTCCACATTGATTGGCTCTCACACTTATCTTGCTCCATGTAAACAAATAGTCCACAGGAGGAAAATGAAGATTGCATTAGCCTCAGTATAGCTGAAGGTCAGAATCAACTGATACAATTATTGGCTATTTAAACATGGACAGCAGCTTTAACTGTTCCGCAGGTTTGGTATAACTAAAGGCAGAATTCATTTATGCAGTAAGAGTGAAACAACGGTATTAAAAATGCTGGTTTGTTTTTGTAAATGTGAGACATTTTGACTCAATTTCTTAATGCCTCACTGCCTTGGGTCTGTTCTGAAACAATAATATGATTGAATTCCCTCAACCTGCCCTAAACAAGTAATTACACAGTGATATTCATAAACTCTGAACTGAATAACAATCAATTTAACCTTGAATGCATATGTATCCATCCTCAGTGATGTGCTATTAAACTGTTCTGGAAGGCAAAGGTTTAATAAAGCAAACATTTGAAGGTATAAACAAAATAAGTCAGTGGGTTCGTGCATTATATCTTTGTGCTTCTGCTTAATTTATTTTGTCAGACTGGAGTCTCCAACACGGACCCTGACCATGGAGGCTCCCAGAGGGGTTGAAGTGAGCACCGCCCAGGGACCGCTGAAGATCAGCGGTAGAAAGGACCTCCAGCTGGTGTCCACAGAGGGAGAGGTGAGAAACATCAGAAGCTTCTGTGGGAGTTATATAGGCTCTTTTTTTTTAATACTCATTACTTCCATTTTTCTTTTATTTCTCATTCTATTACAATGTTTGGATGTGAGCTGAGACATTGTTCCTGTTTTTTAGAGATACAGTGTGTAAGATTCAGGGGGATTGAAGAGGATCTAATTGCAGAAATGGAATACGTTTTCATTCATGTATAATCACAGGAAAATAAGAATTGTCGTTTTTGTTACCTTAGAATGAGCCGTTTATATCTACAAAGGGAGTGGGTCACTCTTCCAGGCTTGTTTCTATGGTAGCTCAGAGCAATAAATACATGGGAGATAAGAAATCTCAACTATCTAGCTATCTAGCAGCTATCTACAAAGCATAGCATAAATTGTCCCAAAGTTGCTGCCGTCTTCGAAGGGGGACAACTATGCACTGAGACCTATATATACAAGCTTCATGGCTGTCAGATTCTTCATTTATGCGGCGATTATGAGACAATCAACAGTTTTGGCAGAACTTGAAGAAGACTGATGTAGAGATACAAACATCTGAGTCAGCATAACATTAATGTTAAAATATAAAATGAATCATCACATTTTTAAATTTGATGATTAATTACGAAGATGGGGATGCTATGGTTATGTCTTATGAGAGTGCATTTCCTATCTCCCGTTTCTATGCTCAGAACAGACTTCCTCTTCTTTTTTTCCGTTTTATAACAGGTGAAATCCAACATTATGGTGCATTACTGTTTCCAACTATGTGTGAGTGGTGACCAGAATTATTATCCCCTTAACTAAAAATTCTTTAATTCAAATATGACCAAAGAACAACATCAATACTAAGCCACAGAGCTGTAGCATTAGCCCTCAGGGTTAGACATTAGCCATAGTGGATAACAGTGTAACAACCAGTCACAACAGACTGTCTACAGGATTCATTCTAGCATCATCTGTTAGCATGCAACCAATTGCTGATTTAGCAAATAATACAAATAATGGTTCTAATAATCCCTCCATAAATTTAGCACTATACACAAACTGGTCTTCTATTACTACTAAGTTTTAAACGGAGCAGCTGTGGCTCAGGAGGTAAAGCAGGTTGTTCACAAACACTAAGGTTGGCAGTTTGGTCCCTTGTTTAAAAGTTAAATGTGCAATGTGCAATGTTAAAATAAAAGTAAAATGAAATATTCCCTTAATTAAATTAAATAATGTTTCAGATGTCACAGTAATATTTCCTCTCAGATATGACACACAGTAACCAAAATTCAAGTGATCTTCAAACTAAAATGACACTTACATTCAAGTGGGCCCACAACACACACCTAAGCCGACATAAAGAATCATTAACCTCAAGAAAAGAGTCTCTGTTACAGGCCTGATGCGATGCTTAGGAGCGGTGTGGCCCAAAACTTATGGCCAGTTCACTTAAAGCAGCAAAAATAAAACACGGTACCTTATTCAACAGTTTGAATCCAGTGTGCAGTTACCAGTCTCTCGAGCGCTGGAGGAAAACAGGACCAGAACTCCAGTGTGGTTCTGGGAACACTGGGTAATGTTCTAATAGGGTAGTAGTGAGCTCAAAGCAGTCTCTGTGAATCTTCAGGGTTTCCAGGTAGAAACGATGAACCGAAGCCTCCGTCGTTAGCTGGGTTAGCTAGCTAATCTGTGGCTAAATGTCCATTCACTTTGCTAATGAATGCTAATGACATGCGATATGCTAATGACATGCGATATGCTAATGACATGCAATATGCTAATGAGCCGACATGAACAACTGTCTGACACACTTCGAGTAAAAGTCTCTCTAGTTTCATGGATGTCTTCTCAGTCGCGATTCTGTCCGTCAACCTTCAACCTTCGTCCAACCAAAACCTCAATTTCCTCTTCCTGTTTTGCACAACTGCCTATCCAACACCTCAACCAATCAACCAATCAATGTTTAGTATTACCATCATTGACACATACCACTTCCTTCTTTACAGTCATGAACTTTTCAAAATAAAACCGTATCTATAGCATTACCTCTACATAGATTTAACTAATTTATTAGATTTTACCTTTTTAACTCAAACATGAAATACCTTTTAAACTTAATGTAATAACCAAGTCACATGTTTTTATGTACATCATTAAAACTATCTTAAACACACTGTATGATCATTTTTAACCTGGTTACATTACATTAGCTTTATCCAGTGTTGTTGAGATATTTCATTCAGTATATATCAAAGGTGGAATAACATTGCCATCCATACATCCCACACACTAATGGATAATTTTGTGTTTCAAATGAAACATCCAGGTACAAAATAATAGCCTCAAGGTAGAGGGTTTCTCCTTAGTTGCTTATCTTAGCTTGGCAGATCAGTGCTGCTGTATTTCACCTCACATGTCCCATTGTATTTACTGATTGCACCACAGCCATTCATCAGTCGAGGAGGTAATACATCACTTCAGGGCACCTCTGCCGATATTATTTGAATAACTTCGAGTATGATGTTTTTCCTCCCAGATCCTTTTAGATGCCAACACCATTCAGCTGGGGAATCTTCCACTTGGTGAATATGCAGCGTCTCCCAGTCAGGCCTCCCAAGAACAGACCGTATATGAGGTATGTGTCTGCCCCAGTGGCAAGATCTACCTGTCTCCTGCAGAGAGCAGCTCCACCTGCCAGGCCATGAGCAACATCTGCCTCTGGAGCTGACCTGGGAGCAGACGTCGAAAACACCTTCAACATCTGCTCTGGAGCTGATAGGATTGAGATGGGACTCCTCCACGGGTGCATCTGATGGAGAGTGAACTCATCAGGGAGGAGACAGCGCTCTGTCCGAACTGTCAGAAGTCAGATGAATGAAAGAACATCTGAGTGTGTTGCCCGCAGTGGTCTAATGGAGGTCAGGACTCTTATACCGCAGAGGATGGCAGCTCTCTGAAATCAGGAATATCACATACAAACAGGAACATCTCCACTACCTTGTATTAGAGTCAGAGGATACACTCTTTATTTTTCTACTCGTGGTTCATTGTTTTCAACTAAGAGGAGATGGGAAAAGACAAAACACAGGTGCCTTCAGCTTAAAAAAAGTCATATTGTGACTATAACTGAACCTGTCTGTGCCATCAGAGTAAGATTTTTAAAGTAGTGAAGGTAAAAAAAAAGTGATGTAAGCACAAATTTGTCATGTTTCCCCCAAAACAATCCAGATTTAATTTTTTTAAGTAATTCAAATAGATATTTTAGTTTTTTCACATGTGAGCAGCTGTTTAATTTGAAATTAAACATGTTGTTATGTTGCACAAAATGTCTTTCATATTGTGGCGTTTTGTTTTTATTGTAGAGTGAGTTTCTGGCCAGGATTATATACAAGTTTACAGGCAACTATAGGCTAAAATGGCCTATTATTGGCCTTGGTAATTTAACCTTGTGGAAATTAAATGATCAACAAGAACAAATATATTGAGCCCAGTGGGAGGGTGTTTGAGAGACATGACTCACAAGTCTGATTGAACTGATTTATATACTTAGTACATTGTTTTCAAAAGGTTCACTCACAAGGACTTGTTAAGTAATAAACTAGTTGTTACAACACAGAAAGGCAGACACTAGATTGACAATAGCTGTGTTTACATAAAATGTCAAAAGAATTTGAAGCCAACTTTTGAAAAGTCTCCAAAAGAAAAATGCAAATTAGGTGCTTTTCCATAAAGTGGTTTGGAGTGAATAAACTAGACCGTGTCAAGCTACATTAGACATGACTGTAATAAACAGAGTAGAAAAAGCATAGCTTACCTAGGAAGACACCGGGAATCAGTCAGCTGATGTTCGCTATGCCAGAATTTATTCAACAAAGGTGTTTCCATTTCCCATTATGCCCATTAACTCTTTTTTAAACAAGGTAAAAACCACATCAAGTGAGCAAAACTGAGGAAGGTTTTTCAAATTTTGCTTATTTTTTAATGCAAAACTTCAAAATGTGCATTAAATAAGTTTATGAAAACACACTCATTACTCATTACTCAAGGTAATAAAGAATTAAGCTAAAATAATTTTCTTCCACATACACATTGTACTTGAAATCTAACTTTGATAAAGTCAAGTCAAATTATTTAATTTAGGCTCAGAAGTTGTCACAACCCTAAGGCAGATTGTCCACCTTTTCCTGATAATATTCATGATACAGGCTGACAAAAATAGTTCAGAATCACAAAGTTAATCTAGAATCTGTTTTAGTGTTTTTGACTACATAACATTATTTTGAACATGGATGATAACTCTTAATAACTAAAAAAAAAAAAAAAAAAAAAACATAAATAAAAATTGGATATTACACCAGGGGATTAAAAGAGAAATACACAAGTAGAGCAGAGGGCATGGTGGTGACAATATTCACAAACTTTGAGGGATTATTTTAAAACATCAATAAATCAGCTTTTGTTGCTCAAAAACTGCACACACACATTTACATGAATGAGAAATATCATTCATATCATTATAAATAGGAACCTGACTATGACTATGAATAATGATAGTTGTTTATTAAAAAGAGTAGACATTTTCTTCTGAAGATATCAAACTGAATTCAGAGTTTTGTTAACTATAACCTGTGATGGTGAAGGTAAAACTATCAGGTCACTGCCATTTAGATCTCTCCTTTACCAATGTTAAGTAGGATTAGGTGTCACAAGTCATGACAAGCAGAAAGATAAAAACAATGCCTACTAACTTTAGGTAGAACTAGCCAACTATCTTCCAAGCAAACTATGCCTACGTCAGTCAAATGTGTTTATAACTAATTGCATTTCATTTTCACACATTTGAGAAGGAGGTTGATGTTCTACTAACCACTTCAGCAACACAATGTTAATTTGTAGTGGAGCAGCAGAGTGATATGCACAAATGCACCAGATGTAACTCCAGTTCTATGAGGAGGCGACGTGCACAAAGCATTGGAAGAAACTAACAGCATAAGGAAAATGGGTGTATGACCTTTTGAGGATGAACAGATTTGACACATAATATATAAATAACTATAACTAAATAAAATAAGAAATGATGGCAAAATAGCAAAAATAAAGTAAAATACTAATTTTAAAAGTCTAGTTATCAAAAATCTGGTGGGGCATGTGTCCCCCCAGTTTGAATGGGCATGACCTTATTGGGTGTACTGATGATTTCTCATTAAAAAAGTTGCAGAACTGCCTTATTTTCATTCTTAATAATCAATGAAAAGCAGGTCTTACCAACACTAACTTCAGTTTTATTGGTCATTATGGGGTGATTACCAGTTGTTTTGAAACCTTTAAAGAGTGAAATGACATGTGAAGGGACAGTAAAAACAATCGAGAATTCCTTTGGAGGAACAGATGCCATAAGACTGAATACATTTAGCATCATTATAGAGCTGAGGATCTTTGTTAAATAACTGACCTAGCAATAACATATTATTGAACCACTGCTGAAAGAAGATCGAAACAATCTACAATTCCATGAATCTGCTGATGAAACTCATGTGAAATGATGGAAAGACCGAGAACTGCAACTGGACTTTGTGGTGAGCTGTTTAAGGTCAAGAATAAACTTTGTACTTAATGCCACAAAAATGTAATTCATTCTGTTCTTTGTGTTTCATCTGTTTAATATCCATTTGTGTAAACATAGTGTACTTCTCTCAAAGGCTGCGGTCAACTGTGGAGTTCAACCCCTGAAGCTGGCTGACCTTGTCACTGCAGCTAAGAGCGAGCTAGATGCCCGCTGGAGTGCAAAGTCTCGCTCCACTCCATTTCCTCATCCTCCATCATAACTCTCTGTCAGAGGCTGGTTTGTTGACAGCATTTTAAAAACTTGTCTTGTTTACGACTATGTGTGAAGCTTTAAAATAACTCTAAAGGAGGTTTTGTGTCAAACACACACCTACTGCATGTTATCACCTTAAGTGGAAAAGTCTGGCTCTAAAAGTGTAAAAAGTGAAGTGAAAGTAAAGTGTACCATCACTGCTAATGAAGTTTCATCTCATTTACCCAAAAAGTATTTTGGTGTCACATATGGTACTGACTGCTTTCCAGTTTAACAATAGGACAAAATACAAAATACCATGATATGAGTTATAGTACTTAATTTAATTAAGCAAACAAATGCAAATGTAGAAGTAGAAATTTTTATTTGGAGTCACAATGCTTAAAAAGTTAATCTAAATTAACTCGCTGTCAATGAGGAGCAAAAGAAAGCAGTTATAGCTGATCAAAATTGAAAATGTGAGACATTTTACCAGAAAAATATCTACAATACCAGACGGTGATATTAAAATCTGCTCATGTATTGTACAATAAACAACCATAACGGCATGTCTTCCCAACATATCACACACAAAATGGAAACTAAATCCAATTTTCCCCCATGAATCCATTTGTCTTGCCAAACTGCAGTAATCTTTATTTTCTTCATAGCCTTACACACAGTATGTGGTGGTTTGTAAAGACATCTGTATATCTGAATGTATTTGTACTGCCCACAGTCCAGTGACTGTGTTTAAATCATTTCAATAAAGTCCAGATTTGTCAGTCCTAACACAGAAGTTGGTTGATGCAGCTCTTGAAAACCACAGAAGTAAGGAAGAAATTAAAGCTTCATGCAGCAATGACTGGGTCCTCACACCTTTGTAGACATTAGGGTTTTAATGTGGGCATGTAGATGTCATCAGGTCTGGCCTCATTTTGGATGTTGTACAAAGGGGTTAAACATATGCCAACAGTACAACAACTGGAAATGGCAAAAAGGGGGTAAAAACCAGATATTCAAACCCATAATGGGGAACTTCCTGTTGGATTTAGGGTATGGCTCTGAACCCGATACATTTTTCTACCAAATTTGTTACGTCTAGGTCAAACTACAGGGACTCAATTTTTACATTTTTGTAAGGGGTGCTATTGAGCATTTTCTGGCTCAATAATGACAAGTCACCATTTTGGTAACTTTTGATCACAAAGATCTTAAGATGACACTAACCAAATTTGAAGTTACACAGATTCTGTAGGAGGAGTTTGTCAAAATACAATGGCTAAAAATAGCAAAAAACCAAAATGGCAGACTTCCTGTTGGGTTTAGGGTATAGCTCCAGAGGCTACCAAAGCTTCATTTTTGAAAATTCCTGGGGTGCACTATTAAGCTATTTTGCCACACCCATTCACAATACCCATAAAAATAATAGTAACATTTTTGCCACTTTTGAGGCATGTGCAAAGTTTCATGAGTTTGTTACACAAATGGCTTATCAGATTTTCATTTTATCATTCTCCATTCATTTCCTGTAAATTGTGCATCTTGCCCAGAAATTTTTTTCTTTTTTTCACCTAATGAAGGGTGGAAGGCTTTCTTTGGCCACAGACAACCTGAAAAGCCCTTCCCACTGTCAGTATTCAAGATGCAGAATTAAGAACAGATATTATCGTAGCCTGCTGTTGCACAGTCAGGGTCGAGTGCATATCACAAGTTTTTCTAGCTCTAATTAAGCCCAATCTTGCCATCAAAAGCCAGATCAGTGTTCCAAGAACAGGTTGCTATTTATTAAACTCAGTTTTCAAGAAAAGTACAAAAATTGGAATTGCTTAGGAGAAGTAGGTGTTTTGAGGACAGCAGATCTAGAGTTATGAATATGTAACACCAGCTAACGAAGCATAAAAGTGCTGCTGTTGTTGTACCTGTTACTTTGGGCTACTCAAAATTGTTTACCAGGCATTCATTTTTAAACCACAGTGGATGTTTAGACGGACCATGACTGGGACTTGAAGGTGTCTTGCAATAGCTTGTTGGCCTTCACAAGTCTAATAATCTACACAAGACAAAGGGATTGCACATTTGCATGACTTGGGGGCTTTTTGGAAATCAATAGCAAATCTCCAGACTAATTCAGATTCCTCTGCTCAGAGTAATACACAAAGCTCACTTCAGACGAACAGGTGAAAGGTGCAAAATGTTATCAGTTCACATTAGGGAGATAAACATTTTTGCTACAGGTTAAAGACTGACACTTTTGCAGTGGTAATATAAAATATTCATTTTGTTCCAACAGGCACCAGATGTTTAAGACCTCAGAGGTTATGGCAGCTTTGGATTGGATTTATATTATTATATGCATAAGAATTAAAAAAAACCTCACGTGTAAAGTCATCCACTGTAAACAATAAAATACGAACAAATTTGAAAATGACTGTTTCTATTAGGTATGCTGATTAATTGCTTTAGATAGGGCACTTTACAAACTATTGGTATCAGTAGAACTTTGCTCCAGTGGTAGTTGATACTGACAAATATCAGGCTTCTCAACTGTAATTACTGACTTTGAGGAAAAATAACAGCTCAAAAAATTAAAGTGGCACTACGAGGTGGTTTTCTGATATCTGTACTTTACTTTAGTATTTATTTTGCTGACAAGTTTTACTGCCTACATTTTAACACAAATATCTAGGTAAACGATATAACAGGCTGTAATGAGATGAAAATGACAAGAGATGACAAAACGAAAAAAAGATAAGATGATAAAATGAAACGACATAAAATGTAACAAAATAGAAACAATTTTAACCTCATTTCATATTTAGTGCTTATTTTGTGTTGGCATTTGCCACATTAAATCAAAATAAACAAAACAAGTGTAATCTGACTTCTTATTCAACAAGATGAATAAGAAGTGAGATATACGTATATATGTATATACGTATATATATATGTATATATGTATGTATATACATATATAT
>JAPQRN010000011.1:13315958-13331086 GCA_037367275.1 Coranthus polyacanthus
ACCGAGTCCTGGTTTCTCTGGTCGTGTTTCTCCTCAGAGTCCATCCAGAGCTGTCGTCCTCACAGCTCAGAGACACAGACTCATCTTTAAAAAACTGAGATCTTCTGGGACTCACATTCAACTGAGCTAAAGGAGAGTTCACAGACCAGTTACAGGATATTTCAGAGCCTATACTTTGTCACATTGCAGTAAAGATTCAGTACTTGTACTTTTACCACAGTATCTGTTCTTCTACTGGAGGAAACTACTGTATGTGTGGACCTAAACCACCTGTAGTTGAAACTCAAAAGTCCAGCAGGGGGCAGTGAAAGAGCTGAATTCAGCAACAATGACATCCAAACAAACACTTCCTGTTCTAAGAAACAGACTCAATGTAAAAACCCTGACATGTTCACTGACCAACTAGAGTCTTATTACAGTGATGTGACATTTGATAAACTGCTACTGAGTCCTGATCCTGAACAGTCCTTGAGTATTAGACTGTCTGATCCACACAGACTGGACAGGACAGGTTTCCTCACCTTGGTTTGTTTTGCAGCTCAGCAGTGAGATCAGAACTGAAGAGAAAAGACACTGAGCTTGGTTTGATGTTTCCATGTAACAAACAGGACACAAACCACAGGAACATTTAGAAACACAACGCATTAACTTGGCAAATCAACTCATCCACGACGTTTCTGGTTTTACATGTTTCCATGTGCTCACGACGTCCTACATTAAATCACAACAACATATTTAAGTGTGTATTTGTGTTGATGAGTAAAAAGGTTTATCTTCTACTTCATAAAGACGTCAGTGTTTTACAGTGAAAGTGACAGATTTTACTCACAGAGCAGAGATGTCGGAGCCATCGTCCCTCAGTATCTAATAAAACATGGACACACTGTGACTGGTTTCAAACGACCACTTCCTCTGTTCATGTCAAAACCACAGCTGTGAGGTTTAGAGTCTTTTCTCTGTCAGGAACGTGGACAAGATTTGCTGCACGATTCTGCTGCAGCATTATAGTGACTTTCAGTTCTCGTCAACATACGCTATGTGTTATTGGTGGTGGTCGTCCTTTCAACAGTGGATCCCATTGGATCCCAGACACAGGGTCGGTACCGTTGGAAAGCCAGTGGCCACGAATGTGGGGGTAGAGCTTGATTCGGTGTCTCTACGACCTTCACAGAAAAAGATAGCCAACCCAGGTATGTATTTGAAGTAGACAGAGGTGGGAAAAGTAACTGAGTAAAAGTACACGTACCACAGTGTAGAAATGCTCCATTACATGGAAAATCCTAGGTTCACAATATGAGTAATTCTTAATTTACAATCAGTGTAAATAACCAGAAATCATAATATGATGTTTTTTATGTATAAAATTGCAAGTATAGTACTTTTGGTTTGGTATGAGTTTGTCATATTTACATTAAATACTTGAGTAAATATACAGTTACATTGGTCGTCCTCGTGTCGCTACAGTTAAAAAAGCCTTGAATCAACCCTGTCACGTGTCTGTCAAGGGGGCGGAGCCAGATATAGTGACCAGATGTAGGAACGTGGTCTACAGGTCACAGTCTGGATTCAACGTCTCTGTCCTCACAATCTCTCAGATTCACCCTGAGCTCACATCAAATGTGTGTTTTTCCATCCTGTTTCTGTCGCAGGATGACGTTGTGTACGTTCAGACAACTGTTGAAACTGAACTCACTCTGAATCTCCACGTAAAACACACAGATATAGATAAGAGTTGAAAGAGTTTTTATCCATCCACTATTTGATTCATCACCATGAACTGAACAGCAGCTGCATCAATAAGTCCAGACTGTGATGAGCCTCCAGTAAATCTGACATTCTGAGGGTTTTATATGTAACTTTGTTTATTGATTTATGAAGTGATATAATAATACAGCAAAGAAGGTTTCTACAAAGTAAAGTCAAGTACAGGTTTATAAAGTCAGATGTGTTGAACTGACACTGGCTTTGATTTGAGCAACGACACCGAAGTAACAGCATCCATTCACAGTGTAAAATATATGTGAAATATATGTGAAATATATGTAAAATATATGTGAAATATATGTGAAATATATGTGAAATATATGCAAAATATATGTAAAATATATGTGAAATATATGTAAAATATATGTGAAATATATGTAAAATATATGTAAAATATATGTGAGTAATATTAGACCTAGAGTTTTAAATAAAAAGAATCACATTACAGCAGTAAGTTCTGTTAGATTACTTTTAATAGAAGTGACTTGGTTCACTCACAGTGAAAAAGACTTAACTCTTGTTTTTCATGAGCTGTGTCGTCAGGGTTCTTCTGTTCTCACGTTCTCCGACAGCCATTCCATCTTAAAAGAACCACATTTCTGTTTTACTTTGGCTTGGTGAGTGGATGTGCCGCTGCCCGTTCCTTTCGCCATAATGAGTTTTTATTAGTAAAGTATATACACAATACAATACAAAGTTATAAAGGAACCTAGAAATACAGATAAAAAATTTAAAAAAACAACAAAAATAACAAAATAACTATACATAACAAATCAAGACTAAAAGGAAGAAACATGATGCATTTACGACACAGTTCTCTGACTTTCACAGCTTTAGGATTAGTGCAACATTTTAAAGACTTCATGTAGAGAAGTTAAAAAGACTGAAATGTGTGGTTTTTGTAAATGGAATTTAGCCTCTAAAATGATAAGATTAATGACATGTGATAGAACCGGGAGATTATCATTACAAAAATTCACTTCACTTTAAATTTCTCATTTAAGTGAAGATTAACATCCAATATCTCTGAGATATGAACAACAGTATTCACGTCTCTTAACTCCGCCCCCGTTAACTTACGCTAACCCGCGTCACGTACGCGTAAAGCCGTTAATGACGCTGATTGGCTGCGGAAGTAAACACGTGTGATTGTGTGGACAGTGGTTTTACTGTAGTTGTCACTCACTGAGCTGCAGAATGCTACAGATTGAATAGTTGTGTGTTTTTTCTATGTTCGGTTGACGTTGGATTTGATTCTAGATCTATTCTGCATAGATTCGCAGCACCGCCTCCTTCCTTCCTGAGGCGGGTTGACCCTGTTCTGTTCCAGGTCATGACTGAACCGTCTGTGCTTTTACTTTCGTTTTCATGGACGTTTCTTCTGATCGACTGTTCAGGTAAGAAAACACTGACAGCAAACAGAACACTTCAAAATCCCGAAGCTTCCTGCCTTTAGAGTCAGTTAAAACACTACGTGTTGTGTAGAATACTGGGTCCTGATCGGTCTGGTGCTGGTCTGGTGCTGGTCTGGTGCTGGTCTTGGTATTTCAGCCGGGCTTTGTACATGTACTTGTCTTATCTGCGCTGTTGTTTGTTGTGGTCCTTACTTTGTCTTTTTGGAGATAATTGTTTCTCTATGTATCATGTATTTTTAGTCATGGTCACGGTACACACTGATTTGATAAAGTCCAAAGTTAATGAGCTCTTATGTACTTTTGTCACCACTTTTCCTACTGCCGTCGAGTGGGTCGTGAATCGGGAAGTCCTGAACCGGCTGTGGTTAAATGTTTGTTGCACATCTAGTCTAGAAGTTAAGGTAGAAAATGGACGTTGAACTGAAACGGTTCAAATAAAAAGTCAAGGAAAACAATATGATGAAGAAATGCTGTAATACTCAAAAGATCAGCATCACAACGATCTCGTACAACTTTATTAATGTTGACATTATTGTTCATATGAACATGACAATTTAAGTCACATTTAGACACTTTGAATTTAGATTCAAATTATGAAGATATTTTTATTGCCATTATTATTGTTGTTAAAGACGAGGATCAACAAACAACAAATTGTGCAGGTGATATAAAAAACTTAAAGGAACAAACAGGTGAAACCGTAAAACCAGGGACAAATGTGTCAAATAACTGGACTAAAAAGTTCTTCTGCTTCTTCTGCTTCTCTGACTCGTCTGAAACTGATGGAACCTGCTGCAAGAGAGTTGATTAAAACGGTCAAAAGTATGGACAAAGAAAGGAACCGGCACCAGGTTCAACATGGTGGACTTGGTTTTTCATATTTTCACATTTTCTGCCGACTCAGATGTTTGTGTTTTTTTTTTTTTGAACATTTCAGATGATACCTGTTGTGAAGAGTTTGATTCTTTAACTCTTTGATTTCATTGGTTCCAGCAGCTGCTTCGGTGGAAACAGTTTCCAGTGAAGCTCAGTCAGAAGCAGTGAAGTGACAACTGGCTGTCACTTCACGTCCTCTCTGTGTTTCTGAAGCGTCGCTTCGTTCAGTCAGAAGGACTTTAAACAACACTTTGGACTTTGTGCAGGAGATGAAGGTGCTGGTGGTGGTTGTGATCCTCGTGCTCGGTAAGAAGACCTTCCTCCATCTGATCTGATGGAACATTTGTTTACTCTGCTCTTCTCTCTAACTGCTTCATCATGACGTTTGACTCAAACACATCATACGTATGCGACACCATATTTATAAGAGAAAAATACAAACTTAATCATTTAAGGCAGATACAGGAACATAACTGTAAAGTACAACTTATAGATTAACAACCACAGGTGACTAATGTGTAATAAAATGGTCTAGTTAGTGGATTGTAAAACATACGTATATGTACGTTAACACTTTGATGTGTTTTTTGTCACATGAAGGAGAGCATGTTAAACAATGAGATATGTATGGATGGAACTGTGAGGTTGAAAATATAAATTCATTAAGTCATGACTGATCACAGCCTTATTATTTTGAGTGTGTTACATCAAATGGACTCAGAACAGACGAGGATAAAGAGAAATAACCGTCATAAGGAGAAAACTGAGTTATAATGTGAAGAAAACAAGTGGAGAGAGAGGGAGGAGTCACCTCATTCTGGTGTCACAGTAATTAGTCCTTTTGGTCCATTTAAAGATGAACACACTGGGACAAAAGCACAACACAAAACTGATTTCTGTTTCCGTCTGTGTCCTCAGTTTCCCAGCATGCATTGGCTGCAGTGGTGCAGGCGTATGAGGAGATGGAGACCGTCCTGTTGCCCTATCAGTATTCTGACATGATGCCAGAGTTTCCTTCAGTGATTTGGAGCCGCTCTGATCTCGACCCCAGAATCATCCACCTGATTAAAGATGAAGGTGATGATCTTAAAGAGCAGAACGAACGTTACAGTGGACGCACATCGATGAAGACGAACGCTCTGGACTCTGGAGACTTCAGCCTCACTCTGAGAAAACTCAGACGGTCTGACAGCAGCAACTACACCTGCATGATCAGGGGGGAAACCAGGTGGGGGGAAACAGTCGAACTGAGACTGACAGAAGTACAGCTGCAGGTCAAAGGTCAGCTACAAACCACACCTACTACAGCAGACACAGGTCAGAGGTCAGATGTTACATCTGTGTTTACATTGTGGTCTGTTTTCCTCTCAGATGACCAGGTGGAGGTGGAGGTACAGGAGTGGGCAGAGTCTGTCCAACTGCCTTGTAAAACCTCAGCTGATCTGCCTGAAGACACCAGAGTGGAGTGGACTCACTCTGATCCAGATCTGATGGTGGACCGTATGGTCCATGTGTATCAGAATAATACTGATTATTTTGAAACACAGGACAGGTTTTACTGTGGCCGCACAGAGATGAATAAAGACCTCAGTCTGACTCTGAAATACCTCAGAGACAGAGACAGAGGGACATTTATCTGCACCAGCTACAGGAAAGGAGACATCCTGAGACAGAAAGTAGAGCTACAAGTTGTCAAAGGTCAGTACTGTGTTGTACCAGCTGAGATAGTTCAAACACAGGCAGAAGTTATGACGTGAAGACACAACGTGTAAGATTTACTAAAACGTAAAATGTTGTATATATTTATAGAGTAATAACCCTTCTCAATCATCACGTGTGACCATTAAAAGTCATGTGACCATTAGAAGTGTGTGTCTGTGTATTAACGTGCAGAGATACTGCTCTCTGTCTGTATTTTCTAATGTTCCTCTTGTGTTTGGGATGTTTCTGGTGAACCTTCAGGTTTATTTGTGATTTAGAATATAACCGCTGTGAAACAACAAGAAAACAAGGTTTTCTCTGTTTCGTGGCTTTGTTCTCTGTTAACACCACATCTGTCTTCCTTCCTTCACTAACTCGTCTTCACCCACCTCTACTCTCTCCATCATTCATTGAACTGAGAGGAGAATATGGGATGTATTGATCAGAGATCAGCCCAATGCTGACGCGAACAGCTGGACTGGGTATCGATGACTATGTTTACATCTACATGTACGACGTCATGTGTCAGCAGTGCCCTGAAGACCTGTACCTGTAGACCTGTACTCTATATACCTGTACCTGTAGACCTGTACCCTGAACACCTGTACTCTATAGACCTGTACTCTGAAGACCTGTACTCTATAGACCTGTACCTGTAGTCCTGTACCCTGAAGACCTGTACCCTTAAGACCTGTACTCTATAGACCTGTACCCTGAAGACCTGTACTCTATAGACCTGTACCCTGAAGACCTGTACTCTATAGACCTGTACCTGTAGTCCTGTACCCTGAAGACCTGTACCCCGTAGACCTGTACCCTGAAAACCTGTACCCCGTAGACCTGTACCCTATAGACTGGTACCCTGTAGACCTGTACCCTGTAGACCTGTACCCATTGATCTGTACCCTGTAGACCTGTACCCTGTAGACCTGTATCCTGTAGACCTGTACCCTATAGACCTGTACTCTATAGACCTGTACCTGTAGACCTGTACCTGTAGACCTGTACCCTATAGACTGGTACCCTATAGACCTGTACCCTGTAGACCTGTACCTATGGATCTGTCACCTGTAGACCTGTACCCTGTAGACCGGTACCCTGTAGACCGGTACCCTGTAGACCTGTACCTTGTAGACCTGTACCCTGTAGACCTGTACCTATAGATCTGTCACCTGTAGATCTGTACCTGTTACTGGAAGAAGATACAGATCAGTACAGACTAGAGATGAGCATTTAATCAAAATACTATTGAATAATCACTGTGAATTCTTCAACTATTTTATCAGTTGTGTTTATAAAATACAGATTTTCATCATAGTTTAGACGTGGCTACTGGTTAACATGCAGTCACCAGTAAATCACCATTTGATAATCATTCATCTCTGACAACATAGAAAAATCAGTAAATCGTAGTGAATTCATGTGGTTTCAAAGACACGATGCGAGTTCATAGAGTAAGAGGACTAAACAGAGGTGGAACAGGCTGACACTGACTGTGCAGACAGTGAAAGAGTTAAACAACACTGAACTTTTGGAGATTCATCTTCAGCTTCATCTTAACTCCTGAAAACAGCTTCTTCAACTAAATACAAGTTGGAAACTCAGCAAGAATCAGTGTTTTAATTTGAATTAACATGATTTGACGTCATAAGAACTGGATTGTTTTGTCATGTTGGCTGTGCTCACCCTGACGCCTTCTACTATTATACCTGTTTAGAAAGCTATCATTGACTTCAGACTCCACTGGTCCTCCTTGAAAGAGGAGAGTCACTCTTTTAGGTCATGCTTAGGTTTCCCTTCGGAAACATTACTATTTCAAATAGTTAATTCATAGAGTATCCACTGTCATAGTCCTGATATTACCAGATTACAGACAATCTACCCTTCACAATTATATGAAGACATCTCTACTGCCAGCATTTTATGGCGAGTTGAATATGAAATATGTGCATGTATTATGTCAAATGATGGAGGATCCGGAAAAGCCCTGGAAACTCCATGTTGATGTGTTTGACTTAGTAGCAGTAGGTCATGTTGTTGTTTTGTCTCCACAGAGCGTTTTCCAACCTGGGCCAAAGTTGTCCTGTCTCTCCCGTTTGTGGTTCTTATTATCGCTGGAGGTGTTTTATTTCATTTTCGACAGTACTTCACGTCAGGTATGTCAGTCCTGTTGCTATGGTCGTCATGTTTGTCTCTGTGTGATTATGGAGCAGACTGTCTCTCACCATCGATATAGAAGCCTAGAAACCACCTTTATGATTGTCATGTGTGCCTGTGTCGTCGCCATGATGAGGAGGTCAACAGTCAAGAGTCACAGTAAACTGAATAGAATACTGCAGGAAAGGTCAAAGGTCGCTGCAGTAGTAGTCACGTGTGTCCTGCTGCTCGATAATACTGCTGCTGTCTGTACAGCTGATGGTGTGTTTGTTGATCTGTCAGAATATCAGGTGAAGGTGGATTCAGGGACAGAGTCTGTCCAGCTGCCCATGAAAACCACAGCTCACCTGACGAAGAACTTCAGACACGTCACAGTGAAGTGGACAGACAGAGACAACAGGACGGTCCACGTGTATGAGAACGGCTCTGATCGACCTGTCGAACAGGACCCGTTTTACAGAAACAGAACAGAGATGAATAAAGACCTGCTGAGAACTGGAGACCTCAGTCTGATCCTGAAACACATCACAGACCGGGAAAGGGGAGCCTTCACCTGCACCGTCTACAACAGAGACAAGAAGATCCTGATGAGGAAACAAGTGGAGGTGGAGGTCAAAGGTCAGTCCTGTAGACAAAGGTCAAAGGTCAGTCCTGTAGACAAAGGTCAAAGGTCAGTCCTGTAGACAAAGGTCAAAGGTCAGTCCTGTAGACAAAGGTCAAAGGTCAGTCCTGTAGCCAGTTCTGTTACATAAAGTCTCACATTAATACCATGTAGATCAGGATGGTAGAACCAACGTAACAACAACAAAAACACAGAGTAATGAAATGAGTGCAGATGGTGATATATTAAATGAAGTCAGGTCACCAGTACGACACGTCTGAGTTTTTCTAAAGTCTGTCCGATATCAGAACACTGTGTGTCTTGATGAATGAAATCAAAACGAAGGAGGTTAAATTCAGACAAATCTAATAATCACCAGTAATTTATTTAATTTTTTGTATTAATAATTTTTAATAACATAAAACTAAGACAAAGACAGACTGAAGAAAACAAAAGAAAAAAGAAGACATTACACAGGATTTAGCAACAGGGGCTCAATTTGTCTTTTTTTCAAGACAAGATCTAACATAAGTCCAAGGACCATCCACTATCAGGTCTATCATTGTCTTGGAGAACTAGAGGAGCCTGCTCCATTGAAAGCAGGTCCATAAAGTCCTCATACCAGTTGTAGATACTAAAACAGTTTGGTTTGCGTTGTTTCCAGTTCATTAAAATAGATGAAAGGAAGGCCAGCGTTATAATACTGTGTACAGCCTTTGGTTGTAATATCTACTTTGACACCCAGAATACAGGTTACTGGACAAGGTTCGATATCTAAACCGAAGAGGCGTGACAACTTTTTAGAAACATCTAATCAGAACTGTTTGACAAGAGGACATTACCATAACCATACCATAAGAGTGTACGCTCTACTTCACAACCACGCCAACACAAATCATCAGTAATTATTCATTTTGTTCATAGATTTTATTTACTGTTATGTTGTAAATTAAATTCTTTTTCAAGTGTCATTAAAAAGTGCAGCGGTAAAGGTCCAGTGTGTGATCTTTAGTGTCACCTAGTGGTGAAGTTCCAGACCAACTGGACCGACCGGATCCTCCTGATCCTCAGTCAGTGTTCGTTTAGTCCGTTCTGGGTTTTTTAAGTCACTTGAACACGTTTTTACAGACTGGTTTTTATGTGATGTCATACTTTTATTCTTTTTTATCCTTTTACTCGATTGATTTATTGCTTGAACTTTCCTTTGCGACATCATCTTTTTGTGATTTTTGGTTCATTTCTTTTACTTTGGGATGTGACATTGTCTATTGTGTGTACATTCTCTTTTTGTATTCATTGAATTTCTATTTCAACGTTCTCTCGTCTCTAGGATTTCACAGACTGTGATTGTTGGAGCCAAAAATGACAGATTTCATTGAAGATTTTCTAAAACATTTTTCAGTGCTTTTTGCAGTGAAATTATGGGATTAAGAGAACACTGCAAAAAAAAATGTAAATCAAATGCAAATTCTTCCAGTGAGAATAAAAACACACTGTTCTTTTCAGAAGCTATGACGAAATAAAAATAGTAAAAATCAACCTGTTCATGTTGATACAGTATGTTACAACCACACTGCAAATATAACGACACAAACAAGCTTTTACTTCATAACGTGTATTGTTTTGAGCATATGCTCTTATTTTGAAGGACAGAAGTTCTGCACCAGCTGTAACTGACAGCATTTATGTAAAGTTGTCTGACTCAGAAACAAGATGAAATGTGTACATTTTACAGAGAGAAGACGATGACGAGGACAAGGGTAACGTGTCTAAAATATCAGTGATGGTGTCTTTTCCTTTTGTCTTTTCTCTGTAAACTTATAAAACACACTTTAATGTGGTACATTTGTCCTGATGAAGACACAGTTTGACTGAGAATAGGAGTCAGCAGTTTAATAAGCAGTCGCTTCTGATTGGACTCACACCAAACAAACTGGAGATGTTTTCCTCTACTGTCGTCTCATGGTGTGTTTGTTGATCTCTCAGTCAAACAGGTGGAAGTCGAGGAGGAGGCGGAGTCTGTCCGGCTGCCCATGGAAACCACAACTCACCTGACGGAGGACGTCACAGTGGAGTGGACAGACAGATGCGACAGGAAGGTCCACGTGTATGAGAACGGCTCTGATCGACCTGATGAACAGAACAAGTTTTACAGAAACAGAACAGAGATGAATAAAGACCTGCTGAGAACTGGAGACCTCAGTCTGATCCTGAAACACATCACAGACCAGGACAACGGAGCCTTCACCTGCACCGTCTACAACAGAGACAAGAAGATCCTGATGAGGAAACAAGTGAAACTGAAGGTCAAAGGTCAGTCCTGTAGACACGGGTCAACGGTCAGTCCTATAGACTCGGGTCAGGTCAAAGGTCAGTCCTGTAGACTCGGGTCAAAGGTCAGTCCTGTAGACTCGGGTCAGGTCAAAGGTCAGTCCTGTAGACTCGGGTCAAAGGTCAGTCCTGTAGACTCGGGTCAGGTCAAAGGTCAGTCCTGTAGACTCGGGTCAAAGGTCAGTCCTGTAGACTCGGGTCAAAGGTCAGTCCTATAGACTCGGGTCAAAGGTCAGTCCTGTAGACTCGGGTCAAAGGTCAGTCCTGTAGACTCAGGTCAGGTCAAAGGTCAGTCCTATAGACTCGGGTCAAAGGTCAGTCCTGTAGACTCGGGTCAAAGGTCAGTCCTGTAGACACATGTTGAAAACCTGCTTTTAGTTTGGATGTTTGTGTCTCCTGTTTCTGATCTGCTTCACCTTCAGCTTCTCTACAACCTTGTCACTGATCAGTACTTAGATGTTTGTTTCCTCTCAGTCCAACAGGTGGAGGAGGAGGTGGAGGAGGGGGCGGAGTCCGTGCTGCTGCCCTTTAGGACGACCTCTGACCTGCCTCAGGACGTCACAGTGAGGTGGACAGATGGACGTGACAGGAAGGTCCACGTGTATGAGAACGGCTCTGATCGACCTGATGAACAGGACGATAAATACAGAAGAAGAACAGAGATGAATAAAGACCTGCTGAGAACTGGAGACCTCAGTCTGGTCCTGAAACACATCACAGACTGGGACAACGGAGCCTTCACCTGTAAAGTCTGGACAAACAGTGTCTTACTGAGACTGAAAAAAGTGCGTCTAAAGGTTAAAGGTGAGCATTCAGATAGAGGTCAGAGGTCATGTGTGAGACAGATTTCATCTTGTCATTCATTTCATGCGATTTTCATTCAACCTCAAAGAGACAGAGAGACTGTAGTTTGTTCATTTTCATTAGTTTTAACTGTTTTTACTACATATTGTATTGTTTTCTATATTATTTCTATTGACTGGTGTGAAGCACTTTGTTACTTGTGTTGAAAAGTTATTATTCTAATAACGCTGATGATTATTATTATCATGACACAGTGTAATATTTAGTTCATGTCTGACACATTGTGATGTAGTCCAGACATTGAAACCTGTATGTAGGTTGACAGGGTCGGTGTTAGAAGGTGTGGATAGTAGTAATGAACATCTAGAGGCAGGAGATGACTTTTGAACATTCAAATAAGGCACCAAAATGTGTAAAGATGAGTGATGTCGTTGTGATTTGTCTTTACGTTCAGAGTTGTGGATTTGATTCAGGTCGGCTTCAGTCTGGTCTCTGTAAATGGTTGCTTCTCCTGCTAGAAGAGTGGTTTTTAGTCAACGTTTCAGGTGCATCTAGTATCAATAGTCAACACGGTTCGTAGGTCTTTATCATTGTTTCCTCTCAGTCCAACAGGTGGAGGTGGAGGAGGGGGCGGAGTCTGTGCTGCTGCCCTTCAGGACGACCTCTGACCTGCCTCAGGACGTCACAGTGAGGTGGACATATGGACGTGACAGGAAGGTCCACGTGTATGAGAACGGCTCTGATCGACCTGATGAACAGGACGATAAATACAGAAGCAGAACAGAGATGGATAAAGACCTGCTGAGAACTGGAGACCTCAGTCTGGTCCTGAAACACATCAGACATGAAGACAGTGGAGAATACCTATGTAGAGTCTTTAGAAATAAAAACATCCTGAGAGTGAAAACAGTGGAGCTGAAGGTCAAAGGTGAGTATTCAGATCCAGGTCATGTGTCTGTCTCCGTTTGTCTGTTGTCTCTGTCTAACTGTCCTGTGTCTCCTCTACAGACAGACCTCAGATCTCACATCAGACAGGTTCCTTCAGGTCCAGAAGCAGCTTCGTTGATTCCATTGATCCGACTCCTCTGATGGATCATCAATCTGTTTGATTGGTCTCTTGGTCCATGTGCGTCTCATCTTTATGTCCAAGTCCTAACGTTAGATCAGTTTGAAATATGTATGTGACCCAAGGGACCGGAGAAAGAAATGAATTCATGTTCATCTCTCTCTGTTTATCAGGACGGTAAGAAGCTGTAAAATCAATACAAAGCAAATCCTAAAATGTCCTTAAACCCCCTTAAATATGTAAAAACAGAACGGTCTATGTTCAGTATTTTGGCTTGTGTACTGTTGGGAATATGCAGCAAATCTAAGCATGATATATTCAAATTCAATATGACATAGTTACTGTTTTTCAGTTTTGTTAATATGCTCTGAGTTGTGTGACATACTGACATTAGAAGGTCATAAGCTCCAACAGGTGATTATTCGCGCCTCTTGTAGAATGAAGAAGTACAGACAGTGTGTTACAGATGGTTTTGCTTTTTGCTTCTTGCTTCGAGGAATGTGTGAGAAACAGATAAATGAAAATGAAACTAGCTACGAGATAAAACTGTACGATCCCCGTTTTCAAGGATAAAAGTTGCAACGACACAGCGGTCAAGCCTGGCGTGTGTTGTGTGTGAAGATGATTGAGAAGAAAGAAGACGACACCTGAGAGAAAAGGATAAAAGATGAGGGAAAGCATAGTTCGGGTCTCTGGGATTTGGTGTTCAGATGTACTGTACGTGTCCTCAGCCCCGACGTTTCATGTCTGATGGTTAGGGAAACCGATACCGCAGACCTGTGTAACATTGATTATTTCTCAATAAATGATTGATTCGTTGCAGTTCTTAAGATCCTGTTTCAGGTCTGTTTTATGGTCAGGGTAACAACCAATCTAACAAACGCACGGGATTCAGAATTGGAGTCAGATACATAAGAGGAATCCCAACCATACTTAGGTTTTGTTCCATCATCATTTCAGACGATCAACGCTCAAATTCAGAGAAATCCACAATTTAACTACACTAACATGTAGTTTATTTCAACTAAAAACTGGGATTCTGTCACTGTATCTGCAGCATTAATACTGGATATGTTCTCTGAGTAATGTGAGTTTTGATCATTTCCTGCAGATGATCTTTAAGAATCTATCATAACTCATGAACTCCATTGTTCAGTTACACCAGTGTTCACTACAGGACCCTATTGATCTATATATTTATCATTTTGTCTTTTAATGCTGCTGTTTTTTTAATCTTTTACATATTCTTAGGATTTATGTCATTAGGGACCAAGCTGCAACACGGCAGGGACTGAAAACCATGATGATGATGAAGAACCAGATCTTAATATTCACAGAAACACATACGTTCACATTTTCTTTTGCAGTTTTTCCTGAAAACTGTGTTAAACTGTGTGAGTCTGTTGATGTAAACCTGACCAGTAGGAGGCGTAACTGTCGTGATTCTGTGTTTGTTTGGTGGTGAAAGAGGCTGTGACGTCTTCAGACCTGATCTCATTTTATTCCAGACCTCAGTGGAAATAAGTACACACTCCAGTTGAACATGCAGAAAAACTAAAACTATTCTACGAATGAAAATGAACAGATTTAAGGACAACAAAAAAAGAGGAGACGAAGATGAGGAGACCAAACAATAACTATGTACAGAAGAAAATGAGGAAACTGAGGACTTTCTAAACACACTCAGAAGGAGTCGAAGGTTCTGACAGTCATGAAATAAGTGACCAATGAAATAACAATCATGTCAACGCTTCCTCAAACCACAGATAACGTCAGTGTTTTTCAACTAAAAACTATAAACTTTACCTTTATTTAAACTAAAAAATCCCAGAGAGCTGTAGTCAGTAACAGATTAAAATGACATAAAAGACACAAAACACCAGAAGATACAGATGATGAGTGTATAAGGACAGTTCGTAACAGGTAGAAGATGAAAATAATGAGTGAAAACATGAGATGGACATGATGATTCATCGTCAACAGAACAAAGTGTGTGTTTGTTGATCAGAACTGATGCTCTGTGGTGACGCTACTGATGACGTCATCATAGTCTTCATCCAATCCCGTCTCAGCCTGAGTGGGCGGGGCCATCACCATGGAGACGGTGTGTCTCTGTCGATATAAAGACACCATGAGCAGATTGGAGATGAAGTACGGACACAACACCACCAGGTGGCAGACCAGTCTGAACACAAGATGGAGGGAAGACAAGGCAGGGGGCGGGGCCGAGGCAGGGGGCGGAGCTGATGCAGGGGGCGGGGCTGAGGCTGTAGGTTTACCTGTGGAGAGAA
The DNA here is from genome assembly GCA_037367275.1 of Coranthus polyacanthus. Classification (NCBI taxonomy): domain Eukaryota; kingdom Metazoa; phylum Chordata; class Actinopteri; order Kurtiformes; family Apogonidae; genus Coranthus; species Coranthus polyacanthus. Next base: position 13,330,965 of record JAPQRN010000011.1, read on the forward strand.
ACACACCTGGTCAGGTGAATATGCAGCTCAAATAAGTGGAAATCCAAGTGAATCTCCTGACCTGAGACAAACATCCAGCTGGATGGAGACTCTCCAACTCCTCTGATGTTACACCTGTAGAG
>JAPQRN010000011.1:13337364-13348437 GCA_037367275.1 Coranthus polyacanthus
AATCTGCTCTTACAGAATCAACCCGAGCAACTTCAAATTTTCTCTGTTTCACCTAAGGACCTTAGAGACTTTTAACAGCTCCCACGTGAGGTTTCACCTAGACGTACCAAATTTAGCAGACACGTGTACCAGGTCCAGATGTAAACCTCTCGAACGCAGAAGCAGAATTCAGTGTTTCCCCATGAAACGGTGAGTTGTTGTGGCTCGGATGTACGTTACCAATCTGCCACAAATTTCCAGGCCTGAACGCATCAGCGTAACAACGTTGAGGTAGAGTCGTAGCACCGCCAAGACGTTAGAGGAAGTGTCTTACCTCAGTACGTGTCCTAAACCGCAGGCCTGAATGTCGGAACGGATGTACGTTTACAAATCGAGTGAAGTCGACCGGACAAAACATTACATACCTTGTCTTCATATTGTCCGCACTGGAAAAATACAGGCCAAAGTACATTTAGAAATCACTGCTTTCCTATTTTGTATGTGCTTTCTTCATACCATCTCAGCTTTTTTTCTGATAAGGGGTTTTGTTTTAATTCAAGAGTAATCGAACCCCTAACCCTGATCTTGTCTCTGTGCAGACATGGTTCATCAGATAGCAGCACACATTATGTTAATATACTATAGCTGCGTTCAGGATCTGTTTTACTTTTACTTTAAAGACAGATTTTATTCTGAGTCTGTATTTTCCTGATTCCTAACATGTGGCCGTGAATTCAGTAAATTCACCGGTTAAAAATCAATTAGCAGCTATTTTCAATGAATTCCTTTAGTGAGCTTTCAAACAAAACACGTTGCAGCTCCTCGCATGCAAAAATCTGATGCTTTCTTTAGTTGAAATCTTTGTCTTAAGCAGTAGCAGATGATGACCAACGCAGACAAAATAGAAGTACATAAATAAATTCAGATGCTGCTTTGTGTCATGTTTCCCATCGGATTTTATTATTTCATAAACCCAAACTGCTCTCATTCAGTTACATAACTCGAATTTGGTGAAATGGAAACAAAAGAAGTGAAAAGAAACAATACTACAGTGACACACGGCAAGTGAGGAAAGTTAATTCCACTTGTTTTTTTTCCCAGGAAAAAGCGTAAGTCTTACCTGATTTGTTGTTTTGTTTAGTTTTTTTTGCAGAATTGTTTCCTGATGCTGGAAGGAGATAAAACTACGAAATGATGAAAATGTGAGAGGAGAGAAGAAGGAGCGTTTGAATAAACTCCGTGTGAGGGAAGTGAAAGCTCGGGGGGGGCGGCTGTGAAAGTGTGAAAAGAGGTAGTGAGTATAAAAATTAAAATCTGGAGAGGAAATCTGTTTCTGCATGGGAAAAAAAACAGACAAAAAACGTAAATGTGAAAACGTAAAAACAACTCCTCTTTGCAGCTCTTTAGATTTGTCAGACACACTTAAACCTTCAAGTTTATTATGCGTTTTACAAACTCAGATTCAGGCTCAAGGAACAAACAGAAGTAAAACGCTGCATGGTTTATTACCTTGAATGTGGTTTCTGTTACATAATATATCAGTGTACGTACTTTGCCGTGACCACAGTGACTTCCTCTCCCTTGTGGCTCTAACAGACACTTCCTGTTTATCCTCACTCACAGAGACTCGTCAGGAAAACATGGTTTTATTCTTGGATCTACAGTAATTTAACATGAAGCTAAAAGCAGATTGAACTTCTTTACTGCAGTAAAAGTGAAAAGGTCCAGGCTCTGAAATGTCAAAGTATGAAAGCCGCAAGTACCGTTCTGACTTCTAAACCGAAATGAATGAGCATTAACTTCACGCCAACGCGCAAATCAGTTTTCAGTGTCAGCAACGCAACTTGAAACGACGCGATCCAGTTCGTTTTTGTCTTGTTGCGTCTTTAAAGTAATCTCCTCTTGCTGCAACTTTTATGCCATTTCACGTCATGGATTCGGTCTTGAGTTTGGGAGGGCGTGTGATGATGCGAAGTAAAAAAAAAAAAAAAAACAACAAAAAAAAAAATCAATAACGGCCCTAAAATTCATGCCGGCTGAAGTAACGAGCCTGATTTGAAAATGTAAGGAGCTGAAGTACAGATGTTTGTGTTAAAATGTGGGGAGTGAAGGTAAAAAGTCGTCAGAAAAATACCTGAAAACTTAAGTACATTAATGGAGTATTTGTACTTATTTACTTCCCACCTCTGTAATGATTTTTGAAGTGTTCGCAACTAAATCAATAACCTACTTATAAACCAGCCATAAAGTCTTCTGTAGGTAGAATGGTGTTATTGCAAAGTGGTCCTGAAAAGGTTCTAGAATAAAGATCAAGCAGACGGTCGATATTATCATTTCGTAGTAGCTCAACAGGCTGATTTTTTTTTTTTTTTTTTTTTAGTACAGTAGTCTAACAGTTCTCACATTACAAAGATATCGCGTTACGTGGTCATAAATGTTCTTTTATTCTATTGTTGAGCGTCCCATTGTGTCTCGACTTTTTAGCACCACTGTATATTTTCTGTTTTGACTCCTCAGGTTTCTTGTAACTTTAGCTTTAAAAAAGAAAAATGTAAACACAGACGGCGGGATATCAATATCATTTCTAAATCAGTGCTTATTTTACAACCTTGTATTGTGCAAAACTGGGACACGGGTGCTATTTCTGCAAGTTTGCATTGTGACTGGATTCATGTTATATATATGGGGGTGGAGTCAAAGTGCGCAGACCTCAACAGACCACAAACAAACCAAATGACTACTTTAATCTACAAAAATATACTTCCTCTCAGCCTGATTGGGATGTTTAACTTCCTTTTATGAAAGCATCTGTCACTGAAGTCACGTTTATAAATGCTATTCCCAAAGGCTGCTAATACAACAACGCTCAAAATGAGGAAATAACTGACACTAACAGCAGCTGTAAAATGGCGACGTTGACTTTAGTTTGATCGTTTTACAGCAGCAGTAATGTTCACGGTTCGGTCTGTGGGTTTAATATATTGTTCAAAGTTCAAAACATTGAAGCATTTTAGCAAGGTGCGGCATAAGATCTAAAAACAGTCAGGTCGGTGTTTTGTTTCCGTGAATGGTTGGGTTTTCAGATTTTTCCGTGGCAGTGAACTGAGCGTGATGTCCTCTCCTTTGGTAAAAGATGGTCCAGTGTGTCCTCTGCTAAAGGAAGAACTGAAGCCTCAATGCCTTAGCATTTAGAGACAATCAAACAGTTCTGATCATGACTACTCTGGAACTTCAGCCAACATCTATTACTTAACATCCACCTCTAATGATTTGTGAAGTGACGCACAAAACGGCGCAATATTTTAGAGTTGACTTAATTGCTTATTACTTCAGTTAAATGAGGACAAAACAAGCAGTAGAAGTAGAAGAAGTAGAGACGAGGATTGGCATTAGTAAACGCCTTGAGTCTCGACCTATAAAATCCAACAACCAAGTCCAAAATCATGCCACGCTAATAGATTCTGAAAGCAAAGCAATCCTCAAAAGTTTGAACTTAGAAATATAGCCACACGGAAGAGGTTTGTGTCCCAAAAAGACGAACAGAAGCTCATCCAGGCTTCCGTCTCCAGGAGGGTCGACTCCTGTACTGGACTTGAGAAATAAAACGAGTATATAACACTGCTGAACAGAGCGCACTACTCCAGTTCTAAAATCTGCACACGGACTTCCAGTTAGCTACAGGATAAGTGTTAAAGTTCTGCTACTGGTCTTCAGGCCCAGAATACATAGATCTATTGACTCAGGTCAGCCAGTGGAGCCCAGAGTCCAAACTAAACATGGTGAAGCAGCATTTTAGCTGCTCAGCGCGTTAGATTTAGGAGGATCTAATTGCAGTTGTGTTCTCGTTACTGTTTATATCTGCAGAAGGGGTGGCTCATGTTCTTGGAGTCCACCATGTTTCTACAGTAGTTCCTCCTCTTCTTTTTTTTTTTCCATTTTGTAGCAGGTGACATCCAGTGTTAAGGTCCATTACTGTCGCCTACTACGATTGAGAACATTTTCACACCTGAAAGTCCGACCCTAGGTTCACACGTGGTTGGTTACTTTGTGCGATAACATGATTTTATGCGCTCGATCCTTTTTTTTTTTTTAATCTGTATGTTTCTTTTCCATATAAAGCACGTTGAACTGCCTTTGTGCATGAAATGTATTACATAAATAAACTTGCCCAGTTTTACTTACACACTTAATCGTTTTGTTAAAGGGTCCCTTGCTTGTTATTGTGACCTAAAAATGTCCTTTTTTTGATAGAATAATAATAAACAAGCTGTTCATTAGATAAAACACGAGATGATCATATTCTTCGGATTACACAGCTCCATGAAAGACAAGTTTGGTATAATCCAGCCTGTCCCAGTGTGAACCTGCAAAATAAGTGTCGGTAACCCAGATTTACACAATAAAAGGTTGGAAAATAAGAAAAACAAACGACAACTTGAGACTCAGCTTGACCCTGTAATCGAAGGCGGATATAATAAACGTAACCCGAAACCCATCGTGAGCGCAGACAGCACGGTGGGAAAAAAAAACCTTCTACACAAAGCGTTGTCTGCTGATATACAGTACTCTTAATAATAAAGGTTAAAAAAAAAAAAAAAAAAAAGCGGTAAAGCAATATCTATGTCTGCACGTCTGGCTTGTTATAAAACATAAAAGTCATTGTCGTTGTGACATTTGATCTCGGAGCTGAGGTTATCGTGGGAAATAACATAATGACGAAGCAGAAAAGCGGAGATAAAAGACGGAGAAACAGCAGAGTCGGACACATCAGCTGTAAGAAAAGGTGAGTCTACCTGGTGCATTTTATGTGAATCATTACAATTTACAGTCATTATTATTTACAGACTTGAGGGGTATTTGTGTCAGAATTAACTGTGAATACTGGGAGATTTCAGCGCAAAGACATTATGTTTGTACATAAACTATATTTAGTATTTTTCTTTATTTTTATTGTTGAATGATCTCTTGTTGGAGATAAAATAGTTTTTGCTATGTCAGCTTTGAAATCCATGTTAAATGTCAGTGATTTACTATGTTCTGTATGTATTTATTTTTGTTTTTTTTTTTATTTCATAAAGAAATTTACAAAAACGCAAAAAGACATAACTCAACTTCCTGTTATCCACATAAGTGCAATCTTTTAAATGAGTGTTAAATGTGAGTGAATTTAGTATTTCTTTTCTGTATGTTAGTGTTTTCTTTTAATGTCTTTTCTTTTTTTATTTCAAATCCCCTCGTGAGCTCAGTAATGCAAAATTGGCAAAAACTAAAAGGACTAACACATTCTCGTCCCTACAAACTTTGTATTTATCATTTATTTATGGATTATTTAATAGGATAATATTATAATAATAATCCGATCATTGGTAGTAGGCAGGTTTCCATCCAAATGTCTCACAAATTTTAACCGAATTTTCAGAAAGTCGTAAGAAGAAAGTCTGAATTCATGCACATGCAGACACACAAATATTTGCTTAATCTGTTCCCGTTGCATTTACCGTTTACCAGTAGACCAACGTTTCCTCCTCTCTTTTTTTTTATGCTCAAACTGAAAATGCAAATAAAACCCGCTGGATGGAAACGCTCCTAGTGTTTCTAATGAATGCACTTGAAGGGATTTTATTAGACCTCGAAGTTAAAACAGTGACGTAAAAAGAAGTTGAACAGCAGGATACAAAAAGGTGCAAATGTACAGACATTTTTCAGGATTTGGATGTAAAGACCTCAAAGATATCCACCAGAAATCTGACAAAAACTGCACAACAATTGAAACAATTGGAATGAACTGATTTCAGTGTTATAATAAATGCTGGGTGGACTTTTAGGCCTACCATATTGTAGGAATCACTGCCTCCTTTGCTAAATGTGTTTTTCAGGCCTCGTTCCTCCTCATCGTCATCGTCACCATGAAGATGCTCACTGTGTCCTTCGTATTCTGCTCCATCATGACCCTGAGCCGAGCCGGCCCAGTCACCAATTCCTCCATGAAGACCACTGGGATCTGCGAATACATCGTACATCACTCCAGCCACCTCGTTGGCGAGTTCGTCCCACAATGCGACGATCACGGGAATTTTCGCCCACAGCAGTGCTGGGGGTCGACTGGTTACTGCTGGTGCGTCAACGTCATCACCGGACAGGAGATACCGAACACGAGGACGCCGCTGGGGACCACACCGGTTAACTGTGGTGAGTGTGTGGAAGGACCTTCCCTTAAAAAATGTACAACTCTGTAGTGAAGACACAGTCTACACACTATCAGCACTGGCAGAACTTGACTCCGATTGTGGTTCAGTGGCTAATATTAAGCTTCTCAACTAGAAATACTATGAGGGAACATAACTCAAAAATATACAAATACAAAATCTTGTAAAAAAAACAAACTTGCCAATGTTTAAAGCTCCAATGTAATTATAATTTTTACATGATATGTCACCTATAGTGCAGTACCTGGTCCAACAATGACAAAAACATAGTTATGTAGGTATTTTTAATGGTATTTTAGAGTTTGTCATTTCCTGGAGAACAATGACAAGTTCTGATGACTCAACTGGGACGTATGTGTTTCGCATCCAATGAAAGGCTTTGTGAATATTCAATGTCCCTCCCCCACGACTACAAATACTGTCGGTTACTGATTGGTGATGAGTCGTTATGGGTCTTTATGGGTTGTTATGAGTTGCTCCATAGGTGCAGTTGACCAATTAGAGCAAACTAAGGAAACTTCAAACTGAACTACATTTTCAAAAGCAAATAACACGACTAGCCATTTCATGTGGACTATATATATTTTAAACAATACTGAGGTTCGGTGTGTAACACACAGGGAGAGCTAATTGCAGAAATAGAAGATAATATTCATGATTACATTTTCATTGAGTGCAATCATCTGAAAGTAAGAATTGTGTTTTTGTTGCATTAGAATGAGCTTTTCATATGTAAAAAAGGGGCAGGTCCATAGAGTCCGCCACGTTTCTATATTACCTCAGAACAGGCTTCTTTTTCTTTCACAGTTTGTGGTTAAAATGTGCAGCTTTCCGGTCAGTAAAGTACTCTTCAGATTTGTTTAATGTAGATGGGGAATCCTACTGCCCTACCGGCTGGTCCCACTATGGCGGACAGTGTTTCATCTTCATTGACAACCCCACTACATGGGTGGAAGCCGAGGTGAGTCTTGTACGCCGATAATTCCAGTATCTCGAGTGGGGTTGCATATTTTTCTTGTAAGAGAGCTGTTCTTGTTTGTTGTCCCAACAGACCTACTGTCTGTTTGAAGGAGCCAACCTGGCGTCAGTCCATAGTTATGACCACAGCCATTTCATCCAGGGTTTGACCAGGGGAGACGGCCACAACTTTCCCCATACCTGGATTGGAGGCCACAACACTATTAACGTAGGCCTACTTCTTTAACTTCCACTTTAAGTAGAAATATTTCAATAGACCTTATTATCTCGGTAATGTATTTTTAGAATGCTGCTATTTTTAGAATAAATTTAGCAAAAAAAATAAAAATACAAATACGGGAAAACTTTAAGAATAAAATAAAGTGTTGGAACTTGTACCTTTAAAATACCAATATGATGGATTTTTATTAATTTACTAAATCATGCAGCTAATTGGATTATTCTGTTTAAAATGTTTGTATCTGTATTTCTTACAGTCCTATGTATGGCTGTGGAGCGACGGGTCCAAGTTTTATTATGAAAACTGGAGCCACGATGACGACCACGAACGAAAGAACAGCTGTCTGATGATGAATTATGGATGTAATGTAAACTACACGCATACTCAAACACACGCTGTGCAGCTTTACGAACAGCAGCTACTCTTTCAACATCATGTTAAAACGTAGTTTAAAGAGCAAGTCACTGGATGCTACGAAGCAATGTCTGCATATGCAATGGATGGGTAAACAAGTGCTAAATGCAACAATAAACTGATTGTTGGGACAACAGGGAGGAAGGAAGGGAGAAAGGGAGGGAGGAAGAATTAAAGGAGGGAAGTATGGAAGGGAGGAAAGACGATCTAATAGAAACAAGGAAGGATTGAGAGAAACCATGTTCATTTTGTCCACAGTCACTAGGCACGTAACACAAAAACAAACACAAAAAACCCACTACAAGTGAGACTATACAGATACAAATAGCGTTTTTGTATGTTTTCCCTTTTGCAGATGAATATAAGTGGTCCTCTTGCCCCTGCAATGAGACTCTGCCTTTTGTTTGTGCCAAGATGATGTGAGCCTGACGACTGGCTCGCAAACCAACACATCTGATGCGTTTCCACCCAAAGTCTGGACGGGACGATGTTTCCTCTACAATATCAGCTTCGTATTTTGTTAAATTAATAACATTATATGCACATACTGTAAGCTTTTAGTTGTGTTTGCTGAGTCTAAATGATCACCTTTATAATTATAGCCCTCTGTATAATGTAATACTCTATAATAATAATAATAATAATGATCATGTTGAATATCATTGACTTTTCCACCCTTTCATGAAAAAACTATCCACATTTTTAAAAATACATTAAACATTCAACAGATGCTGTTGAAATGTTAGAAATACTCTGTAAACTCTGTAGGTGTACTGTCCAAATAAAGTTTTTCCTTAAAATAAGAAATGCACGCTGTCGAATTCCTTTCTAAAATGCTAATAATGTTTTAGCGTGAAGCAACTTAAGCAAAATATATACACGAACTATCATATTAAAAGTAACTTGAGGAGCACTGGACCCTCTGCAAACATGAAACTCAATGTGTTTTGGTAGAGCACACACTAGTGTCAGAAGAAATATGGTACAAAAGTCTGCAATAAGACAAACAAATGAGCACCTGCAGCAGTGACACATTTTGGTTTTGTAAATAATGAGTCAGATATTTGTAACTTCGGACTTGTGTATATAATGTTCTTTAAACTCTTATGCATCTGTTACTGGAAACACAAACACTGTGATCCGCTCAGGATATATGAAATAATCCTGTAACTATGCTATGAATCACTATTGATTTTTATGGGAAAACCTACGTTATGGGGACATGTATCTAATTTCTACCATTTGGAGACATTAATAACTTACGGGGACTCGGTTTCTAACGATTCCCATAATTGGCCTTTGGGTTTCATTTCTGGTCTAAAAACCCTCACCTCACTTAAGAATAGAGTTTTAAATGTACAGAAAATTAAAATAAGGTCCACACTGAATGATGTAGTTGTTTTCGTGTGTGTGCTGAGGACTGTGATTTCATAACACAACACCGTACCCTTTTGGACTCAAACAAACAGTTGCTTCAGTGTCACAATTTCTCGACAGTGCTTGGCTCTGATGTGCAGAAATAAAATCCTAAAATAGACTAACTTTAATAAATTACTTGAAAATACAGAAATATGGCAGAAGGCAACTAAAACAACCAAAATCACAAGGAAAAAGAGAGAAAAGACCAGTGTTTTTGTGCCATGGCTCTGTAACTTATAATAATCTATAACTTATAATAGTGAAATATAGTTCACTTTAAGGTCTGAATAAGGTCAAAAAGCAAGCAAGTCTTTATTTATGTGATCAAAAAACTCATTAAAACTAAGAGCAAAACAAAAACATAAAAGAATAGACTACTAATAAAATACTAATAAAATACTGAAAACATGATATGATACATGAGTTAAAACTAATTAAAAAAGTACAAATAAGATACATTTAAGTCGGTAACTATAAAATACTGTGTTTTCTTGAGATTTGTCATGTTATGTTGCTTAACATCCATGACTGATTTGCTTGACACCAAAAATGGTTAAACCTGTTACACACATATCAAACAAACTTTGTACTTGTTGCCCTTGTGTTCCTTCAGTGACTCGGGTCAGGTAAACCGTCGCTGCTGTCCCTGGCCGATGCTTTCAGATGGACGAGAGCGTGGGAGGACGCCCACGGACAGACGGACACAGTATAAATACGAGCTCGGATCAGATGTGAGAAGCAGAAGGTTCACTGAAGACAGACTGAGTGAACAGTGCACAATGAAGACGTTACTGCTGTTATATCTGTGTGCGTATGTCGCCTGGGCTCAGGACAATTTCGAATATGATGACTATGATACGGTGAGTTACACTTTTTGGTTGTTTTTTTGCACTCTTATAGTTATAAGGTCCCCGTTTAAAAACATACAATATTTCCAGGTACAGATACACTTCATTAATCCCCAGTATAGTATGTATATATGCTATATAAGATAGTATTTTTAATGATAGTTTGAATTTTAGGAAATTACTGAACATAGTAAGAGCAAGAAAGGGAAAAAACTAGCAGTAAAAACAGTTTACAAAATAACCAAATTACCATATATAATGAATATCTAATATATTAGTTTATTTTACTAATATATTTCAGTCATAGGGCACATTATACCAATATTCAGATTGACAATGTTAAAAGAAACTCAACTGTAATTAACTGTTTCCTTTATTTCACCGGATGCGAAGAACCAACCAGCGAATAATGGATCGGTATGTCGAATTTTCTAATATGTATATTAGCAGTTTTATTCATATCAGTCTTTATTTATGTATGTTTTTGAATCATTTTAATTTATTGTGCTTAACTTTTGTTTTTCCTTCAGGACCAGTCAGGTGGAGTAGATGCTCGAGGTCACCGTCCCTATTATCGGGAAAGAGAACGCTACAACCCCAACCGCTATTCCCCGCCTCCAGTCTCCGGCGGCGGCAGGTACATTCACACAAACACATATAACAAAGAACAGACAGGATTCTAACGCAGCTATCCTTACTACTTTCTAACTAATGTTAGTTGCTCACTAGACAGTGTATTTCAGGAGTATTTCTTGCTCTTCTCAGGTACAGTGGCCGCCCCACCCCAGCCCCAGTTGGAGGCCGACAGGTGGAGGAGACGGTGGTGCAGCCAGAGAGTGGAGGATGCACCCATGCCTCAGAAGAGATGGTAAACACCACTGCATTATCATCAACAAAACCACTTTCACGTTCATCTTTTTAGTTCAGGAATGATCATATTCTACTTCTCAGCTACTTCATGAATTACTTTTAAGGTTCAATGTGCAAGATATGTGAATATGTAAGGCTG
>JAPQRN010000011.1:13359202-13373648 GCA_037367275.1 Coranthus polyacanthus
CCCTCAAATATTTTTTTTCCCACAGCTTTACTTTAATCACGTTTTTCCGTGCTTGTTGGAATTTTCCTTAACGCATATAAATATGTACAAAAATCTCTATTTCGGTATTTTATTTCCATATTCTTTCTCTGTGATAGAATGCAGCAGGTGATTGTGATTAATCACAGCGAACTGCGATTAATATGCTTTTTTTTCCCCCCAATCGACCCGACCCGAGAAATAACAGATTTATGGTTTGTAAAATGTTTATGTTGTGTTACATTTATTTTATTCACTTTCTCTCTGTTAGAACGCAACCGGTCGGATGAACATGCGAACGGTTTTCAGGCTATAATTTACTGGTTTGTACGTCACCCACACAACCCCGTTCTCGATCTCGTACGGCGCGTTGGTCTCGGGGTCATACGTGCCTTTGTAATAAACCCCGTTTAAATTAGCGGCCTGACAGTTGTTGTACCACCAGCCTCCCCCGTACATCTCCGCGCAGTTCTCCTCCCACCGGTCGTTGTCTTTGTCGAAGGTGCTGAACTTCATCCCGTTGTGGGAGAAGTACGACGCCATATTGGACCTGGGTGACACGAGAGCGTCCCCGGCGTCCCCCGTGTACCCGGACACGTGCAGCGGGTACCCCTCCTCCTCTGAGCCCACCCCGACTGTGTACTCAGCGCTGGCCACGCCCCCCTCCCAATCCTCCAGCTCCACCTTCAGCATCGTCTCGCCCTGATTGGTCAGCAGGTGGAGGTTCTGGTTGCCGAGCCAAAACTCGCCCTTGCCCCGCGCGTCGACAGAGCCAAACCCGTCGCGGTATTGGGCCCAGCTGCGGTTGAAGCTAACCGCGCCGCTCTCTCGCTGCTGGACTAACAACCACCCACCCATCAACCCCTGCTGCTGACAGTAAACCTCTACTACCTCTGCCGATTCGCCGCCGCCTGGTTTGATCTTAAACAGGCCGTTCGTTTCCCCGTTCAGGTGGTGCCTCTGGGCTGCGACGCAATCTGCGAACAGAAAGGGGCACAGCGCAGACCGCCAGTTAGCTTCCAACGGCTAAGGCTCGACGAGCTGAAATGGTTCACTTTCCCTGTAAAATGGCAGAGGTAGCATTCAAATCCTTGACTTAAATAAAAGTACCAAAACAACAATGTGGGAATACTCAACTACAAGTAAAAGTACACAAGTATTTTCACCCAAAGTAGTGGTTTGGAGTTTTACACTGTGGTATTGGTACTTTAATTCAAGTAAAAGTTATTTACTTTCTCCGCCACTGTATATTGATTTCCATTATACATATATATATATATTAATTGAAACAATTGTTTGACTGGTTGTGCATAAAAAAACCCAAATCTCCTAGAATGTGGTTAAAATGGACGTTTATTATGTTTTTTTGTTTTTTTTGTGTGTCGTGAAACACATCGACAGAAGCGATGCTTTGGAGATTAGCTTCTAACCTGCTGTCGCTGAACACCACATTGTGCCTGGTCAGACGTTTAATCTAGGGCTGATGTAGGCGAACAGCAGTTTTCACAACAAAATGACTAAAACCTTTCCCAACTAACTCCTTCTGTGGCATCTTTTTGTCCCTCGGCATTTGGACAGTGACAAATTTGGTGTTACAAAGCAAAAGACCGCCAAAAAGTCAGTCATAGTTTTTAGTTTCCATAGAGATTTTTCGACACATTGAGCCAAAATAGGTCTGTAAATTGGAGCCATTTAAATACACCTCGGTCTGTAAACTCTGGCATCGAACAATAATAATATTACAATAATATTCTCCTGTTTACTTCTTAGTTTTGGTACATAGGGCTAGCTAGCAGGCTAACTGATGCTAAAGCATGCTGTCTAGCTGTCACCTGGCTCTTGCAGATTTTTACTCCACGTCTGATGTTTCGGTACCTTTTCCTACATAATCGGCTTGCCGCTCGACACGCAAGTTCTTCACACTCCGAGCGTGGAAATCAGGAACGTCCTCCTCTGTAATGTCTGTCAGGAACCCGCCGAGGTCACCGAACGGATCAATGAAAGTGGTTTTGGTATCGCTCGGGCTTCCTTTGGTGTCGCTAACGAGGAGGGTCTTGCTCATAGAAGATGAAGAAGATGAGGAAGATGAGGAAGTGAAGGAGGGGAAAATGGAGCCCATTCCTCCATGGGTGAGATCTGTCATCCCCTGGCACTCAGGGCCTCCTTCCACTAGCTCCTGCCTTCTCTCCACAGGGCCGTCGCTCGTTTGGACGACGGTCGTCTGGATCCGTCGGGTGCAGGAGGTGCTTTTCGTGCTTGCACCGGACAGGGACTCAAAGCCTCCGCCCAAGCCGAACATATCGCTGCCGCCGCCGAGCGAAGTGATGGATTTAGAAGAGTCGGAGGGAGAGGTGGAGTCGGTGGATAAGTCGGAGGATGAGGAGGATGAAGTGTAGGTAGTACCTGTCACTTTGGAGACGGTTGCTGGAGAGGTAAGGGAGCCTTCCTCCACGAGGGTCAGCTGGACGTTCCCCACCTGAAACACAACAAGAACAAGAAGAGAGAATGTTTCAGGTAGAAAAAAAATATAGCGAAATGCAGGAGAATAAGAAAAGATTATAGAGTCATTAACTTATGAGGGACAGTCTCATAGAGTTATGAAAATATTCTCAGAGATTCTAGAGGCATAACTTTGAGGAAAAAAATGTTTAATGGGGGTTTAATGAGGTGAATACAAATCACTATGTGAGGTTAAAATGTGTAAAAAGAAACGCTCTTACTCCAGAGAATACGTCTTCAGTCTGCTGCTGCGCTGCCGCTGGGGTGTCTCCCGTTTTGTGAATGTTCTCGATGATGGCGTCCTTTATGTCCACGCTCTTCATCACGTACAGCGTCCCCACGGTCTCGACGCTCTGGCTCGACAGCGAGTCCAGCTGGTCCATCTGCGAAATGACGACGACATTAATTCTGTCACGGATGTGATTCTAAGCATCTGAACTGCTTTCAACGCTTTCAGTCGTGTCACCACGAGAGCAGGACGTCACTTCATCTGTTCAGCACGAACAGAAAATAATGTCAATTGTGTTTTCTTTAATTACTGCAAAAAATTCAGGTCACTTTGTCATAATTTGAAATGCCTGTATATGTTTAATCACTGTGAAATCTCATTTTTTACACTTCGTCTAATACTCCAATTTTATTGATTAATAACTATTTTTTATTATCTTTAAATTACATTTTATTTTGACATCAAGGGTTAGGGTTAGGCATTTTCGTCATTATTTTTGTTCATTTTTTTGATCATTCTGTTCATTTTTGTTCTTTTGGTCCTTCTTCTTCACTTTGTTGATTATTTTGTTAATTTCGTGGACTATTTTATTCATTTTTGTTCACTCTTCTTCATTTTATCAATTGTTTTATTAATTTTTGTTCATTTTGTTGCTAATTTGTGTCACGTTTTGATCATTTTTGTTTATTTTGTTGACTACTTGGTGAATTTTGTTCACATTAAATCAAAATGAACAAAATCAGTTCAATCTAATGAGCTTTCTTGCATCAGTTAATCTGCTGATTTTGTTGATTAATTAAAAAAAATTCTATTGAATGTCAATTAACCAGTACAAAAATACAGCAAAAATGTAATCAGTTTGTCAAAATGTACATTTTTTCCTCACTGTTTTTGGTTTTATTATTAACTAATCAACACCAATTATTTCATAAATCCTTAAGAGACAAAACAATAGGCAGATAAATGTAAAAACTGAAAACATATGGAAATAAACTATTTTTACATGACAAATAATCAATGAAAACAAAATTAGTAGACAGGGAACCCAAGAAAACAATCATCTAAATGTTCTCTAGTCAAATATTCTTAAATGTTTTATAGAGACACGTTAACATGAACACATTTACCACAACCCTCCACACGAACCCTAACCTGTCTCATAAGTATAAACACGTCCTTCGTAAGACGAGGTAAGTCCTGCACACGGGTTTCGTCCTCACCTGTTTGTCCAGAGCCACGTAGCTTTCGTAGTCCACCTGGTGCAGCGAGTATCCCTGACACGATCCTTTACAGGAACGGAGCTTGATGTCGATGTCCACCTGACAGAAAGCAAGCGCAGGGATGTTATTCATCCACCACCAACAAAAAGAACTCAGGAGTACCGCTGGACGGTGAGTGTTTTATTTTTTCATTTTTCGACCCTGTTGTGCCTCCGTACCTCCAGCCTCTGCATCTCGATGACCTGATCTTTGACTCGGTCCTTCAGCGCGGCCAGGACTCTGAGCTGGCTGTCGATTTTCACCTTCATTTCCGTGATTCTCCTCCGCAGATTCTGGGCCAGGTCGTAGTAGTTGTTATCACTACCTGCGAGGCAATAATGAAAATGTCGAGGCTGACGGTAAATCCACTATCTTTTGTTTAGTTTTTGATTGCGGCGACAAGACAAACAAGCAGAACCCGACTGGACCTTTTGTGTTTATTTGAAGTTCTGACTGGTTCTTGATGTTTAATCTGGCATTTTGCCTGGTTCATGGTTATTAGACAGAAAGTGTTCATAGAAAACAAGTCACAGGTAACATTTGCTTTTCGCACCTTATTACCTTATTGTTCATTAATTTCTATAGATTCTATAGATAGTAGTTATTACTTTGGTAAATACATGGTGTCACTTACCAGTTTCTGCTTCATTTAATCAAACTATTATCCCACTAATACCACATTATTACTAAGCTGTTATGTCAAGTACCAGCAATTAAACAATTCAAATTGCAGCCTGTTGTGGACGAATTAATGCAATCCTCAAACATGTGAAAAACAAGAAACAACTACAACTACTTCATGTTTAACCAGTAAAATAATCAAGGCTGGAGAACAGACCGGTGCGAAAGTGTAAGGATTATTATGTTTGAGCGGGTTCAGTGAAGGCGATACAATCACACAGACTGACCAGCGTCGACGGTGAGCTTGTCCCTCAGGATGTCGTAGGTCTGTTTGGTCACCTGGTCGGTGGAGCGGTGCTTGACCTGGCTCTGCTCCAGGAGGTTGCGGATCTTCTCGATCCTCTTCAGAAAGTTGTGGTCGTATTTTTCCAGCAGACCGTGGATCCTGCAGCCCGACGGACATTTAGAGCCCTGACGGAAGGGAAAAGACCTTAAGTAAAACACTATTACACCTCCAGTAAATTTCAGGGCCTGTACTTTTCCCACTTTTTTTATAAATATGTATCTTGTACTGGAGTGAAGACTGCGTGGACTTAAAATGATTCACCCATTCGTCGTCGGTGCAGAAGGGCCACTCCTTTTGACTGGCACATTTTTCTACTCTGGTGGCGGGCTCCACAGGTCGAGCTCCTCTGGGATCCACCGGGCTGCCCTGAAAGACGCAACAGACGGATTACTGTGACCACCTTTCAAAAATACATTCCTCAAAATTCATGTGTGAAAGAGCGGAAACGTTGATACGGAGCCTCTTTTTTGTTTTTTTTTATCTTTTGCGAACAAATGATTTTCTTTTGCAAACAAGACAATTAACTTGTTCCCACAGGATAATTAACTTCTAATCAACACAATCTTATACTGAACTTGTTAAGTCAATTTAATCATCAATGATCATTCAACATCTGAATTGTTGAATCTAAATAAGCCACTGAAATATTACAAGTAATCTGTAAACTCTGTAGGTGGACTATCCAAATATAGTTCTACCTGAAATTAGGAAATTCAAAACCATAACAGTATCTGAAGTAGTGCTTTACGATTTTGCAAGGGTGTCATGAAGTTTTTTTTAAAAGAACATCCCCAACATCAGCTGGGAAAAGTTGGAAATTGTGGACGAGTCGGTGTGGAAATGACTCACCTGAACTGCGCAAATCAAACTGAGGCAGACGAGTAAAATGTGTCGCTCCATGTTGGTTGCGTCTCTGCGAAGACTCTGAATGTTTCTGTGCGGCTGCCGTCGCCGCATTTGAAGGCTGCGGGTTCGAAACCTGTGACTCATCGATCAGAGGTGAAGGCTGTTTGTCGTACCGCGTGTACTCTCGGCTCAGTGAGTCAGCGGCGTCTGGCCGGGTTTGTCTCAAAGCAAATAATGACAAAGCGACGCTGACCGGAATTATGAGGCAACTCATGACAAATCAAACACAGTGTGGAGAAAAGGTACATGAGACAGGAGAAATAAACACTCTGAGGTTGTGACATCCTAAAAATAATACATATGTTTTTGATCTGTTGGTTTTCAAAAAAATAAGAGGTTAATCTGCTGATCATTTTGTTAATGAAAATATTTTTTTTTTAAATAAAATGTTGATCATTTCACTTCAGTTTGACTGTTTTCTTGTTGTTGGTTTTAGCAGGATTAATTCAAGACGTATTATTTTGTAAACATTAACCAACAACAAGAGTAATTCTATCCATTTTCTGTTACTTAGAGCTTCGCCTTTTGACTCAATTAATAGATTACATAAAATATGTAAATATTTGTTACTTTGAATACTGTAATTGATGAGTAAACAAATATGTCTTTTGTACAACAAACAATTTCAAGGACAATTTCTTCAACAAAAACAAATTCAAATGTATTTTGCTAACACACATTATCACAGTTCTCTCTAGTTAAACATTTATTTACTTTCTCTGGGAGAAAACACGTGTTAGTAAAACAAGTTACTTTGAAAGGATAAAAACTAAAAAGTATAAATTGATAAATTCAATTTCACAAAATCTTTTCATTGCTTCTCATTTTGCTATTTATTTTATTTAAATCTCTGTATAAAATCTCTGTTCTCACGACCTGAAAGCATCAACACACAAATCATTTGAGTTGAAGTTAATGAGACTCTAGCTGCAGCACATCACTTCTAAATCAGTGTTAGCCACTGTGGTTATTGGAGTTTTCGTTGCACTTTGTCACTTATATCCAACCTTCATCAAAAACTGCTTTTGTTAAAGGTATATGTAAACACACCTGCAGTCTCTATGTGTTCGTGTGGTGTTTTAGTCGGTGGTGCGTGAGCTGCTGCTGCAGCCTGAAGCACCTTTGGCACCGCTCACACTCGAAGGGTTTCTCTCCACTGTGAAGGCTGAGGTGTTTGGTGAGGTTACTGGAGTGGTTAAACCGCTTCCCGCAGTCTTCACATTGGAAGGGTTTCTCACCAGAGTGGATCAACTGGTGCGCCTTTAGAATCACCTTCTGAGAAAAGCATTTCCCGCACTGTGAGCAGCGATGTGGGTTCTCTTCCGTCACGCCACACTCGTGATCGGTCAGCTCTGATAGGTCGGTGAAGTTCTGTCTGCACAACGAGCAGCGCAGCCCTTTGGTGGTGTGAGTGGACTGATGTTTCTTTAAAGCTGTCGGTTGGGTGAATCCTTTCCCACACTTGTCACACATGTATGGCTTCTCTCCTGTGTGACCGCGCTGGTGGAGCAGCAGGTGCTGAAGCAGGCGGAAAGTCTTCCCGCAGTCTGAACAGCTGTGGGGTTTCTCTCCACTGTGGATCATTCGATGCTTCTTTAAGTTGCTCCTGATGCTGAAGGCTTTAGGGCACTGAGGGCACTTAAAGGGCTTCTCTCCGGTGTGGGTGTATTGGTGCGACACCAGAGACATCTGCACTCTGAACTGCTTCGAACAGAGCCTGCATTCGTATGGTTTCTCCCCCGTGTGGATGCGCTTGTGCTGCTTCAGCTTATCCTGATGCTTGAAGGTTTTCTTGCAGTGGCTGCAGCTGAACGGCCGCTCCTCAGAGTGGCTCAGCAGGTGTTTCTTCAGGTCTCCTCTCCTGGCACAGGTCTTGCCGCACTGCTCGCATTTGAATGGTTTTTCTCCGGTGTGGACACGCTGATGCTCCCTCAGAGTCCCTTCCCTCCTGAACTGCTTCCCGCAGACTTCACATCTGAAGGATTTCTCTCCAGTGTGGATGAGGAGGTGTTGCTGCAGCGTTCTCAGCAGGTAAAACCTTTTGTCGCACTGTGTGCAGGTGTGGCGTCTCTCTCGTGGAGCCCCGTCTGGTGCCTCCTGGTTTTCGCTCTTCTCTCTGTGAGCTCTCTGATGCAGCTTTAAGCTCCTTTCAGTCTCAAACGTCAGGCTGCAGCTGCTGCAGGGATAGAACAGCTGAGTCTCTGCTCCTCTTTTCACGCTGCAGTTACTCCGTTGGTGTCTGCCGACATTACTCTTCTGAGCAAAGGATTTCCCACAATGCTCGCAGCTGTGACGTCGGGGTTTGGATGTATCTTTCTGTTGATTCTCCTCTGGACAGTTAGGGCAAGGCAGGAAGAGGAGGGTAAGGGAGAGGAAATGTGAAGTTTTTTGGACAGTTAAAAACAAGGCTGTTGTGTTGAAAAAGGTCATCATGGATTGATCATTTTTAGGTAGATTTCTTGAGACTTATTTGTCATCTTTCTGATTGTTGTCTGACATCATTAGAATGTGTGATTGACAGCTGTAATGACCAATCATGTCTCTACTGCACAGACTTAGGCTCTAAATTGTTTTTTCGACATCCATCTAGGGCCGTGACATAAAACGCTAATTATTGTTATCGTGATATATTCTTATACTGCAATAAATACCATGATATACATTTTTCTTTTATCTTTACGGTTTACTTTGTTTACTTTTGCATCTTCCAAATGCACAAATAATTATTTTGAATATTCTACCTCTTTATTTGTGAAATATGCTGCTGTTTGGTAAGTGTCTCTGACCATAAAGAAGAGTTAAAAGTTGCTTTATTTAGTTTTACAGTCGATTTTTGCAACCTCACCCAGGAATTAATTATTTTCGCTCTAAAAGTAAAGTAATGAATTTCACTAAAGTGTTTGACTTTCAACACACCTTTGAGAATGTTTGTGAAGCAGCGATTCTCTCTGTTCTTGATTATGGTGATATGATTTATAGACATATTTTTGCTTCTACTCACAAGTCCTTGGATGCAGTTTTTCTCTCTTTTTATTACAGGTGATATTTATAATGCTTACTGTTGTATTTTGTTGGGACGCTGCCATCCTATATCACCCCCTTGTTACAATGGTCCTCAGGAAAATGCCAAACTCTATCCAACAATTGACTTTCATTACGACTCCTTTGTGTTTTTACTGAACTCTGAAGAACTGCTTTTAGTTTCTATGCTCCTAAATGGAACTTTTTACAAATCACCCTAAAACTTAACCCTCTTATCCTTTGGTGAATTTAAATCTGTGGTCAAAAATGACTTATCTTCTGTCTATACATTATGTTACTTCATCTGTCAGCCCTCAATGATCTTCCAGTCAAAAAGTAGGTTGCAAGTACATCAGATACTTTACCTCCATCTTCCTGCTCAGAGTTTTCCACGACTCCAGTTTCTCCTTCAGTTCTCTTCGGTGGTGAGGCGTTCACTGACCCTCCTGTATCCTCCTGCCCCTCCTCTGTGTTGTCTCCTGCAGCGCTGGGTGCGGCTGCTTTCAGAGACTCTGTCAGTTCAGGGTCCTGAATGAGCCCAGTCACATCATCTGAGCCTCCACTGGTGTCCTCAAAAGCCAACAGCGTCCCATCAACGCCTGCCTGACTTGGCTGCAGCTCGTCCACTTCTTCAGCTTTGGGTTCCACCTTGACAGCGCCCTCCTCTTCTTCTTCTTCTTTGTTTACGTGTATCTCTCTGATGTCGCACCAGTCCGGATTCAACTCTAGGTTTGTCTCGTGGTAACTCTCGAGGCCGCCGCTTGCCTCTGACACCTCGTCGTTGTCCTTTAACTCCAACTTGATGCTGACGTAGCTGTGCTCCTCCTCCACCTGGTGGAAGGGGTCTCCGTTCAGTACGGGGGCTTTCATACAGTCCACCAAACTGACACACAGGTCCCTCCGAACGAGGACAGACAGGCTGTCTAAAAACATTTACCCAAAAAAAACACAGAATGTCAGGGTTCAAGTGGAAATCAGAAATCTGTATCAGCGTATGTAATTTCATATCACAACACAATCACTGTATTCTATAAATTCAGTTAAAAAATGGTTTAAAAAAACAACCATGCTGTTCTTGATCAAATTTGATTAGTCGCTTAATTTATTTAAAACCACCATACAAACAATTCCTTGTCAGAGTTATGTCCTCTCTCCTCCATGTTTGTTTGTGTTGTCTTAATGCTGATTCCCTGCCTGCATCTCTGCCATGTGGAAGAATGCAAAAATATTGCTGTAAAGAGTGTGACATATGAGACAACTACATAAACGCAGGGTTTTTGTACCTGCGCATGTGGACTGAGTTCATTACCACTAGTCTGACAACAGATAACCCGTAATCATCGTTATTAGCTATTATGGTTTTCATCACGTTGTTGTTGTGAGCATCATATTAGGCTATTTGCTTATCGTACCTGCTTCACACGGATCATTGATCTGGTCGTCATCATAATCCATCGATTGGTCTGAAATGGTCACGTGAAAGAGGGAGCAAATCTCTCACTTCAATCTGTATGAAAAGTCTGACTTTAAAAAACATATCTCGCCTCTATAAACCTCACCGACGATCACCTACCTGTTGTGCTATCGGCGTCCTGACTGAGGGCAGGACTGGAGGTTTCTGTCATTAGCGGACTTTCTTCTGCATCTTCACCTTCACCTGGAAACATCAAAGTGAATTCAGTGTTTTGCTGACTATAACATAAAAACCAGCTCTCAAAACATCCAATGACCAAAACGTCCGACGGTCTGCACCAAACAAGGTAGGTGTGAAAACGCCCTAAAATTACGTTGAACTCAAACAACTCAGTTACTCAGTTTGTGCTCACTTTGAGGCTCCAGTCTCACGTCCGGTTTCAGGTTTTCAGGCGTCTTCATGAAGTCAACCAAACAGACGGACAGCGGCTTTAGACCGAGGACAGACAGACAGACTGATTCCATGTTGTCCTCTGACCTCTGACCTAAATCACAAAAAAAACCCCCAAAAAAACAAACCCAAAACCCCAGACACATCATTAAAGAACGACGACAGTAAGTGATCCTCTCATGTCTAATGTCATCTTCACCAGAACAGTACTGATGCCAGTGCAGATGATTTGGATCATTTTATACTCTTTATTATCAACCTTTTCAGGCAAAAATCCCCACAAATTTGCCATTTCATCTTCATAACTGTGAAGATTTTATCACCCATCACTTCTTCCTCTGATGATACTATTTTAACAGGTAACTTCAAGTTGTGTTAAACAGGTTCATTATTTATGCTGCATTTTTCCTTTTTGTTAACATGGGAAAAAAACGTATTGTTTAGGAACCAGTATCTTTGACCAACCCTAGCCCCAAAGTCAGTTCTGGTGAATAAAGCACAGTTTTTTAGGTTTATTTCCAGACACTTTACAGACGTTAACTTTCATAAACTGTAAACCTCCCACATCCCGACACTTCCCGGTAGTTTTCGTCGCACACACGGAGACTGAACTCATCGGGAAAAACCAGTTCGTGACCTCTGTGTTAACGTATAATACGAGAAGCTCACAGCGATGGAAAAACTGGACACACATTTTTGATACGTACGCGTGAAGTTGCGTTAATCGCAGAATCCGCAGCTCTCCGTTAGCTTTTTTTTCCCCGAGAAACTTCAGCTCTATCGTTGTTTTTTGTTGTTTTTTTGAGTCTAGAGTCACGTACCTAAAACATAAGTCCCTGACAGAGTTAGCCACTTACAGGTACGACAATAAAAGACGACAGCGTCTGCAAAATCGGCATTAGTGTCGTCGTAACTCACTAAAACGCATCGGACCAGCACGGCGAGGAAAGAAAGCCGCCGGTGCGTTTGTTTACTTCCGGGTGTGTTTTAACGGCTTTCGTTTTCCACCAATAGGCAGCGAGCGCGTCACAAGGGGGCGTGGCATGCGCAGAGAGTTGCACAAATGGACGTAAACGCGCCGGTTCCCTTTTAACCATAAAACCCTCCCGCGTTTGTTTTAAATGCACTTTTCGACTCTGTAAAAATACTTTTCAATGAATCGAGTATCAAAGGAAGCAAACAGAAGATAAAATAAAGGACAGTCTATGTAAAGAGGTTGATGGATGATAGAGTTTTGTATATTTAGATATCTTTGGTGATGTATTGAGCACAGGGTATACGAGAAGAGGGAGAAGTATCTGAATGATAAATAAATGAACAACATAAAGCACGCTGCGCCGGACAAAAGTTAGTTTTAATTTCTCCTGCACATGCATCATTGTTTCTTCTTCTTCTTCTCTTTTTAACCACTAGAGGGAGCCACCTGCCCGGTTTTCACTCCGCGGAGCTTCCATGATTTTATGTCCTCTTTGCTGCGTGTTTGGTTTGAGATCAAATACAGGCTTAAATAATTCAGAAGCGTTAAAAAATAAAGAATAAATAAAGTAAATAAAGCTTTTTTTTCCCCACTGTGGAGCCGCGCACAAACATCCCAGCACCAAGACTAAAGAGAAAAAGTCCTGGAACAGACATAAGAGGAGGTCGACTTTATTTACTCAGCGGTCAAAGTGCTTTACAGTCGACATTAAAACACACAATGAAACTCAAAGAGGAACAAAGATGTCATCTGGAGTCGTATCCAGCATAAAATATTAAAAACTGTGAGCAAAAGCGATATAACACGTCGAGTTAAGACGAATAAAGCAGGAAGAATCATGTGCGGCAAAATACAAACGAATGAAAAACTAAACAAGTGGAGTTTGAAGTGTTTCTGAAAATGTGGTAGAAACAAGGGTTTGCAACATAACTTAATGCATCAGTAGTGAAACACTGACAGGCGTCATTTCACGAACAGTGTTTAGTTATTAACATGGTCTAAAACAGGGGTGTTCAACTCCGGTCCTCGAAGGCCACAATCCAGCATGTTTTAGATGTTTCCCTCTTCCAACACACCTGATTCAAATCATCAGCTCATCATCAAGCTCTGCAGAAGCCTGAGAACGATCCTGACCATGTTTGTGGCCCTCGAGGACCGGAGTTGGACACCCCTGGTCTAAAACTTATCCACGTATAAAAATACACACCTTCTTTAGAGCCACATCACTTCGTCATGCTTTGATGTTGAAACTTCGAGATGTTCAAGAGTGAACTCACGTGAGCTACTTCACGTGCCGTTTGTAGTTTAATCGACAGCAGTGCATCGTGTTCTATAAGATCATCGTAATGTTTGTGGTGTCCTGTGAGAACCACGCATCTAAACAGGCCCGTTTTCATCATTTCAAGTGTTTTCCATCGAATCCGAGAGGGTTTTAAAGAGCTTACGTAGCTGAAGACGGAGGAGAATTTTGAAGCTCTCCATCCGTCAGTTCAGCGCAAACATTCAGCGCATCTGGAGATACGTGGGTTGCCGCTAGACAGGAAGGGGATGAGAAACTGTAATCTGAACAAGCGCGTCAGCTTTGAGTAAAGTGGGAGAACGGGAGGAGTGGAGGAGGCAGAGAGCACGTGAAGAAGAAGCTGAAAGCAGATAAACACCATCTCCGAACCCTCCAGTCCAAACACAGTCCTTAATGGCCACCCTTCTCTTTGGATGGCGGCCATTTTGAAGTCCCTTTTGAAGTGACGCTCGCAGGTGTCGCCGATTAATTGACTTCCGCTTTCAGAGGCTTTCGCACAAAGACACACAAACACACTCGAGCTTTGTTTGTCTGAGATGAGATGTTGACAGATGTTTCCGTCCGCCTCCTCCACCAGAAGCCTGATTCTGCTGCTGCTTTGTTGAGTCAATAAATGGACGTTCACTCATCAAAGACTCGCCTTTTTCCCTCCTATAAGCTGATCGTTACATATGTTCGCAGGATGTGTGAGATATCTTTAATCTGGAGCAAAACAACAGGTATATGGATGAGGAAGTAAATAAACGACCAGCACCAAATAAAATTAAATACAATTGCAGGTAAAATCAGCTTAATAATCAGTGTTTTTTTGTAAATTATGTGTGACGTCATGCATCCTTTCGTACCTTTTTCATATTCTATGAATCAAGGCTTTTCTCAAAATACCTGAAAAAGTCAAACGAAATAGAAACGCAACTCAAAGCAGTCAGTTCCTCAAAATAAAAACAACTGAAAAACAATTTACGAATTTCTGGTTTAATACCGTGGTGCATTTATGAGAAAAACCTCGAATACTCTCTGAGTAAAATCTATGACATTCTTTGAGACTAAAGTAACAAAATTATGAGGAAAATCATAAACCTGTGAGAAAATAATTCTGAAATTCTTACAAATTTACAAGAAATACTGTATAGTATTTTGTGTCAAAATTCCAGGAAAAAACTGAAATATTCTCTGACACTAAAAAATCATATATTTGAATATTTTCTGAGATTATAAATCAGAATTTTGTGAGAAAAGTAATTTTCTGAGATTAAAGTTGGAAATGTACGAGATAAAAATCACAAAAGTATCATAAAAAGTACAATGTTTACAGAGAAAAGACTAAGAAAGTCTGAGATTAAAGTGAAAATAGTAATAATTATATAGTTGGAAATTTGTGAACAAAACGCTCAGATTCAAGTGTTA
>JAPQRN010000011.1:13377548-13388977 GCA_037367275.1 Coranthus polyacanthus
AAACAAACAAACAAACAAACAAACAAACTGTCGTCGTTGTTCACACTATATCCCTAATCCACACTGATAGAGATAAGGTTGAAAAATCTGCGAAGTTATCCTTTAAACAAAGGCAACAGAAGTACAAACACATTTTTTTTGCGCTGCACTGTTTGTAATTCTGCAACACACTATGTCTTAAATTAGACACTTTGTTCAAAAGCGGAGAACTCTTGCAATCACTGAGAAAACACTCCTATTTGAAAACACTTCTCCACTAATTGAACAGCAGTCGGTCTGAGACTCAGAAGAACAAACAGAACCCAGATTTATTTGATCAGCTTTTTTGTGAGAACGCCGGAAACCAAGACGAGGAGAGAGAGGAATACGAGAAGGATGAGTACAAGAACAAACAGTTCTACTTGATTTTTATGTGAGTTGGTGACCGACCGTTACCGTGGATAGACTACGGATAGGGTTGTCATTTTGGGTGTAAAACAAGCTTTAGTTTCGTGAAACAGTCTAATTTTCAACAGACTAATCTACGAGCGAACTTCAGACTGTCCAGTTAAAACGCCGGTGTGAAACCAGCGCCAGGGTTCATGCTCCATGCTTTCAGCCCTCTCCCCGACCCTTTTCGCCAACTCCCACCAGGTGCTTTTTTTTTTTTTACTCAAACCAAACCGTAACCGCGTCATTGTCCAGACAATGTCTTTCAGACCAGCCTGCGCGTTGAAAGAGTGACGTCCTGACCAAGCATCAGTACCCGACGAGTCGCGAGTGAGAACGTGAAGCTCAGTTTGTCAAATCTCCAGTGACCGGTGTTAGAACGTGGTGTTACATAACGCGTGTTTTTCTCAGTATTTATGGACTGTAGCTCATCTGTTACCAAACTATGCAGCATCATTATCGGCTGCTCCTCCTGGTAGGATCCTGGCTCCATAGTTTGTGTTTTCTCTGCTTATTAGAGGTGACTCCAACTCCTGTAAACACCACAACTGCTCCAGGAATACCCTCTCATTTATGTTTTCATCAATAACAGAATTGCAGCTGTCATAAATAACTCACTATCGCTATCCTCGTTCATATTTTAAGACGCTACAAGTTCTATCTGGCTACACAACAGTTCGGTCTGAACTGAGCTTCATACATAATACATTCAAGCATTTTCGCTGTGTTTGCGTGCAAATTAAGACAGCTAAACCTGTGAAGTGAAATAAAATAATTAACGAACACTTTATAGATGCGTTTAAACCAAACAATACAAATGTTTTATGGACACTACAGCCGTATGATCAGTGAATAACCATCCCTGTCATGATGTGCAGAGTCACACTGAGGGAGAAAATGCAGTTACTGTGTCATCTCAGTACCACGTCCACTTTCTCAAAACTCTTCACGCTGTGCGCTTTGCAAACACACACCTGAGCATGAGTTAATCTTTGGTGCAAAGTAGACTCCGACCGGAAAAACACTTCAAACTTCAGCCGAAAGTGACTCCGCCATACGACGACCGCGTACACTCAATGTGCAGTGAACGGCAAACAATACAGGGAACACTGTGTTCCCTGTATTGTCTGCCGTTCACTGTCTTCTAGCATCTAGCATTGTTGCACAGCAGCAGCGTGACGCCAATCAAATCCAGTGAATCTGTGCTTCGTGCTCACGCGGTTTGTGGCCAAACGGTCACATGGTCGACCTCGATGCATATCCGAACGACCTCCTTTCCCTCGAACCTCAAAAAAATTCATAAATCTTTTAACTTTTCCACTGTGACCTGAGAGCCAGAGGATTGGAGAACCTGTGACAAGGACCCAAAGCCCTGAGAAGTATGTACCTGGTTTGAACTATCGACTATCAGACTAAGTAGAAAATCCTCGTCACTGTATCTACCCTCACAATCATCCACAGGTAAATAAAGACGCTTCAGATCTCTTGCAGTGACGGACAAATATCAACAGCTACCCTCTATGTATGACCTATACGCATGCACATTTCAATACAAACAACTGTTTTTGTCGATGTAACAAAGCTGCAAAAGAAGAAAACGTATGAATGAAACATCTCAAGTAAAGATAGCATATAAAACACATAGTTAATAGGCATTTTTATCTTCGTGGCTGCTTGTCATGACTTGTGATAGCATAACATCCTATTTAATATTGATAAAGGAGAGATGTGTGAAACCTTAATGGCAGTGAGCTGGAGTTTTTACCTTCGCTGTCACAGATTGCAGTTGGTAAAACACTGAATTAACGTGACACGTCCGGGTCAAGACGTAGAAGAAAACGTCTTCATTCTGTAACGAAACGACAGAAAGTCCCGGCCCTGTCCTCAGCCATATTCACCGTCGCACGACACACGAGATTTATAGTGACAGGATGTTTTTTACCTTCGTGGAAATGTGTGTAGATTGAATTGAAATATCTGTTCCCTCTTTGATCATTTCAGAACAATAAAGAGAAAGAAAGACGCTCTGTTTGAAGCAGGTAAAGTTACGCGAATAACGTAGGTAGTAGTAATGATAATAATTGACTATGTGTACAGACGCACCACTCCTACGCCAACCGCCACGGCAGACACGTTCAGAATTGCTGCAGCGCTGTGGGAGCCATTTGATGAGATAAATATGAACATGCCCACCTTCATTTTATTGTTATGTCGCCTGTCTCGATTAGACAAAGCTGGAGTGCTTTAGTGGAACTAAATACAAAAATTAAAAGCAAAAGTCTCAGTTTTCAGCTCTGCTCTTAAAGCCTTTTTCAAACCGCATACCAAAGGGAGCCTTAGTTATTTTTTCTTTGGATAACTTCGTGTCCACGGGCGATGCCATCGTCTTCGGCGTTTGCTCGGCTCGTCTGTACCTCTTCGTCTTTGCCGCTGGATGACTGGGTTGCACTGGAATCGCCGTCGAAGGCGAAGTCTCTCTCGAATGCAGTGCTCTCTTGGTTTATCCTTCCAGCTGCTCCTTATTTTCCGGGATGCCGCTGATGGAGCGAGGACACGTGTAACTGCACTTTTGCCGCCTCCTCAGATCGCCAGGTCTTTGTTTAGTATAACTTTACCTGAGTCAGAGTCTTAACTCGCTGCAAGATTCTGAAAACTGCCACAAAAGTCTCTCAGAGCGAACATCTGCTGTCACTGCTCTGACCTCCTGCTTTATCCGACTTCTTTTTGATTGCAGCCTTTTCTCCGTCTGTCTTTCTTGTCTTGCTCAGCAGTACCAGCCGTCGCATCCTGAGGCGACCGCTAATTGAATGCCGTGAACTTTAAATGATTGAATGATTGACACGGACACCAGATCCTTTCATAGTCAGAGTCAATTTGTTGATTTCTGTCGGCGGCAAAAACTTCTACGATACAACACAGCATACTCTTTAGCAGTATAAAGAGAGTGAAATGGAGTTTCATCTTTGTCTCACACACAAATTATGATAAACACAAAAAAGCATGAAAGAAACAGACTGTACAGAATTTACCAGATGTGAAATGTCTGAACGGTTTACAGCAGCCGAAACAGACTGGGTTAAGTGTTTAATCTAGTTGCATCTTCCAGTGATAGTTGATGTATTTAAAAGTTCACGGAGTCTTCAGGACCTGGGTTTTCGTGCTAAATTAGTGGTAAGGTTATGAGGAAACTCGAGCCTCAGCGTTGGCGAATAAGAGTGTGGAAATCTGACGAAGAAGAAGAGTCGAGTCAACACACACCAAATGTTCTAACGTGTCCTTATTTACGTCGGATGTTTCCTAACACAAAAGAAGATGTGTTTGGTCTCGCCTCCGTCTGAACGCCAGCTGGCTCTTTTTGGTGGAAATCTGAAATAAAGACCGTAGAACCGGAGTGCTAACAACATACACAAAAGTTTGCGTCGAGTGATGCGGAGGCGTATGTGTGTTATGACTTCATGCCCAGGTGTGTGTGTGTCGTGAAATCCTTGAGACCTCCATCAGAGGAACGAGAACTGAGAAAAAAAATATACGACTGGGACAGTTTGTTGAAGGTCCTTGTTGACAAAGAACATTCTGTGATTAGCTGACAGCGTCAAAACAGATTAGAATGTACTATTGTATCGCATTTACCTCCTTTTATCACATCGTGACGAAGACAACACACACGAGGACATTCAAGATGTTTTCTGGATGATCTGAGGGATGTGGTTGGTCTGCAGATAGTGTGCAGGGCAGACATATACCGGGGAGCCAAACCATTTAGTGCTTTTTAGACTAGAAGTAGTATTTTGAAGTCAATTTAGAAGCCAGTGAAGTGTTTTCAGAACAGGGGTGATGTCTGGTGTCTTTTATTGGAAGTCCTGCAAAAGGAGCATTAGAGTAATCTCATCTGCTGGAAATGGATCCGTGAGCCACTATTTCAGAGTCAGACTGCAAATAGTAAACTCTGAAGTTTGCAGAATGTTCTTTAGATGGTAGAAGGCTGTCTTTATAGTGGTGATACAGTTGCTGATATAGTTTTGCGGCGATGGTGGTGATTTTTGAACCGAAGTTGTCTTTCAGAGTTTTATTAATAACTCTGCAAAAGCGCTCACAACATACGCAAGAGTCTGTGAAGGGTGTGTGCGTTATGACTTTATGCCCAGGTGTGTGTCGTGAAATCCTTGAGACACGCATCACAGGAGCGAGAACTGAGAAAAAAAAGGCGTAAAGCTTTAGAAAAGTGAGACAACGTATGTTCAAGGTCCTTGTTGACAAAGAACATCCTGCGATTAGGCGTCAAAACAGATTAGAATGTACTATTGTATCACATTTACCTCCTTTTATCACATCACCACAACCAAGAAAAACTTTCAAAATCTCCATGTAAACTGTAATGTAATATGAACACATTTTTTCTTTTTATTTGTATAGTCACAGGTACAACACTAGGGAAAAAAGGTGGTAAAAGCCCTGGCACCACAGAAGAAGAAGTCACTGTTAGATGAGGGTTTTCACAGCCCTCGGATGTCACAGGTTCAAATCCACAAGGTTTTCATCTTTTACCTGAACAGGTGGATCACAGTGACGGCGCCGAAGAATGGTTCAGAACTGCATCCGTTTGACTTCGCGTCATTGTGCATCTCAGCGATATGACTGAGACGCAACGAGACAAAAAAAAAAAACAACTACGTAAAAGACACGACGAGATGGAAACAACTTTAAAGCCAAAAAAGGACATTTAAAAAAAACAAGTCGCCAGTTGAGCTGACTGCTTTTCTGGCGGCGATGTAAAAGATGTAACAAGGTACGTGAGAAGAAAACAACGTAAGACGCCACAAGACAAAATTATAGGTAGCACTTCACATTGTGGCTCAGTAATAACGTGGTAATAGTTGGTAATACCATGTAATTACCAAAGTAATAACCATCTAATAACTCCTGTAAGTACTAATGGTAATAACCATATTGTAATGCTGAAATTTATCTCCCCTTATGTTACAAACGTTCCCTTTTGTTTGACGGTGATACTGTAGAAATGATATGTTTAAAGCTGTGACTCGTTACCTGGAAACAGTTGTGGTAGTTTGTGTGTTATAACCATGAATCGGGACTATTTTCATAGGTCAAAATCTAGTTGTGCATAATCCATGAGAGTGAGCTAATTTGGATGTGAATGTTCAGACTGTGAGGTTTCCCTACAGAGCGATGCTGAGGCCAAACGTTCAGGAAACGGAAACCTCCGGTGTCCTGCGGCGCGTATGGGTGGGGGGTTAATGGTTTCGCTGCAGTCTGGGGATTTCATACAGAATCAGAATATGCCGAGTTTATCAATTATGAATGGGGCTGGATGGCACGAGGGTGGGACTTGGAGATGGAATGGAATGTTCCGACATGCTGTCTTCTTATTTGTTTTAATTGACAGAAATGTAAAGCCCAGGTCAGACCAAAGATTGGCGACAAGACGAGCTACGACTTGCAGCGCAGTTGACAATGGACACGGGGATGCCATGATATACCCCCCAGTTGGATGTAAATAGTCATATTGGCTGTTCCAACCCAGTCACAAATACCTTATGCCTAAAAATAATATGCGAAAACATTAGGGTTCCAACACATTTGGAGCTTGGACTCTAAAAAAGCCCTTGAAGGTCTGTAGTTCTGTGCTGTTCCCCAGTGAGTAGATACCCTCGGAAAGTCCCCCAAACTATTTGGTCCGAAAGCGCCTTATATTTTATTACCTCAAAGTCCCCAAGAAACAGGTAGCAAAGAGCTACATGCTCTTGCAACAATACCCATTAATGCCCTGGCAATTACTGAAAACACTTTAGAGACATATTTGAAAACCTGTCCAACACGATCACCACCATCGCAGGCCTTTGGCAAGCACCTACTGAAGCCTTAATAGTAACTCGATTTTCCACAGAAAGTGGGTGTTACTGCTGTTTTTTTTCTCCTTTGGTTTGGGCCATAAAGCAGATGGAGCAGCATTTGGTCGGTTTCTCGACTGACGCGGCGGGTGGCCCGATGGCCGTCTTATTAAAAGACACCAAATGTGCACACTTGCCGGATACGTTTTGCTGCAGGAACTGCCATTACCACCACTATTACAAGTAGATCAGGGTCTGAACTAAAGATAAACTCAATAAGACAGAAGCTCCACTGCAAAGACTATTTGTGACATTATTGGGGTTACATAAATAAGGCTGCTACCGATGTACGATTTATGTAAGACTCTTCACTAGACATGAGCTTAAAGGAACATAAGAGACTGGACGTAGACCCAGAGGAATAGAAGACGCTGGATCAGACAGACTGGAGACACACGGGCTCCAGGTGATGTTGAATCCACCGCTATTTCTGTTTCGACTGTCGCAAACTCAAGTCGAGTTTTGCTGACTTTCCTGGCGTTTACTCGGCCTTTAGGATGAGGGTTAGGGTTGTATTTGAGCCACGCTTAAACTGATGCAGCTCAGGTCGTGTTTCATCCACACGTTAAACACATAAACTAGAAGGCGTCCCCTTTGAAATGAAGTCTTAACACCTGCGCACGGGCCTCGCAGTCGCCTTAAAAGAAGCCTAAGAGGAAATGAAAGGGACGTGGACGTTAAAAGGTTTAGGATTTAATGAGACAACCTTTCAGACAAAAACAACAGGCAAGCATCGGCCACTGCAATCCGTGAACGTTACCTTATTTACTGATAAGACGACGCGAGCCATAAAGGCCGATATCAGCCATAAATCACTACTGTTGTTGTTACAGCTGAAATAAACAGTATCTCTTGCTGTCTCTCTCTCTCTCTTCATGCTTCTGTGCTGCTGCGAGATGCAGAGCAGGCATCAGGGACTACTTTCCATTTGATTTCATTTTGTTATTATTCATATTCTTATTGTAATTAGTAAACATAAAGATAAACATGGCACAACAGTAAGTGTGAGATGATAACGATGAGGACTCTGCTCTCTTGGTGAGTATACGATCTGTGTACATTTTTTTTGGCGTCTGACTGACAGCGTAACATCCGTCGACGACAACAGGAAACAAAAACGCATTCTACGGCCTATCTGTGCCTTTTAATATGTGAGCATCGCGGCTCGGTTGTTCCGTTGTTGCGTGTTGATTAAGTAGGGCGGCTTAGAGAGCAGAGGTCGTCACGGGTTCACGGGGAACGAGGCAGCCTGTCGTTTCACATCCTCCGGGATCCTGAGGTTCTATCAGGCTCGGCCCGAAGCTTCGCTCTCCCTCTCGTTTCCCGGCGGTCGCGACGACGTGCACGTCGGTGTCCTGCTGCTGTCCGTTCGGAGCGGCATGTCAGTGGAATAACACAGAAACAAACTCTACTGTGTGCTTCTATTTGCGTGTCTTTAAACGCCACGTATAAGCACAGAGCCAGCCAAGTATAACAGTGACTCAGGTTCGACGTCGGGCAGCCCTCAAACCGAGGTGTCTCAGTCGCAGGTGGTGCCTCATTTCACCAAACTCTTTTCACTGTGAGGGAGAAGAGGCCTTGCTGAATGTGTTGATATACATTTATTGTAGTTGTAATGGAAACTGACCTAGATCTTTGGCCACCAAACTTTCATCAGGACACCCTTGAGTCCCTGTGAATATCTGCGCCGAAAGGACAGTTTTACAATTTAGTATCAGTAGAAGTTGGTGTCGATAGTGGCTGACAGCTACTATCAGGCTTCTAAACTGGCAATGCTGACTTTGAGAGGAAGATAAAAGCTCAAAAGAACGGGATTTTTTTTTTACAATTAGTTTCCTGTTTAGTTCCACATTTATAGATGAATTACTTTTTTAGTTAGATGTTCAGGTCAGCAGTTTCTAGTGAAATATAGTTCATTTCAGACATTGTTTTGGGAGGCGAAGCCAGGGTGATATCGGCCGATTGTTTATCTGCTTTTTGCTATTTTAAAAATCCGGTCGACCTCTATTTGACGCGATGTCTCAGGACTGAATTGACAGTTTCTTTACATTTGGCACAACGTTGGATCGAGTTTTTTTCCCCCTGATGTCGGCCAACTGCAGCTTCAACGTTGTATAGTTAACACCCATTTATAATACTTACGTCATAGTTTATGTGCCTTTTTGGATATACTGCTGCTGTTTGTTTTCACAGACAGCTGAGCACAGCAGGTACTCAACTAATTGTTTCTTTTAAGGTTGTGGCAGCAAAAGTCCGTAAGTTAAAAAAAAAAAGAAAAGAGGCAAAACTGGGAAACTTTAAAGCTTTTACCCCCCGTTGACAGCTAGAACAGTTAATATTGGAAGAGGAAATGTGTCTCACCCACCTGAAGCGGCTTTAAGTCCTCGCTAATCTGACAAAGACGCCGCTTCCTCTCCAAAGCACCTCAAAGTAATTTAGAGAAACAAACAGAGGTAGCTGCAGGGAAATAAAGGCAGGATGAAAGCAGAATGTTAATGATTACACCGTGGGACGTCTGCACATCAGCCGCACCTTGAACCAAACCTCGGAAGGATAAACACAAATGAAACTGTACAATCAAATGCAGCCGACAGAAGCCGGTGCAGCAGATGGACCGTCTCGAGTTTAGCATCCATTCAGAACCAGATCCGGCGTAGTTGAAAGAGATCCAGCTTATCAAAGGCTCCCATCAGCCCCGCAGAATATCAATGATTTCAGAAAATGTGAGGAGGAACAAATGCATTCCAGTATTTAGATTGCGTAGCTTTTCTTTTATTCTAATATTGAGGCTAAAAACCCCAGCTGTGTGTTCGACCCGTGGGCTTTAAAGATAGTATGAATCCACGCGTCAGCTGATTAGCAGCGAGTAGCCAACGCAACCCGAGGCAAGCTTCTTCCACCAATCCGTCCTATTTGCTTTTGTATATTTACGTTCTCATTAAAAACAGGGATCTGTCGAGGCTGCCCCCTCGGTCTGCTCTGATCGGTTAAATCCCGTTGTGGAGCTATGACCGGTAACAACCCAGAGACGATCCGATCCATTCCAGAAACCTGAATTAAACGGATGTCATCTTTAGCTTTTGCTCGTGGCGAAATAGAAGGTTCACGTCATTCTTTACTGAATAAGTACGCGCTTTTTTTCATTCGCAAAAATGAAACGGCAGCGGGTTTTAGCTTGCTAGTTAATGTTAGCCAAAGAGTATAGAAGCAAAGAGGTGAAACTCCGGCGCTTTTTTTGCGCTTTCAGTCCAAAATGGCGGAGGTGTAGCTCTGCTGATAAAACACTGAACAAATTAAGTTTCACTTCTCGTCAGTGCAAGTTGTTTGTCAGTAGTAAATAGTGCAAACACATTGATTAGAAGGAAAAAAACAAACTGTGGCGCTTTGTGAGAACCGCTTTCAGTCCATCATTAAATGCCACTCGCTCCCGAAACAACGTGTTTGCACAAAACTCGTGGACTGAAAATACCGCTGATAGCGTCAAAAAAATTGCCGTGAACGTGCCCTTTGTATTTATAGTCTGTGATAACGTTGCTTGGTTTGGTCAGGGTTAGGAAAAGGTGTCGAGGAAGGGCAAAAAAAAAAAAAGGAACGTATGAACATTACAGTAACAAACACATCTATTAACGTTTGTTCCTATTTAATGTTTTTTATGGGAGGTATGTGAACATCCGCTGTTTAACCCCCTTCAAAGGTTGACCAGTATTGTTTTTTTCTGATGAGATAAGCTACGTTGGCCTAAATTGTGTGTGTTTTATTTGGAAATCCGGCCCCTACAATAACTGGTTAATAAACTCCC
This sequence comes from Coranthus polyacanthus, assembly GCA_037367275.1. NCBI lineage: Eukaryota > Metazoa > Chordata > Actinopteri > Kurtiformes > Apogonidae > Coranthus > Coranthus polyacanthus. Next base: position 13,387,686 of record JAPQRN010000011.1, read on the forward strand.
TTTACAAATGCAAAGTAGACTTGAATTAATTGTAAATTGTACGTATAATATGCAGCAAACATGATAATGATAGATGCAAGCAAGTTTTGTTTATGTATTATTTATGTATTTTTCATGTCCACTTTACCAGATCACATTTGCATTAGTTAAATGCAATCTGGTTTATTTATGCGAATATAATTTTAGGCAGAAATCTTAATTCCTAATGAGCAAACTCTTGGGTATCGTGCGTGACAGTTTGTCATTGTTTGGCAGTTTTTGCATGATATTTGTAGAAAAAAGTGTCGGAAGAAAGAAGAAGATGTGCAGCTGCATAAACAGATGTGACTTCTTTTGTTGCTGCGCCTGCATATTCATGTCGTTTCTTCACAGCTGCCAGATTACATTGTGTCACACATGCTTTGCGTCATATATTAGTCATTACACGAGACCCGCTGCTCAGAGTTGGACCATACACTATGTGTAATTGGTTGGAAAAAAAGCCTTTAGATTTGAGACTTACGTACAAAGCCATATCAAACTGCCGGGCAAGATTAGGCTCATATTCGTGGACGATTTCTGGAAAGCCCTCTACAAATCTTAAAGTCTCACTCAAATCTACCAGGTCTCACTCATAAAGAAGATGAACTTCTTCGGTAAATAACGTTGGAATGCAACAACCACCCTCACCTACAGCGGCTGAAAAAAAACGTGGAAATCCCTCGTTGGAGCCAGTGTTTGTTTGGTTCATTCTGGGCTTTTTAGTTGAGGGGTTATTAACTGAATATTAGCTCTGGCGATGCACCTTAACTCTGCATGCCACCTGCTACAAAATGGAAAAAAAGAAGAAGAAGAAGTCCATTCAGAGATGCTGTAGAAACATGGTGGAAACGTGATGGACCGTGACCCACTCCCTCTGTCGATGCAGGTGGTTCATTCAACAAAAACACAATGATTCTACACTAATCAAAGGATAATTATGGAGAATATTATTCTTTCCATTTCTGCACTAAATCCACAGAGTGCGCAACAACTAATACGATAACGTGGGATTTGACAAGACTGAGATATGTGCAAATTCCACAGATCTTAAAAAGTAAAGAGATTGTATGGATGTGTTCTTCTTCTGCAGTGTTGTTATTAAATGCTCTTTTACATGCCTCCAGAGTGCATCTCTATAAGAAAGCGTGTCCATCCATCGCTTGGTCCGTTGAAACAAGAAAAAAGAAGAAAAATCAAGTTTGTCAAGCATGTTTTTCATCAGACAAGTAATCTCATTTGGGTTAGGGAGGGTTAGAGAATATACTTCTCAC
>JAPQRN010000011.1:13392297-13414992 GCA_037367275.1 Coranthus polyacanthus
TAATAAAAATGTATACTGAAGAAAAAAATCTAGAAATACAACCTAATTACATAGGGTTAGTTCATCTTAAGTGTTGTAGAACTATTACGGCTACTACATACGAAAAAACAAAACGACTCATATGAAGACCAGCTGCTGATCATACATGCGAACCCTGTGATCAACAGAGGACTGCAGGGTCTGGCACAGTTTCTAATCCTGACTCAAGATGCAAAAACAAGTTGAGGAAGGTGTCTTTTGTTTAGTTTGGGAATCGGCAGACCTCCGGTGTTTGATACAGCCAGGAAACAGAGAACAATAGAAGTCACGAGTTTCTACTGTGAAAAACAGTAACTTGCATTCAGCGAAAAAAAAATAACCTCAAGTCAAACAATAACCAACAACTCTTCACGTGCATACATGCAATAAATTGAGGAGTTTCTGAAATTTCTATGCATATTGGATATCAAAGTTAATCCTCAATGGGAGTCTCGGTGTGTTCTCCCAAACTTTCAGTGTTTTACTAGTTTGGAAGAAGAAAGCTATGAGGCCATCTGACGTGTAGATTGTTTCTGTGTGACGTGCCAACAAAGTGATTAGTTGAATGAGTTTTGTCACCTGGGAAAAGTTGGAAAGATTTAATTTGGCAGACATTCATGCTGAGAAATGCCTTGCAGATCTGAAAGAATTCACTGGTGGGATATTAGTTTGAAAAATAATAATGACATTCAGGGAAAAAAAAAAAAAAACGAACTGGTGTGAAAAGACCTGCCTTCGTTCAGGTGTCTCACTCGAAATAAGTCTCGCCGTAATCCATCCATCCATCTGCTCCTTCGCGCTGTCTGAGGATTCAAACCGGCAACTTTCCAGCAAACGGGCTGACGGCAGCTTTTGACAGGAGCAACTCCAGAGACAACTTCGGAGGAAGATTTGCATTAGAGTGGCTTCCCTGTTGGGAAATGATGGATAATTACAGACAGTAACCAGCCATTTAACCGATCAGTGTGATTATTGCCCATGTCATTTGCATAATTATCTGCACTTTGCTAAATTGGTTGAAAATGTTGACAGCTGCTATCAGCGGCTTCAGACTCTCCCGCACACAGGAAACGTAGCGTCTGTCATACACACACATTTCTAAGAATACTTAGAAAAGTTAACTTTAGATAAAGAAAGACAGATTCTGCATGTTTTATCCAAATGTCATCCATATTGTGAACACACCAGTCACGCTACGTTATTTAATTCTGTTCCAAGTGATGTTAAACATTAACGCTAGCGTAAGAAAACTAATGAAATGGGCTCTTACAGTTCATAAATTATGGATTTGTCTTAATATGAATATTTCACAGGAAATGTTTGACAGGCTGTAAGTACACAAGTCAACATGAATGCCAGCATTCAAAGATTATAGGCTGTGTGTTTCACATGATGATGTGGAAAAAATAATTACAGCGTTTGAATTCTTACCACTGAAAGGGATTTAATAATTTTTCCTTTTTTTTCCCCGTTATAATAAAAAATAAATTCCCACAGACCCTCTGCAATTACGCCAGCTGACACTGGCTGGTTCTTCAGCTGGGAGCAGGTTCGTCTGTGGAAGACGCTGAGGCTGAAGCGGCTAAAAGGAAAAGTGAAAGCATGACTTTTATGGCTAAAAGGGGGGCAGAGAGTTTTCTGTGTGGATATTAAAGTCTGTAAAGCAGAAATAAATGTCTTCTGAGTTCGTCACGTAACCGAAAAAGGCGCTATTAACCATCCAGCCCAATCTGAAAACATCGGCAGATTCAAAATGCTTAATCATCTTTCGTTTTCGTTCTTGCATTTTTTTTTTTTTTCATGCCGTTTCCACATTTGCTTTTGCCGCGTTAACGTACGTCGCTCTCGTCTTGTCGAGGTTCTCTTTTTCGGCGCGTTATTGTTGCATCCATTTAGGTTGAAATCAGCCTTGATGTTGGAAAGGCATTGGAGGAGGCAAAAATAAAACTAGTTGGAATAATTCCTTTCGAGTGCATTAAAACTATACTGATCACCCTGTTACAAAGTACAGACATTTGTGTTAAAATGTAGGGAGTAAAAGTAAGAAGTAGCACAGATACCTGAGAACTGAAAAGCGTTTTACTATACGGCGGAAGCCACATAAAAAATGAATACCTTAGCAGACACTACATGACACTAAATGCTATTAGATAGTACTTTCCATTGAAACTCGTATCGTAATCGTAGTCTTTAAAGTCAGTTCACCTTCAGAGGCCTGGGTGTCTTTTAAAACAACTCTTCTGTCATTTCCCCTCAGTCTAACCGCACTTAGCTCGCTAGCTAACGTTTGAAACAAAAACTGTACATGTATTTGATAAAGAACTGAATCGTGTTTCATATTTAATCATGTCAATCGCTTGTGAACACGTGAAGTTTTAAACAGAAGCGAAGAAGAAACGGTGACGCCGTCCTTCACGTTTCAAACTCCTGTCTCTTTTTACTCGCGTCCTTCACCTTCGTGTGACTGAAATGATGAAGTTCATTTGCATTTTCTAGAAAGCGCTGCAGCTTCATAAAGTATCTGCAGAGCTGGATGATTACGCTGTTTCCCACCCGTGGGATTAAATGTTTCAAATGTCTTAAACATATCTGAGTCACACATGAGCGGAGAGCTGAGAATATACACTGTGCCTACTTCTGAGCCAATAAGAGCCGTGCATTAGTGACAGGAAAACAATCAGAGAGAAGCTGCGCCGGCCCGGATGGATTTCAGCAGCACGTTATTAATAAAATCTTAATGGATAAATAAGCTAACCATCCCAGCAGGGGGACGCTGAGCCTTCAGAAGAGATCTTCAGAAGATTCATGAATAATAACAACAGACAATGTGAGGTTTCGTGTCAAAGGCAGACGTCTCCTTTTTTATCTCCATATAGAATTAATGTGAATGTCCACTGTGGCTGTTATAACACTTCTTTATAGGTTTTTTTTTTTTCACTCATGGAGATGTTTAAAAGGAGATACAGTTGAAGACGGTAAATATGACATATTACACCCCTGGCTTATGTATTACTTAGCATCTCAAGCAATTATATTTTTAACAAAGCGCCAGTAGCCGCACTTTACGGCTATCTTCGTCACAGCTGGAGAGCAACCCCGGACTCGTTTGGTGGAGCTGAAGCTGGCTGAAGATACCTGCTGTTTGGTAATTGAAAACGCTGAAGGCAACTCCGCAGCAATGAGCTTTTAGAGTTTGTTTAAATGATACACACATACAAATAAACGGAACTAAAAGTTAGCCTGACGAAGGTGAGTAGACCATCAGCCGCCTCAGGTGCCACGCCTGTTAATCTGTCCATACTTCAAAGTACCAACCCCATCTTTCACAGCTTGTTCAGAGCTAAACTGCAACTAAACTTCTGTTTATCTGTTTTATTTTTAATATCTGCTAGTCGTGTCGACGACGTTGCTGAAACATACAAAAGCGAGCTTTGATGTCTCCAGATAATGAGATAAATGAACCCGTTATCGTGAGAAAAAGAGCTTTGTTGTCTCCAGATAAAGAAATAAACTTACTGCTGTGAGAAAAGTAGCGTTGCCACCTCGAGGTGACTAGATAAATGAACTGCTATCACGACAAAATTAGCTTTGTTCTCTCGAGAGATAAAAACAAAAATAAGTAATCGAGCCTCGTTACGTCAAGCTAATGAGATAAATTTACCGCTATCATCTTAAGATAATAAGATAAATTAATAGTTGTCACAAGAAAACAACCGTTACTGTGAGAAAACGAGTTCTGGCATTTCAACATAGTGAGATGAATCAGCATGTTATCGCGAGAAAAAAAATCTCGGAATAACAAAGTTATAACTGGTGATCTCCACAGATAATAATTAAAAAACACTAAAGCTCCATCTGCTAAAAGATGCGGGAAGTGAGTTCTTACAAGATGGACTGTGTTTTAAAATGACAGTAGGGCACATTGTTCTGTGGTAGGCCAGAGCGTTAACGTGCTTTCCGACACAGTACGAGTTAAATGCATTTGATTCCTTTTATCGCACTGCGTTCGAAGTGTTTGTGTGCTTCGGTCCCGGATGTGGTGGACTGTGTGTTTTGCGTTCGTCGGTGACAAATTTATTGATGTTTTCTCGACCGCCCCGCTGTGGTACTGACTGACAAGTTTGGCACTGAGCTGAGCCTGAGGGGACAGTTGCTGGGCCTCAGATTTGACAGCTACACAGCGGCAGAAAAACACTCGCCTGAGGAAACGCAGCTCTACAGTACACTCAGCGGCAGCATGGGACGAGGGAGGAGCTGCATCTGGGGGAGCTGAGCTGAAACTAGAGCAGTAATTGTCTCAGCAGCCCGGCATTTGTGGAGGCGGTGTGTCTTTTAGTAGTGCAGACAGTAGTCGGCAACGGAAGGTGTGTTTCCGTCCGGCTATTTTGGTTAAGCTCTTTGAATTTGTGCATTAAAAAAACACAGAGTGGAAATGCCGAAAATTCGATAGAGACCGGAAATATCACAAAACGTTTTGAGGCATGGCGGAGTTGGAAAAGTTGATATCAAATATATAAAATGAACTGAATTAATAGAAGAAACATTATATACGTGCTATATATGGCCATTGGAAACGATGGGCAGGTTTTAGGATGGTGCAGACCACATTCTTGAAGGTTTCAACTCATCTCATGTTGAATCTTTGGTGTAAACTCTCGCCTTAAACAAATGCACACCTCAACACCCCCGTTCACGCATACACTACAAGTGGACAGAGCCACTATAATGTCACCCGTTGGTTTTTCATCTGCTTTTCTGAAGCCAGGAGTGATCATATTTGGACACAAGCGCAGACCTACGGGAGCACAAGGGCCGATGGGTAAGCTAATGCTAAGCTTACTGACGGCGAAACGTTAAACTTCATCAAACATTTGCGAAACACAGTCATTAACCCCAACTATAGTCGAGCTGTCTGCCAAGAAAAAAAAAAGTTTTATCCAATAAGCAGTCCAATTCAACAAGCGAGTCGATCGATCGAGGTCCCGCACAGCAGCATCAGATCTTATTAACGGAAAAACAAGTCAAAGACGGACCAGAACGCTGTAGGGTCCAAATAAAATGAATCAGACCAGAAGGACTCCTTGAAAAAAAAAAAAAAAAAAGACTATTGAGAAGTTCAATGTATGTCGAGAAGAGCAAAATTCAAAAGTTTTATTAATTTTATTTCAGCAACAACTCTCCAATTTACATGAATACATGTTTGCAAATTATCCTCAGTACAAATATTGACCTAATGTAATGAAAAATAGAGAACTGATGAGGCTTAGAATACAGATACTAATGATGATTAGCTCCTGGGGCCTGACCTTAAAAAAACTAAACTAAAATAAAGTATTTAGAGAAGAACTTTAAGGATTTTCCAAGGATTTCCGTGAATTTGAAAGACGTTTTCACATTAATTTTTAAAAATAAATCCATGAGGTGATTTGGGAAGGCTAGGTGGAAGGCCCTTTTATATTTAATTCAAAGCCTCATTTCTCACACTGAGATGGTGTTCCAATAGTAATATTTTACTAGTCCCGTGATTGGTGAAATTTTCCAGTGTATTTACTTCCCACTCCAAGGAGCAGCCGAAGGCCAGCTGCAGAGTTTTCAAGGTTTTACATTGAAATCGCTTGTGACAGAAGCGGAGAGTGTCCGTGTACAGCCGTGGGAAATGAATGTTACATGTTCCGACATGATGATGGATAGCAGGAAACAGCTGGCTGACAGCTGTAGGCTGAAAAATGGAAATGAAAGTGCAGTCACGTATTCAGACCACATCTGCTGGGTTTGGGTTGTTGTTATGATCCAGTTGCCATCACGGACCCGCTATGAATTCAAATTTGACCAGAAGTCACCTGTCCTGCTTCTGGCTGTCATTTGTCCTGCTTTAGAACTCCACTGAACTGTAATAATCATTTAATGTCGCACATAAAATTTCTGCTATCAGTCGTCGTGAGAGCAGCCGGATGAGCAGTGGTCGAATAGAAAGGACTGAGTGTGACCTATTTTTCAGTGCACCGTTAAATACATTTTAATGCAACATTTTGGATCAGTTTGTATTTCAAATGCGTTCCTGCATCAGGTTCAGTCTCTTTTTTCTCATTAAAACCTTCGCAGTGTCCTCGCTGCCAAAAGCTTACTCACATTTTAATGGTGTTTTATCTCTCCCTGACCAATTACTGAGTAAAATAAGCGTGATTGTCTGTTTTTTCGGTTTGCGAAAGCACAGCATTATATTACAGTTTCATTTCTGATTTACATGTTTTTCTGCAGCACTATAGAGTATCCCGCATCTCATATTGCAGCTTCTATTATACTAGACACATCAATAGTGGTGTGCATATGGATTCTGAAATATTGATACTTCTGATCCAAACGATATCTGTTCAAGGATCAATTTTCATATTAAAAGATCAATCTAAACGCAACAGGGGACGCCTTAATTCCCAGTTGACAGGAATTACTTCTCCTTCTATCTGTCATGGTCATATGTGAACTACAGCTTGATTATGAATGTGTCAAGGCTTCCGTTTTTTGTGTTGATGTTCAAACAACGGGGTCCTCGGATGTCTTTTTATTCAAATGGACTAATACGCGAATTTGACGACATCAATACCCGAACCCCTGAATGGATTTAATGTACCATGAACTAATCAATGGCCAGATTTTGAAGTTATAGATGAGTTAACTGAAGCTATGCTGCTAATTTTGCACAGCATCGTCTCGTGTCAACTTGTGTGGACCTTTTATGAGAGTGACAAGAATAACATTAGGATAGTGTAGCTAAATGACATGTCCAACAACGGAGAGGTTTTGGGTTTTAAAGCAAGGAAAGTTGGACGAAACGCTGGCTGTCGGTGAGCTCTGTAGAGCAGCTATTAAGTGCAGAGGTAACACAACAAATGTTAACATACTTACCACTAGTGAGACAGCACAAGTGAAGCGTATGTTGGTGATGAAGACTGTGGATGCTACAGCTAGCGCAAGCAAAAACACACAAGGCAAAGACTTTTTCCAGCCAAAACTTAGCCACGACTTGGTGAGATCCAAGGTAATCACAGCATCTATACTTTGTGTTATTACCAAGGACTTGAAACATTACGGCGCATTTGAGAGTGAGGCCTTTTGTGATGTGTTAAACACTTTAGAGCCCACGGCACAAGATACCAAGTAGACAGCGATTCTCCGACAAATGCTTAAGTTAAACAAGAGTTGGCAAATGCAGAACGACTGGCAACAAAAACCGATGCCTGGACATCAAATGCAGCCGATTCCTACGCAACAATCACAGCCACGACATCTGGGATTCCCCCCGGTCTTTTATGATATATATCTATTTAATGAAATTGTATTAAATCCACCAGGTCACCCATGTTAGGGTTACATCTGAGCCAGGTTTATACTGATGTAGTTTAACATGTTTAACAGAAAGGAGGAGATGTTCCCTTTCAGATCATGTCTAATACATGCACACTTCTTGTGTTCTAACCCTAAGGCTTCATGAATAGTGAATGTTAAAAGGATAAAACGTATCGCTCCTGAATCCTATCAAAGCCTCACGTATCTAGATGCGTATCGAATCATCTTAAAACGGACAGATGTACACCCCTACTTAACACATTTCAAACCGTAAATTCAGGATATTGGATTTTAGACTTCTGAAGAATTTTTAAGGCTCTGCAGAAACCCCGGAGACACTCTTCATATCGGAAGGAAGGGAAAATCCACCTGTGCGATAGTTCAGGTTGGACGACTTGTTGAATTTAAGGGATTGATGGGAAACTAGTCGGGAATTGTCACAAATATCCGAACGGCACAGTGTAGGAATCAAAATAAACAATGTTCAAAGTGACCAGTGGAGCTTTTTGTCGTGAAAAAAAAAGAAAGAAAGAGAGAGAGACAGATGGTCGCGAGCCATGTGAAGATTGAACAGACACCCTGATTATTACTTCATCCTGGAACAATATTATTGACTGACACAACAGAAGGAAGAAAATAACAGATAAAACGTGGAATCAAAGAAAGGAAGACGGAGCAGGGAGAGGGAAAGCGAAGCTGAGGGGGGGCAGGGTGGCAGCTATTGATTGATATCTATGAGGGATTGGAGTGTGACAAGGAAATAGAGGAGTAGATTGAGAGCACAGTGGAGACACAGAGTAATAGCTTATTCGAGTCAATTTATTCCCAGTCGTCTTGAGTTGATGGGATAACTGCTGGCGTTGAGTGTGGACTGAGTCAATGGCTTTGACCCTTATAACCAAACACCGGATTCCAATTTGAGGCTGAAGCGTAATAACTCGGGACTGAATCGCGGGCCGCGAGTGACGGCAAGCAATTTTCCATGACCGCAACTTGTGACATAATGCGGGGAAGAAATCAAAGAGCTGATGGATCAAGAGAAGCAGTTATAAGACGGTAACAAAGATATATTAACAAAGAACTCTCATCAGGTTTCAGCTGAGCTTGTGTGGCTTGACCTGCCGTACTGTACCGAGGTGTCTGCCCAGAGGCCTGAGAGCAAAGACAAAAGCTGGTTCTCAAATCTGACGATGAAGACTCGATGGTTTAGAGAAATAAACTGCAGAAGAACTCACGTTTTATATTGAACTTGAAGCTTTCAAGCTTTCAACACTGTAATTCAAGTGGTGTTGGGGGACGAAACAAGAATTCTACCCACATCTGTGGATTCTTTGACGCCGACTTTGACTCACCACGGGTGTTTTCTGACAGGCAGGTTAAATACGCGATCGACAGCTGTCATTTCTGCTTTGGTCCGAGAGGAGAGAGCTGCAGATGGAAGGCGTGTATTTTGTAAATGCTGGCGTTTTCCCCTCTTATTTCAGCTCCTGGTCCTTTAATTACAACACTGCAGCAACTGGCCTCACGCACGAATCGATGTAAAAAAACATTTTTATCTCTTATTTTGTTTGTACCATTTTAGTTTCCGTTAGTAGTAGTACATAACTAGCTCGAGCGTCATTTGTATGTTCAGGAATTGACTCGTTTTAGCTTAGAAGAGGTGGAAAAGTTTGTGTATTGATAAATGCAAAATGATTTCAGTGGCCAAAGGTCAAAGGTCACTGTGACCTCATGTCTGTCAATTCTTATGCGCATGATGTCTCAGGAAAACTGAGGAAATTTCTTCTAACCTTTCACTTGTACGCAAGGACAAAATGCAACGATTTTGGATTAAACTGGATAATAATTCAATGACTTAAGTTAAGTAACATTAACTAATTCATTCTTGACGACATTTAAGTTCAGGGTAACTCACTCAAAAGTCACACATTTGTTCCTTGAAATAGCTGCATTTCTAAATCTTTGAGGTGCTGTATAAGACATGCATCTCATTCCTTTTGTTGGGCTCTGAGCTCCTCTACAGATTTGACAAGACATTTACATTTCAGTCGGATCGGGCTCTTTGTCTTTGTGGGTGTGGTTAGTCTGTCTTCAGAAAAATGGAGGCGGCAGTCATTGAGTTCAGGCGTATGACGAGTCACCCGGTCATTAAAGAGAAGAATGAATTCATACACAGTTTGAATTAGGTCGTCATCCCGACTTTAGAAATTAATTTGCTTCATGACGACTGTAGCTCAAGAGAGCTTCATAATGACCTTTACTGGATAACATCTTCAACGCGCCACTCTGCTTTAAATGCAGCCTCATCTTTAAACCATACGTGAGAAGGGTCCGGTACGTTAGTTCTGCCATCAGCCATCAGGAGGTTCACTAGAGTGGAAATAAAACTCACTGGAGAGTAAAATACCGGGTGTGTCACTCATTGTACTTCAGCTCCTCCATGAAGAGCAATTAATAGCCATTAGTGTTAGCATTATATGTGGAAGGTGAGAAGTGACAGAATTCTAACTTGCGAAAAGCATAAAGTGACCTCCCTAATCAGGTTAAAGCTGTCTAAAGGACACACAAAAGGCTGAGGTAACACTGAACAATCATCACTGGGATTTTATTTTATGAGAAAGACGAGCAGGTTTTTTTGTTTTTAGTTTTGTTAAGTTTGTGGACCGATGTTCGAGATCAAGAAGTCCACTGAACAGTCGTGTGCTACCAGTTAATCACAATGCACACTTCTATTGCTTTGATTTAATACATTCAATTATAAAAAGCTGCTATTTTGTGTTATTGTCTGATCTCAATCACTGCAGGTGCGTGTGTCCGAAAATCTCAGCCAAACTGTCATTTGTAGAAACTTAAATGCGCTGCAGGAAGGCAGTGTTTACACAGTAAAAGCCCTGTTAAGCAAAGAATGGTTTCTAGCCACTGCAACAATAGTAGGCTTTTAATTTGAAATGGTTAAGGAAGTGCTGAATTTGTATTAAACAATGTAGTTCACAACGGGAACAGACCAAAACAACGTTTTGTGCCAAATAAGACCGTTTCTACTTATTAATTAGAAATGAGAAATAAAGGCCCCAGACACTATTTGTGGAAATATGGTAGTTATGGAATTTATGTCACCTGGAACAATAAACTCATTTTTGACTTTTTCACATGGAAACTTTCATGTCCTTGATTTTCTTTGTGTGAAATCTTGTAGTAAGTTAATGGTAAAATCCGAAAGCTCTGCTCAAAATGCTTTTTTTACTCAGCTAACTTGGTTTTAATATCATATTCAGTGGTTTTAGATGTTGGCTCTGTGTTACCTTAAGGGTTTTCTATCTGCGTGAAAACCGATTGAGCCCGTTTTACATTAGGTTCGGGAAATTTGCAGCGGCTTTCGTTCCGTGTTTCTGGACAAAACACTAATCTTAGTTCACTAGATCAAACATGCATTATTCAGCAGTTTCAAACTTTTCTCTCATCTCTTTTCTGACACTATCAACTATAAGAATTTATTTGTTCGTTTTGTTGGCAGGAAATTAGTTCCATAGAGATGTACCACTAGACACACATTATAACATTTTTACCCGTCCCTATTTATTTAAATTTTCAGTAAAACACTGTGTGCTTTATGAATAACATTGACTTTGACTTACCTCCGTGTTGTACTTCTTTGGCCAAAGTCTTTAAAACCTGCAAACAATGACATGATACAGTATCTGAGTTGAAACCTCAGTGTAAGAGTCTTTGCTTCCATTCGCTCAACATCCCTAAACAACAGACAGTTGTTACTTAACTTTGTGTCCTATGATAAATTAATGAAGGGGTCATGGAACAAAATGTGTATAATGTCGAACTGAATCTAGCAACAACAAAACTGCAAAACAAACAACTGCTTTGTTTTCACCCTGTGCTGCAGTAGGTTGAAAAGTTGCAAGTTGCATAATACGATCTGTTCAGAATAAACCCATTAGATTTGAAACGGAAGAGCTACCGTGCAAATAAACCACGAAACCCTCACGCACGCGTGACGAACTGCTAGCATAGGAGTTAGCCAGTCAGATGGACTCATTTTAATCTTAATATATACAAGATTACAAAGAGTCCAGGGCAGGTTACATTTACTTCATGGTGGAAACCTCTCAATGTCAGGTCACCGGTGACCTATTTTAGGGTTAGGATTGGGGTTAGGGTTACATTTGAGCCATGTTTAAACTGATGTAGTTTAGATTGTGTTTCAGTCACATGTTAAATAGAGAAACTAGAGGATGGTCCCTTTCAAATGAAGCCTAATAACATGCATGTTGGACTCACACTTTTTGGCATTAGGCTTGTTCCCAGAAAAGAGCGGATGTTATAAAGTTAAAACATTGACTTAAAAGCGCACACAGTAAGAAAGAGCCCAGCCCGTTGTTTGTGCTTGAGAATAGTACATTAGTTGTTGGGCACGAGTAAAGGCCAACATTTTGTGCTTGGTTACAGTCTTTCACACAGCCAGTATTTACACAGAATTATACAATGTACAACATTACAGCCATGTTACAAAGCAGTTTACATTCATGTTTGATAAAGGTTGAGCAGCATCTGTCCTCCTGTCACAAACACCATCAGTACACATCTGTTTTTTTTTGTTATTAATCAAATTACAGGAAAAAACAAACAAACAAACAAACAAACAAAAAACAAGCTGCAAAACAGACAAGGAATATTTAATAGATTCATAAAGACAGTTTGATGTAATGTCGTACAAACTCACTGATTGGAAAGTCTCCAAAGTCACCTTCATGTTATTTGTAGCATATGAACTTAACTTATTAACTGTTCTACAGCCCTGTTTAATTGCCATTATATCAACTTTGTTCAAATCTATTTTAAATGATTGTGCTTGAATGATTGCAGTACGCAGAATTCGAACATGCTCAGCTGCTTGCGTGAAGTTTGTCTTTGGAGTCTGCGCTTTGAGCTAGTCGTTCATTGACGTTCGCTAACTCCGTTTCTAAGCTGACGATATCAAAGAACTTATGTTGACAAGAAACTGGAGCCAATTGTTCGTTCCATTGCAACACCAGCAGCAGCAGAGTTACTTCTCCGTCATGTTGACTGGAAGTGGTTGTCAAAAAATAACCACAGTTTGTCTAGACTCTTGTGCAAGTTATAAAAAGTGACACCTTCTTGTACGCTAGCTACCATTATCTTAGAAATGGAATTAGTCGACATTAACAAATGGCCCACTCCCAACACAACACAGACTCCAAAGTATGAATCTTACATATTGAACCGTTATCTATATGTCCTCTGGTTATTTTCAGCCACTTCGGTTCAGTGCTAACCAAGCTAGTCTTTATGCTAGCCGTGAAATAAGTTGCTAATCCTGTTATAATTTGTTTAACAGGAACTTAGACCTACAAATACAAGTTAAATGTTTTATTTTGGATTAAGTAATTCTGTGGAAACAAATACTGGAAAATAAATTCTTGTTCTCCAAACAAGCTACTAGGACATTTTTTAAATTTACTTTCAGGCAACACATCAGATGCTAGCACCCAATCATGTAATAATGTCCACTGAAATTTTAATGCTAGGAAATGTAAGGGTTTGCCTTAACCTAACAGAAATGTAATGAAACCAAATAATTCAATAGCTTCACCAATAATAGCTTATACGTTTTTACAGATAATAGCCTAGCTTATCACATTATTGATTGGATCAACAGCATCTTCTGATGGCTTCAAATGTAAGGTCCACTCTGATGTCATGACCAATGCGCAACGTACCACTTAGCATCTGTTCAGATTCTACGTAACGGCATGAGTTTACATTTCCACGAAAAGGATTAGTGTCAGATGTTGCCGTTTTCAGTCACCTAACCTGACACGAACAGTTTTGTACATTTGCACACTTTACATTTCAGAGAAAAAGGCATACATTTTAGACATCAAACTGTCTTTATGAACCTGTTCTTTTTCTTTTTTTTTTTTTAAATCTAACCTGCTTCCACCTTTAAAGCTGCTTAAAACTCAAAACATCCAACACATAAATCCAGGAACGCCATTAAACTAAAGCACATTTTGGTCATTTGTGTACAAAGTAGTGATGTTTGAGTCAGGGTTGTGTTTGATTGAAATATGGCCTCACGACAAATTTCAGCTGCTTTTAAATGAAGTGTTTAACACATTTAAGTTGAGTCAATACAAAATGCTGAATTGAGAAGATATAACAGCAACTTCCCTCTGTATTTTCTCACTTCTTCAGTGGTAAAGCATGCATTTATTGGAGAAATAAAAAGTAGACAGGAGGCAGATGAGTGGCCAAAATGGGGACAAAGATAAACAGCTGCTAAAAGGAACAGAGGGATTGTGGGATGGCTTGTTGGGGGGAGACTGACGGCTGATTGAGGGATTTAAAGAGTAAAAGACAAGAGAGGGACACCGAGTCCAGAACAGACTTTATCAGCAGAGGACTTGACATGTGGGTGGTTTGGCTTGTTTTTTGATGAGAGATTTCAATATTGTCTTTCAATCTAACAGCTGCCGTGGCGTTCGTCTGCACCGTGAGAAGGTGTTTCAAGCCATCACTCGGCTGCCGTGTTTACAGTAAATTAACGTGTTGACACAGATCCTGCCAGAGGGAAACTGAGGGATGTAATTACCATTTAGCAATTAATGTTTAAATACAAAATGAAGAGACCTGTGGTAATAACATTGTGAACAATGGTATTCATTTGTGTATGCGTTGTGGAAACTGATGGTTTGAATGAAAAAGCGGAGCTGCTGCCTGACTGTTCTTTAGTTCCAGCCACAAATTTGAAATGATTTAAAGTTTGGGACCAAGTTTAAAAGTCAAACTTTGTCTTTTGCAGTGTTCGGTGATGGACGGATGAATAAATGACAAAAAATAATGAAGTTTCTGAGAAGAAATGGGGAAAAAAATCAAAGTCTCAGCTCCCAGTGAACCAAAAACAGAAAGAACTGAGTGTACATCTGTTAGCGGTGATGTTTGAATCTCCTGGGTCCAGCTGTACTAAAGTAATCTGATCACATTTCAGCTGTTGGGATTGGATCAGATCAGGAAAATGAGAGAGAGAACAAAAACACATTCTAAGAACAGATTACATTGCATAATCCAGTCTTGCTTTTGATGGGGATCATATCTTCAGTATGTGTTGTTCAGAACCTTTCGGTAAGACGTGGATACATGTGATCCAACAAATCAGGACAATCCTGATCCCAGTAGAAGGCTTGATTCAAGACCTTCATGTAATACAACTTTAACTTCTTTTTAGACAAATAATACAATATAAATGTAAATACATGTATTTATTTATACCAGCCTGGATTTGGTCTCTGGATTTGATCTTAAAAAGTTTGTATTAGTGATTGACCGATATGTTTTTCAAGGGCTGACACCAGTTATTGGTAACTAATACAGTTGCAGTAATACACATTTTAAAGTTAACTTTTACAATAACTCCAACACAGAACTTTGAAGAAATACCTTTGGGCAACTCTGGATGGATTATAAATGATAAATTCTTTTGAAAGAAATTACAAAAAAGTAATACGGATTACCTGATCCTGCATAGCATAACATGGCATTTCCAAATTCTGAGGCGAAGTAGGTAGGTCTTAGAATAAAAGACCAAATAGACACTTCTGTAACTGAAATAACTTATTATACATGCCTATTTATTTATTTTATTTTATTTTTTTGCACTCATCTTTGGGGTTGGGAACCAAAATTCATTTCCAAATCATAATAAATCCAAAATGCCAAGTACCAGGTCCCCATAAAAAAGTAAAGTCTGAATTTCAATTGTGCAGTAACCGTTATCTGCAAGGACCGGTAACGCAACGGTGTGTCCATTTGTTTTGATAAAAGCTGACATGCATGGCTAATGTTTTTAATGCATAAGTCTATGGATCATCTGTTGTTACTGCATGCATTTAGTAAATACTACTTACTTTGTGAATCTTCAGTTAACCTTTAAAAGCAAGAGATATATTTGTTTTCTAAACATTTGACTTCTTTTTCAGTGGTTTGAAGTTGAAACAGGGAATGGATAAAAACCTGAATTGATAAGCAAGAACCACAATTAGAACTGATAAAATTCAAACAACACCCAATGAATCAACATCAGATACGTTCAGGCAGGCAAACTGAACACACAAAGCCTTCGACAACACTGCAAGCTTATAGGAGGACTTTAACTTAACCCTCCTCAGTTTCCGTGTGATTTGGAGACAAAACAAAATCAAGGGAGAGGGTGAAACTACAAAACAAAAAGGGGTCATTTGAAAATAAACCACTTCTCTCCAACATTCATTTTGTCTGCTTTGAGTAAGAAATCTTTCTCTGCTATTTGAGGCTAACCCAATGGCTTAACATCTCTTCATTTTCGCCTCATTTGCTGATTCTCTTTGATGCTTTTTTTTTTTTTTGGCCTCTGTCACCTTCTATATCCTCTCCTCTCAGTCCCCTTTAAATCTGAATCTCTCCTCTCCATTTTGTCTCATTTGTCCACCTCTATTTTCCACATTAAATGCAGGCTTCAGCTCTCATAATATGGTCTGAGATTTCACAAAGCTTGCATCATGCAACTCTGTCCTCCTTTTCGTCCCACAAAGCCATCTTTTTTTGGCTTTTCTGACGCCTGCATACTGTTCATTAAGACAGAAAACGTGGACAATCAGCTTTCTCCTTAAATCATGCAAAACAGTCCTAAGATGAACCATTCGTCGTCCTTTTAAGCCACTCTTACACAGCTTCCGGCTTCAAGCTAAATGCTTCACATGAGGAATTAAAATGGAATAATATGGAGTTAATTTCCTGCCAAAACCTAACAAACAAAACAACCCATTTTACAAATGCCGTAGAACTCAGCTAACAAAGACAATTTGGTTTGCAAACTCAAAACACATAAACTAATGCATTTTGTTTTGTAAATATAAAACATACCTTTCAAACAACAATGCACATGTTTCAGAAACAAATACAGCAAGTCCAAAAAAAAAAAAAAAAACATTCTGCAAAGGCAAAAAAAGTCTTAAAGGTTCAGTCTGTAATCTTTAGTGACATCTAGTGGTTAAATTTCAGATTGTAACCCTCCCTTTCAGTGACGTGAACCCCCCCTGAAAATACAGTCAGTGTTTGTTAATAATAATAACTCTGGTCGACATTCAGACATAGTAGATGATGCTAATTCACCTTAATGCTGGATGTCACGTGCTATAAAACAAAAAAGAAGAAGAGGAAATCAGTTCTGAGTGAGTATAGAAACATGGCATTGCGACATGTAAACATAAACTACTCCATCTAAGTTTGCGTTATTATACACGAATGAACACATCATTCTGACTATCGTATTCCATTTCTCCAATAGATGCCCCTAAATCGAACACATTGCACCTTTAAAGCCAGTGACTCCCTGGACCCAAATAAGGAAACAATTGTTTCATCGAAAACCCCGAGCTTTTGCTTCCACCGTTTACAAAACATAGAAAACATCTTTTAGGGAGGAGAGAGGAGGATCTGACATTCTGTGACCACCGGATTAACATCTACCCTGACTGCAGCTGGAGCTTGTACAGAATTCAAAATTGGTGAAATCGGCTGTCTACAAAAAGTACATATGCTTTAGTCTCTGCCATCCTCCTTGTCTCCGTGTATAGTGAAACATTGCTTTTCAACAGCCCTTGAAGAGGCCCAAGCATTTTATGACCATCACGTCGAGGACTGAGGTGAGGCTGGCTTCATGACTAGCACCCGTGACACTACTCTTAGAGGCAGGCGTTATTTAACTCGAAGAGCTGACTCACTTTTTTCCTTTTGTTATGGGGTTGACAATATACAACATATAAAAGCTGTAGTGTTATTTGGTTGGTACGTTTTGTATTTGTTTAACAAAATGCATTAGTTTGTTAGTCATGTATTTGCAAACCAAACTTTGTTAGTGAATCATAGGGCATTTCTAAAATGTGTTTTGCTGTTTGTAAAATTTTGGCAGGAAATTAGCTCCATACAATAAAGCCCTATTTCCACCAAATTTGATAATAAAAGTTGTTATGAAGTCAGTTTTTTTTTCCCATTTCATAATGTTCAGGAATCGAATCTTTATCCAGAAACAATCTAAGTTTGCCATTAAGTGCTGCAAACACTTTTTTAGTGTTGTAAATGCTTTGCTGAAAGCTTAACTTTAATCGCTCAAATCCCCACAAAAAGTTGCCGTCTGTTGTGGAGTCGGCCGTCATAATGACGTTGCATCCTCGCAGCGGGAGAAGTCCTTGAGTCAGTCTCATCTTCTCCTTCCTGTCATTCTTCTCAGTCTAATCCCGACTTGTCTATTTTGGCGGCCTCTCACTCTGTTTCTATTTTCTCTCACATCTTTATCTTTCCAAGCCATTTGGAATCTCTTCTTGCATCTTTTGTCTTCTGAGGACTTCTCTTGCACTCGTTACCTCCTCCCTTTGGCTCTCAGACGTCAGTAGCGTTCAGCCGGGTCGACACCACATCTTGGGTTTCCAGCACTATCTTCTTCGCCCTCCCTCCTCCACCACCACCCCCTCCTCCTCCTCCTCCTCCAATGGGGTGAATGCTGTCCAGCCGACCACTCCTCCCCCTCTCACCTCCCTTGCTGCACTTGAAGACGGCGACGAAGGCGGCTCGGTAGTTGCGGTTCATCCAGCCGTAAAGCAGCGGGTTGGCAAAGGTGGAACACATGGCAACCACGTGGAAGATGGTGTAGAGCAAGCGGTAGTCGCGCATGTCCAGCACCGAGCTGTCGATGTCCGTGGCCAGCTGGAAGGCATGGAAGGGCAGCCAGCTGACGGCAAACACCACCACCATGGTCACCAGCATCTTGGTGGTCTTGCGGCGCCGGCGATGGCGTTCGGAGCCAGCGCTGCTGCTACCACCGCTCTCCGCAGGACTGACATGGCCGCGGAGTTTGGACCAGATGTGGGCATAGGCAAAGGAGATGATGGACAGTGGCAGGAAGTACTGAAGGATCAACATGGAGATACTGTAGATGGTGCCGTCGGTGTTTTTACCAGGCCACTTCTCCGTACAAACCTGAGACGCAAGACAGAGAGAAGAAGAAAGTTTAAATTTGGTCTATTCATCTGTTGGGGTTAGCATACTTTCTTATTAATTGTTGGGAGTACCATTCAGATTCTTTAAGCCCAGGTCAGACCAAAGATTGACAAAATCAAAGGTTGACCAAAGACAACGAAACCATTTTACAACATTGCAGGTAAAGGTTGCAGCAGTGTGAACTGACCCATCTCAGTTTGTCAAATTGCCAGAGGCTGGTTTTACAATGTTGCGCTGTATGGTGTGCATTTTTTTTTCAGTATTTATGGGCTGAAATTCACCTGTTGGAACAAAGCATAGCTTTATTATCAGATGTTTCAACTGGTAAATCCTGTTTCGATAGTCCATAGACTGCATATAAAAAGTGGGTGGAGCTACCACCACGTCTCTTTTGGACTGTGGTTTTAAAGCCAGGAGTTTGTGTCTCGGCCGCCATCATGTTTACTCTTTGGAGCCAGAAGTGACCATATTTGGACGAATGGGTGGAGCTTGGGGAGCGCGACGTGTGATGATTGAGCTAAAGCTAAAAGCTACTTTTCTTAGTAATGGTGAATTTCATCAAACACACAAAGTCATTTGACAGCCTTATTAATGTAACTTATTAACTACGGGCAAGTCAATAAACTGAAGCTTTGAAAGTCTGATTCGGCAGGGAGTGAGCTGTCAATCACACCTGTCAATTAAAGTCTAACATCAAAGCTTTCTACTCGTCCTAAGATCTTTTTACCAGATCAATAATTTAATGATGTACTATCAGAACACTTAGTAGAATGAGACCAGAATGACTACTAGAAAAACACTGACTTAATATTTTTACAGTGAAGTTCTATGTTGCCAAGGATTTTTGGAGCAGCATCTAGTGGCCATCAGTGTTATTACACTTTAAGATACTTTCGCAGTTGTTTGGTATTTACTTGTAGTCTTTCTGATCAGGTGGACACAGGTTATGCTAAGAAATTACGAAAGAAAAACATGTTTATGTATATTGCGAACATGCAAAAACGTACTAACTGAACATTAAGTGGTTTCTTTCAACACACCACAACTGGAACAAATCCAGTTAAAATGTTCGAACGAGCGCAGAGGACGGAGTGAAGCAGAGCAGGCGATCGAAGAGTCGAAGAGAAGAGGAGGAGATCAGAAGAGGTGAGATCAAAGGTCCGATCAGGAGTGAGGCTGTCAGGTGAATGTGTGTGTGTTTACCTGGATGGTGTGTCCTTCCAGAGTGAAGGAGCCATACTCTCTGAAAATGGCCAGGGGGCTGGCCAACACGGCGCTCAACACCCAGGTCAACGCTATAACCCCGAAACACACATCTTTACGCATCCTCGTCTCCAGGTGGTACACGATACACCTGAAACACAAACACAGCAGGCCCGAGTGAGACTCTGAAAGAAAATTAAGCAGAACAGAACCGACCCTTTAATTCAATCAAACTTCATACAGAAAAAAAAAACACTATCACAAAGAAGGCAATTTTGAATAATTGGATTTCCTCTGAAAAAACAGATCATCAAAACACCAGGAATCATTATGGTAAATAGCTTTTAGACTACAAGATGCTTAAACTGATTATGTTGTCCTTAATTTCACCATAGTAATTAATGTCTAAGCCAATAATTGTTGTTGTCTTTTTATGTCAGGGCTGGACTGTGAAAATGAAATTGTGTTTTTTTTTCCCCTTTTTTGACATTGGCCAAGAGCTGGACAAGATTTGCACATTGTTTAGGAGGCGATTTGAAATGGTATCACTCACTTATTTATTGTTAATCTGTTTTGTATTTTCAAACCAAATTGTGTTTGTTAATCACAACACATTTGCAAAAGACTTTGTCTTGTTTGTTTTTCAAGCTCTGGCAGGAAATTAGCTCCACAGAATAAAGCTCTACTTTGACCAAATATGATTTCAAAGTCATTTTGAAGTAATTTCTTTTTCCGTTTCATAATGTTTAGGAATCAAGTCTTTACCCAAACACAATCTTAAGTTTGTTTATGTTAGTGTTTTGAATCATTCACCAAAAGCTCAGCTTTAATCACTCAAAAAAAGAAATGCTGTCTGTTGTGGAGTCGGCTGTTATAATGAGGTTGTATCCTCACAGTGGGAGAAGTCTTTAGTTGATCGATGATCAAGAACGATTGTGACTGATGGTTCGCTGTGTATGTGCTCACTCACAACAAACTCTGTGTAACACAGAAGCCTTAAATCAGAGTAAATCATTCTATCAGACAGACGTCTCTTGTAAATTGGTTGGAAAATGAGAATTGTGCAACTTTTCCTTTTGTATCAATCAAAAAAGTTGGAGCACAATGTATTTTAGTTCATTTGTCTCACTTGACATTGCACACACCTGCAACTTTTGTAAAACAAAACTAACAATAAAATATGAAAGATAAAAGCAAAAATTAAGGTGAGAGAGAAGGAAAACAAAACGTAACGCCACAGAGACAAAGACAAAAGAAAGGAAGAAAACAGGAACGAGTAAATGAACAACAAAACGTATCGAAATCTATCTCAATATGTCTGGAAACAGGTACCACAAGCATGGCTTTAAACTCCAGAGAGTTAATTTGTCCCAGATTATCCTGGACAGGAGGAAACAAAAGGCAAACAACAACAACAACAACAACAACAACAGATTGTGGATGATGTAGAGCACTCTCCGAGGACCCCAGTGTTTGTAAAAGAAGAGGTAAAAGTTGAGTCGGAACTTTATTTAAATGGCGGTATTTAATCTTTAAAGCAAACACTTCATGTTTGACCCCAGACACCCAGCTGCGATTATGTGCTGGAAGTTGTCTGCGGGTTTTTAAATCAGGTCTGCAGGGTCTCTCAGGTTGAGTCGGTGTCTAAATTAGTCAGTTAATCCTCGGCGTGTTCGTACTGCTGTAACACCTACACCCAAACTGCAGCCTCGCGGTGCTGTTAGAGCGGCGCGCCGAGGCCATCAGAGTGGGCTCCATCTGCAGCTCAGGCTTTAGTCTGATCCTCTTTACCTGAGAGCTCCTGCATTAATGCGAACATGACTTTAATATTTAACATTCAGGCTCCAATATAACACCGTCCTGGGAAAAAAAAAACAAAAACGGAGACAAATCAGTGAGGAGACATCAGCTGTCTTAACATATATATTTAGGGATATATTTGTGCATTACAATAGGAACTTTTGATGCATGTAAATAATGTTTGACATCTCCCTTTATGCATTTGTACACATTACAGAATATACTCTAACGCGTTCATACCGTCTGGGCGCCATATGCTGTGTGGTGACTTAAAGTTTTTCTATCTTATTTTATATATTATCTGTGTAAACGTTGCGACCGTTGAACTGGTTGCCGTTTTGACCGGTTGCTCCTGGTTGCTGTGCACACCATACCAACCAACCAGCCACTATGTCTGACACGGCTTAAGGTCCTCAGTCTCAGGTGCTACGTGAGGGAGCGGAGACTTGGCTGAAAGGGATATGGATATTATGTAGGTTTTGTGGAAGTTGTGAGAAGGACAGTGATGGAGCAGTTGGACGGAACTCCTGTCACTTTGAGGCTCGTAGCTCAAATTCTGTAAGTCACTGGGCTTTGGGAGCCGTATCGTAAAGGTGTAGGGCGAGGTAGACGCCGACATTTGTATGGAAGAAGAAGAATCAGACCCACACATTGGTATGCGTCTGCTTGTGCTCGCCAGTTTCTATCGAGTCAAATCACGTCAGCGTCATTCACTCTGACTTCCAGACTGTGTTTCCGACAAAGCTGACGGGATTAATGGCGGCGCCCCCCGACCCCCCCAACACCACCACCACCACCGTCCCCAGCTATACCCACCTGTGGCGGTCCAGGGCGATGACATTGAGCGTTACCGTAGAAACGTGCACGGCGAGCCCCTGGGCGTAAGGAAGCAAGAAGCAGAGCGTGCTGCCAAACTTCCACTCCCCCTGCAGCGTGTAGACGAGTGTGAAGGGCAGGCACAGAGTGTTCACCAGCAGGTCAGCTGAAGAGAACGACAACAACAACAAAAAAAGAGCAGGTTTTAGTCTTCTGACACCTTATGTGTGCTCTTTCCTCCGCATTCAAGCACTTGTTTCATACTCTGAACAATCATATTACACTTCTACTCTTTCATTGCTTTAACTTTCCCGTCTCAAACCGAGCACAGAGAGGCCAAGGAGTCGAGGAAAAAACGGGCAACAAGTGTGTCAACAAACAGAGGTGGCGCCGTCATTTTCATCATCATTTTCATCTTTTTACAGCGTTCATGTCTTATTTTGTCGT